>CAUDMG010003838.1:0-600000 GCA_958450375.1 Homarus gammarus
TTCCTTCACACCCCCAGCCCACCTAAAGCAGCAGCTCAAACACCGCCCATCTTGAAGCCTGATGTGAATTTCCAGACTTTTCGTGAATGGCGGCGACGGTGGACTGATTACTCTACAATGGTGGATCTCCAGAGTTTGTCACAGCCTAAACAACTCATCCAACTGCGTATGTGCCTGTCCTTGGAAATTCAGCGTGTCTTGGAACATACGTTGCAGGTACCCCCAACCTCTTCGCTGTCTGTAGAGGAGGTACTGGACGTTCTACAACGGCACATCAAAGGACAGCAGAATGAAGCTCTGCGCAGGAGGGAATTGTTTAGCTGCAGACAGATGGAGGGTGAGTCTTTTGACGCCTTTTACGTGCGTCTTAAGAGAGCCTCGGAAGAGGTAGCTATATGTCCAGGCCACCACCAGCAGTGCGAGGAGACCCAGTTGAGGCAGGTGATCCTGATGGGTGTTAAGGACGAGGAACTTGTCCAACGCCTCACCTCCCTCGACTCTTCCTCTTCTCTTAAGGATGTGTTGACGATATGTCGCTCCTATGAGGCTGCCAGGTGTGCCACCTCTGCCATCCGTGCTCCCCCTACAGCTGTACGCGCTGTGTCCCGGTACAAGAAGGACAAGAAGTCTGTTCCTACGCCTTCGCCCACCACGTCCACGCCCGGTTTATTTTGCAACAACTGTGGTAAGCAGCACGGAACACAGGTGTGTCCAGCTGCTCAGTCTACCTGCAACAGTTGTGACCGTAAGGGCCACTGGTCACTCACAGTACGGTGCCCAGCCAAACGCGTCCAGTGCAATGTGTGCGGTCGTCTGGGCCACTATGACAAGTGTTGCCCTTCCAACATACCCAAGGGACCGTGTCGGCGGAAGCTTCAGCCCCCTTCCACCAGAGAGGGCCGCCCACAGTCTTCCAATCAGAGGTACGACGACTCCTGACAACGCTCGAGCCACATTAGGAATGTGTGCTCCCCCCAGCGTCCCAGGACCAAAGTCCCCCAGTACATCAGCGTCATCGTGACCTACGGCGGTGTGTCATCCCGTCTTCAGATGTTGCCCGACACCGGCGCTGATGCTACAGTCATCGGTCCCCAGCATTTGCAATGCTTGGGGCTCTCTCCAAGTGATCTAGGACCGCCCCCCAAGGATCTCCGCTTTATGGCAGATGGTTCACAGATGACCCCGGCCCTGGGTTCACTCCAAGCACAAGTCACCTTTGGCAACAGGTCGTGTCAAGCCTGGATTGATGTGCATAACGGTGTCCAGACTCCTTTGCTGTCCTACAGACATTGTCAGGAGTTGGCCATCATCTCCCAGGACTTCCCCAAACCTATTCTTGAGGTAAAACACGCCAACAGGGTGCAAAAAGGGAGCAGCAACGACCCTGCTGCCGCCCTACCCCTGCCTCTTGCCAGTGACACCTCTCCTTCGGATGCTCGGAAGTACTTCCTGAAGGAATTCAGCGACGTTCTGGTGACCAAGTCCGCTCTGGAATCCAAGCCTCTCAAGAAGATGGCAGGCCCCCCCATGAGGATCCACCTGAGGGACGACGCGAAGCCATTCGCTATTTACACCCCTCGACTGGTTCCCCTGGCCTTCCGCGAGGCGGTCAAAAACGAGCTGGACTCCATGGTCGCCCAAGAAATTATAGTACCAACCGGCGATGACCCGTCTCCATGGTGTCACCCGATGGTTGTCGTCGCAAAACCTAAAGGTGGTGTTCGGATCACCACTGACCTTTCCAAGCTCAACAACCAGGTGTCTCGTCCTGCGCACCCTTCTCCCACGCCCTTTGCAGCCATACGCAGCGTGAACCCGAAGGCGCGCTTCTTCACGACGATGGACGCCCTGTGTGGATACTGGCAGATAGAGCTTGCCGAAGAAGACCGACCACTCACAACGTTCATCACCCCGCATGGACGTTACAGTTATTGCCGTGGCCCCATGGGATTCGCCGCTACAGGAGACGCTTTCTGTCTTCGAGGTGATATGGCTCTACAAGGTCTGGCAAACTGCGTGAAAGTGGTCGACGACATACTCGTGTACGACGAGGATTATATGGATCACCTCTGCCGTATCTACGAGGTACTCAACAGGTGCCGGAAGCACGGCATTACCCTAAATGCCGACAAGTTTGTTCTGGCCAGCTCTTCAGTTGACTTTTGTGGGTACACCCTCTCAGGGAATGGTATCGCAGCTGACCCGGAAAAGGTCCGCGCCATTACGGATTTTCCCACCCCTGCTAACCTGACCGACTTGAGGTCCTTCATCGGTCTCGTCAACCAGTTAGCAGAGTTTTCGTCGGACATCTCCGCAGCTGCTCAACCACTTCGCCCCCTGATGAGCCCCAAGAGGACATTCCTGTGGACCCCCGACCACGACAAGGCCTTCCAGCAAGTGAAACAGGCCCTGTCTCGTCCACCTGTCCTCGCCACGTTTGACCCAGCCTTGCCGACAGTTCTGCAGACAGATGCCTCACGCTTGTATGGCGTGGGATACGCCCTACTGCAGGATCATGGTGGAGGGCAGTTCCGGCTCGTCCAGTGTGGCTCGCGTTTCCTCTCTGACACTGAGACGCGCTACGCCACTATTGAGTTGGAGCTGTTGGCTGCGGTTTGGGCGATGTCCAAGTGCAGGTTTTACCTCATAGGCCTGCAATACTTTCACCTAGTGACCGACCATCGCCCGCTTGTCCCGATCCTCAACCACTACACGCTAGACGCCGTTGAGAACCCTCGCCTCCAGCGTCTGAAAGAGAAGCTCTCGGCGTACATCTTCACTGCAGTGTGGCGTGCTGGTAAGGAGCTCTGCATCCCTGATGCCTTATCCCGCTCTCCTGTCAGCCGCCCTACTCCAGAAGACCATGTACTCGACGCCGACCTCGCTCTTTCCGTCAGGACTGTGGTCACTCTCCATGCCGTCCAATCCCTTCGTTCGGACCTGTCACCAGATGACGACAAGGCAATGGAGGACCTTCGAACAGCGGCCCGAGATGACCCTTCCTATGTCCGACTCGTCGAGTGTGTGAGGAATGGATTTCCTAGCAACCGCTACGATCTTCACAACACCCTGCTCCCGTATTGGAAACTCCGCGATGAACTCTACTGCGACGGAGACCTTGTTCTGTACGGAGCACGTGTAGTTGTCCCTGCTGCATCACGTCCCCACGCCTTGGCCCGCCTTCACGACAGTCACCGTGGAGCTGAGGCCACCAAACGACGTGCACGACAGACTGTGTTCTGGCCCGGCATCAACTCCGACATCTCCAATGTTGTCCGTGCGTGTGAGCCCTGCCAAGTATTACAACCCAGCCAGCAGCAGGAACCCTTTATGAGTGACGACAACCCCACCCGCCCCTTTGAGTCTGTGTCGGCCGACTTTTTCTGTGTGTCAGGAAAGTCCTTCCTCGTTAT
This sequence comes from Homarus gammarus, assembly GCA_958450375.1. Lineage (NCBI taxonomy): Eukaryota > Metazoa > Arthropoda > Malacostraca > Decapoda > Nephropidae > Homarus > Homarus gammarus. The sequence goes on from CAUDMG010003838.1 coordinate 3,414, forward strand.
CGTCGACCGTCTCTCTGGTTGGCCGGTTGTCATCAAGTGCGGTAATGACACGACGTCTGCCGCCACCATCAGCAAGTTCCGCCACTACTTCCGTGACGTGGGCGTTCCTGTACGCCTGCGAACCGACGGAGGGCCTCAGTTCACAAGCCGGGACTTTGCTGTGTTCCTTGACCGATGGGGAGTCCGGCATGTGTTGTCATCGCCCCATTACCCGCAGTCCAACGGCCACGCTGAGGCTGCTGTCAAATCCCTGAAGCACCTCATCCTTAAGGTGGCCCCTTCTGGGAACATTGACTGCGAGGCCTTCGACAGGGGTCTTCTTGAACTCCGCAACACACCTAACTACACCGGACGCTCCCCTGCCCAGGTTTTGTATGGACGCCCCCTTCGTTCTTGTGTCCCTGCTCACCCTCAATCCTTCTCCAAGGAGTGGCAGGCCAAGACAGAGGATTGTGATCGCCGAGCCGCCGAACGTGTTCAGGACGTCGTCGCCCGCTACAATGACCACGCCCGTTCTCTCCCCAGGTTGAGTGTCGGCACCCAAGTCCGTGTTCAGGACCCGACCTCCCTACGTTGGGACAAAGTAGGCGTAGTCATGGGTCTCGGCAGGTCACGGGACTACCAGGTGCGGTTACCCAGTGGTCGTGTGTGGTGGAGGAACCGCCGTTTCCTCCGACCCGTAACAATGCCGTCTGCTGGCCCCGCCACCAGTGTTGAGTCCCATACCCTTCCCAGTGATGAAGTCCCTCGACGCTCAGAACGGATCCAAAAGAAAAGGTCCGCTCAAGACTTTGCTATGAGCGTATAGGGGGGAGGGAGGTGTATGTATATTATGTATGCTGGATTATATATCATGTATGTATATTATGTATGCGCTCCATTTATGTATTATTTATTCAGCCTAGCAATGTTATTACCATATCCCACACGCTTAATTAATGTGCCTGGCGACGTATGGAAGCTGCTAATGTATCACTTGCCATACGTCGCCTATAGCAGTTGACAAGGAGCCTAGCCAGGGAGACCGCTGCTCTCCTCTGTGTACATACTCTTATCCAGTAAACCGAACCTACAAAACTATACAGGTGTTTGTGTTCTCTCCTGTATATAGAACTTATTATTCAGAACCTAACAGTACCTAAGCCTATTACGGAAGAATATAAAGGATTATATAACATTATTAACACAGGTAATAGAAAAAATAAATGTTTCTCTTTTAGTATAAGTAAATATTCCAAAACAATTAAGGTATAACTATCCTAAACATCCGTGACATGATATAAATGAATAAATACCATGATACACTTTTTTTTTAACTTTAGTTCAATTCCAAAGTTCATTTCACCTACAGAATAAAATATAAAAGCTATGGACGCGTGACTGAATATATGAAATTGTTATATTTTGTGTTTTTTTTTCTTTTGTTGAGGGACAGTATGGCGGTGTGGGATAGTTTTATGTGTATATCCTGTGCTAAATTTTTTCTTTTATTTGGGATGGTATGTGTGTCAGGTGGGAGGGAGGGTGGGAGGGACGGAGGGAGGTGTAGGGGGATGGGAGGGAGTGAATGAGAGAGGGATAGAGGGAGGGAAGGAGGGAGGAGGGAGGGAGGGAGGGAGGTAGGGAGGAAGGGAGGGATAGAGGGAGGGAGGGAAGGAGGGAGGGAGGGAGGGATAGAGGGAGGGAGGGAGGGAGGGATAGAGGGAGGGAGGGAGGGAGGGAGGGAGGGAGGGATAGAGGGAGGGAGGGAGGGAGGGAGGGATAGAGGGAGGGAGGGAGGGAGGGAGGGAGGGAGGGATAGAGGGAGGGAGGGAGGGAGGGAGGGAGAGAGGGAGGGAGGGATAGAGGGAGGGAGGGAGGGATAGAGGGATGGAGGGAGGGAGGGATAGAGGGAGGGAAGGAGGGAGGGATAGAGGGAGGGAGGGAGGGAGGGATAAAGGGAGGGATAGAGGGAGGGATGGAGGGAGGGAAGGAGGGTGGGAGGGACGGAGGGAGGGAGGGAGGTGTAGGGGGATGGGAGGGAGTGAATGAGAAAGGGATAGAGGGAGGGAGGGAGGGAGGGATAGAGGGAGGGAGGGAGGGAAGGATAGAGGGACGGAGGAAAGGAGGGAGGGAGGTGTAGGGGGATGGGAGGGAGTGAATGAGAAAGGGATAGAGGGAGGGAAGGAGGGAGGGATAGAAGGAGGGAGGGAGGGAGGGATAGAGGGAGGGATAGAGGGAGGGAGGGAGGGAGGGAGGGAAGAAGGGTGGGAGGGAGGGAAGGATAGAGGGAGGAAGGGAGGGAGGAAGGGAGGGAGGGAGGGAGGGAGGGCGGGAGAGAAGGAGGGTGGGAGGGTGGGAGGGTGGGAGGGACGGAGGGAGGTGTAGGGGGATGGGAGGGAGTGAATGAGAGAGGGATAGAGGGAGGGAAGGAGGGAGGGATAGAAGGAGGGAGGGAGGGAAGGATAGAGGGAGGGATAGAGGGAGGGAGGGAGGGAGGGAGGGAGGGAGGGAAGGAGGGTGGGAGGGTGGGAGGGACGGAGGGAGGGAGGGTGGGAGGGACTGAGGGAGGTGTAGGGGGATAGGAGGGAGTGAATGAAAGAGGGATAGAGGGAGGGAGGGAGGGAGGGATAGAGGGAGGGAGGGAGGGAAGGATAGAGGGACGGAGGAAATGAGGGAGGGAGGGAAGGACGGAGGGATGTCGGGAATAGTAAACACTTGTCACTAGTAAATGAATGAACATGATAACCCCTACAATGGTTAGTGTTTATAACGTGTGTGGCTCTCTCTCTCTCTCTCTCTCTCTCTCTCTCTCTCTCTCTCTCTCTCTCTCTCTCTCTCTCTCGTAGTATTAATACCCTCAGTGTCAAGACCTGACTGAATTGCTCAGAATAGGCAAACTGTACACCAAGTTTTGTCAATAAATTTGTTAAACTAAAAAAAATAATATTATAATAATTCACTATTATTATTATTATTATTATTATTATTGTTGTTGTTGTTGTTGTTGTTGTTTTTGTTGTTGTTGTTGTTGTTTCCTCAGCTACAGAAGACCAGTCAACAACACACTAATCACTCCATTATTGTTAACAGAAGTTTGAAAGAGTAGGAGGACGGGGAGGAGGAGGGAGGAGGGAGGGAGGAAGGAGTGTAGTGAGAGCAACTTTAGAAAACATCACACCCCTCCACTCTCCTCCCCTCCTCTCCTCCCCACTCCCCCAAATAGAAGGAAATTGGCTTAACAATAAAAATTCATTAACGCGCCCGGCTATTTTCCTCCAACTTTCCCCTAAAGAGAACGTCTCCTTTGAAGTTCCCCCGATAAAGTTTTTGATTTCCCTCCACATTTCTTCTTTTTTTTGTTCTATTTTCTTGGACTTATCGAACTTTTAATGGAAATCAGGATAAAAAAAAAAAAGATTTAATGAGCAATGTGGTTTTGATGTTAACGAGGGCCTCAGAGGGTGAAGTCAGAGAGAGGGATTATATGCAAGCGCTTTGGGGGTAGGTGGCTTCCTCTCAGGTGCACACACACACACACACACACACACACACACACACACACACACACACACACTCTTAGCAGGCAGGTAAGAGGGTCGCGTCATGACCAATATACCCCCCCCCCCCTCCCCACACACACACACACTATTGACCTCGGGCTTCGGAGAAGTCTTATACCATGGCTTACAGACTTCCTCAGTGACCGACGCCAAGCTGTACGCTTCCGAGGGGCTGTCTCCACCTTTCAGTCACTCACCTGTGGCGTCCCCCAAGGCACCAAGATGGGACCACTCTGCTTCCTTATGCTCATCAATGATGCCCTAAGAGAAACCCCTGCTCGCTGGAAATATGTCGACGACTCCACCATTGGGATCAGCGTCAACAATTCTGCTTCCGACTATACCGCCCTTCAGGATTTATTGAACAGTCTCCAAAACTGGGCCACCAACAACCATGTCACCATTAACCATACCAAGACCATGGTTATGCACATCAACCTCCCCTCCGACATTGTCCCACCTCCTTCCATTACTTTAGGTCCGAACACACTCCAGGTTGTAGATTCCACGAAGCTCCTCGGCGTCACCATAGACAACAAACTAAATTGGAAACCACACGTCAGTAAAGCTGTCAAATCCTCCAGTTCCGTCTCCACCTCCTCCGCCGACTCAAGTCCCTCGGAGTTCCTGCACCCGAGCTCCTCAGTGTTTACACAACATTCATACTTCACAAGCTCACCTATGCCTCCCCTACCTGGTCTTCCTCCCTAAATGCCACACAACGTAAACACCTAGAAAAAGTGCAAAAGAGGGCATGCAAGATTATTCTCTCCCCTTCCTACTCCACATATCAAGAAGCGCTCAACACACTGACCCTTTCGATTCTCACTGACCATCACCACGACCTCATCTGCAAATTTGGTAAGAAGCTTCTACACCATCCTCGACACCGGCTCCTACTACCACCTGAGATCCCTAGCCCGAGAATTGCTGTTCGACACCACAACCGCATCCAGCCCATACGTGCACGAACTGATCGCTTTAAGAACAGCCCAGTCCCAACCATTGTAAAAATTATCAATGACTTGTAATAAACCAGTGTATTCACTCCCAGTAAATACTACTTCTTGCACTGTCACTATGTTGAAATGCCGTGTAGTTTGAGCTTTTCCCCATCTAGTTATTATATGTCTTATTTGTATCACTTATGTTACTTGTATATTATTTGTAATTCGTAACCCATTCCCCAAATATGTAACTGTATATTTTCAGCCTTCTGGCTGCCAAGCTCTTTCAATAAACCGTTAATTATTATTATTATTATTATTATTAGCAGGCAGGTAAGAGGGTCGCGTCATGACTAATATACCCCCCCCCCCCACACACACACACAAACACACATGTGCCGGGAGTGATAATCTAACCTAACCTAACCTTACCTAACCCAGCTTAACCTAACTCAAGCTAACCTTATCCACCCTCTAGTAACCCAACCTACCTTGACTAAACTTACCCCTAAGCTAACTTAATCTCACCTAACTTGTCATTGACGTTAACCAACGTAAACTAACTGTAATTTAACCTTGACATTTTTTTAACTTTACCTACACCTAATCTGCCTCTTAATTAATCTAATTTGATATATGTACCTAACTTAACCTAAACTAACATAACTTTCCTAACTTAAACTAACCTCGCCTACCATATAACCTCACTTAACCAAATCTACACATAACTTAACCAAACTTATCGCTAACCTAACTAAACCTAACCTAAGTTTAAGCTAACCTTCTTTTTCCTCATCGCTTTTTCATTTATTTACTTCCACTTCTCTTTTTCTACCACTCTTTCCTCTTTGTTCCTTCTCTTCCTCCTCCTCCTCGCCCCCCTAACTTCCTTCTCTTCCTCTTCTTCCTCACCCCCCTCCTCCTCACCCTCCTCTTCTTCCTTCTCTTCCTCCTCCTCCTCACCCGCCTCCTCTTCCTTCTCTTCCTCCTCCTCCTCACTCCCTCTTCCTTCTCTTCCTCCTCCTCCTCACCCCCCTCTTCCTTCTCTTCCTCCTCCTCCTCACCCCCCTCTTCCTTCTCTTCCTCCTCCTCCTCACACCCCTCTTTCTTCTCTTCCTCCTCCTACTCACCCTCCCCCTCTTCCTTCTCTTCCTCCTCCTCCTCACTCTCCTCTTCCTTCTCTTCCTCCTCCTCCTCACCTCCTCCTCTTCCTTCTCTTCCTCCTCCTCCTCCTCACCTCCTCCTCTTCCTTCTCTTCCTCTTCCTCCTCACCCCCCTTCCTTCTCTTCCTCTTCCTCCTCACCCCCTCTTCCTTCTCTTCCTCCTTCTCCTCACCCCCTCTTCCTTCTCTTCCTCCTCCTCCTCACTCCCTCTTCCTTCTCTTCCTCCTCCTCCTCACCCCTTCTTCCTTCTCTTCCTCCTCCTCCTCACCCCCCTCTTCCTTCGCTTCCTCCTCCTCCTCACCCTCTTCCTCTTCTTCCCCTAAAAGATCCCACAATTCAATTACAGTCTCCAGTAAGGGTGATATAAATGACGAATCGGCAACACACTTCGCCAGGGTGAAAGAGTCGTCAGGGTGAGAGAGTTGCTAGGGTGAGAGAGTCGCCTGCGTGATAGTCGTTAGTGTGAGAGAGTCGCCAGGGTGAGGGAGTCGCCAGGAAGAGAGAGTCGCCAGGGAGAGATAGTCGCCAGAGTGAGAGAGTCCCCAGAGTGAGAGAGTCGCCAGGGTGAGAGAAACACCAGGGTGAGAGAGTCGCCAGAGTGAAAGAGTCACCAGGGTGAGAGAGTCGCCAGGGTGAGAGAGTCGTCAGGGTGAGAGAGTCGCCAGGGTGAGAGAGTCGCCAGGGTGAGAGAATTATAGTGTGAATTTTGCCACTTTTAACGGATAGTTTATTATGCACCCCATACTCATCCTGCAAGCGGTTGAGCAAAAACATTACAGAGTAGACGTCACAAAGTAAGGGTGTGAATAACAGTCTGCAGTGATCAGGATATTATGGCATTGAGTGTTACAGACTATTTCCATTACTTAACTAGGACTCAAAACAACCAACCTTGCAAGTAAATGGAACACCAAACCTTTTAAGTTTATCTGTAAGGAAGTCACAAGTTGCTGTGATATGGAAACACGTAACGTGAAGCCAATTGTCTCTAGACTGGTGGTAAATAAGTCTTGTATTATTTATTCTCTATCAAATGAACTACTGACTGTACAGTGATGTTGGTTGGTTGTATCGGGAACATCTTCTCCGCTCTTAAGTTCAGCCTCACGTATATAATCCAGACCTTGTAATGGTTTATTCCTCCACTGCCAGTACACACACGTGGAGCAAAATACCTGTAAGATAATACAAGAAACACTCAGGAAATGTTATACCTCCACAAGGGCCGCAGATAAACATGTGTACGGAATATGTAATATATGCACAAGGTCCAATTTTTATTACAGTGTCACCACCTGGTGGTCATACACGACTGGTATCCTCTGTTGTCTCGGAGGCGGTGAGTTCAAGGCTGTTCCAGCGGTTTCGTGTTCTTAGGACACAGAGGTCTGTGTTACACCCCCTGGACTCACCCTTGACCTCACCGTCTCTGAGAGGACGTAGGGCACTTGTCGTGGATGGTGTGTTGGGTTGGTGTTTTTTTGTTGTTATTGTTTTGTTTTTTTATAAAAGTATAATTTCACGCCGCTTGGTACTGTGTACTGTAGAACAACACTCAACAGAATTCGAGAATCGTAGAAAAACGACGCCAGGATGGAGTGAGAGATAGTCTCTAGAGTGAGAGGTAGTTGTTAGAGTGAGAGAGAGAGAGATAGTCGCTAGAGTGAGAGATAGTCTCTAGAGTGAGAGATAGTCTCTAGAGTGAGAGATAGTTGCTAGAGTGAGAGAGAGAGAGATAGTCGGTAGAGTGAGAGAGAGATAGTCGCTAGGGTAAGAAAGAGATAGTCGCTAGGGTAAGAGAGAGATAATCGCCAGAGTGAGAGAGAGAGAGATAGAGAAGGAGAGAGAGAGAGAGAGAGAGAGAGAGAGAGAGAGAGAGAGAGAGAGAGAGAGAGTCGCTAGAGTGAGAGCGAGATAGTCGCTAGGGTGAGAGAGACGGGGGGAATATTCAGTGTTGGAGGGTGGCAGTCCTCGGCGCTAGTCATTGCTTGCTAATCACGTTTGAGCTCATCATCCGCCCATTTATAGTCGCCCCCTGAGGCTCCCTTAGGGGTTTTAGGGGAGGAGGAGGTGAGTTAAAAGTAGGGGGTGGAGTGTTGTAGGGGAGGAGGAAGGAAGAAGTGTGGGAGGAGGAAGGAAGAGGTGAGGGCGGAGGAGGGACGAGGTTAGGGATGAGGAAGGAAGAGGTGAGGGAGGAAGAAGGGAGAGGTGAGGGAGGAGGAGGGACGAGGTTAGGGATGAGGAAGGAAGAGTTTTTAGTTTAACAAATTTATTGGCAGAGCTTGTAGTACAGTTTGCCTATTCTGAGTAATTCAGTCAGATCTTGACACTACGTGACACTTCTCACTGTCACGCAGGACAGAGGTTCACACACAAAGAAATACATCATATTCATTAACAACTATAAATGTATATAGGTCAGATTCATATGGGTAATGTCACTGTTCACTGCCATGCAGGACAGAGGTTCGTACACAATGAGTTGCATCATATTCATTGACAGTACATATACATATATGTAAACACACACACACACATATACATACATATACGTATATACATACACATTTACACGTACATGCACATATACATGCACACACGCACACATCCATACATATACGTCGGTCAGATTCATGTGGATAATGTCACTTTCCACTGCCATACAGGATAGAGGTTCGTTCACAAAGAATGCATCATATTCATTGACACTATATAGGTCAGATTCATGTGGGTAATGCCACTGTTCACTGCCACGCAGGACAGAGGTTCGTACACAATGAAGGAAATACATCACATTCACCAGCAGCATATATAGGTCAGTGGATCACATATATTGGAGTCATATTCTAATTGAAGACTAATCAGTGTGGGCTAGCAAATTTGGGATAAACAGCAAGAATGTCCTCAAGCACACCTGATTCAATGAAGTAATTACATAGTTTAAGATACAATAAGTCAGGTGGCCTGAAGTCTTTGACAGTGTCACATTCAATAATATAGTGTTCAAGTGTATGCTTTAAAGGTTTATCACAAAGTTTACATGCTGAGTGTTCCGGTACGGGTACAGCGCTACTAACTTGCCAGATGTGTCTGTATTCCAACCTAATTCTGGCCACGACTACATCACATTGTCTGGTTCTGTCCTTATGCTGGCCATACCGGTACCTCTTGTTACAAAATTTGTCATATTTACTAATGCTACAACTGTCAGGTCTCTCTGCATTTCTCACTTCTTCTAGATCAGAGTTCATGATTCTGACTTGAATGTTTTTAATTACAACATTGAACAGACCATGGTCACGGTCAACATTTTCTTTCTTACATGCCTCATTAGCCAGTCTATCAGCACGGTCATGATACCTGATTCCAACATGGGACGGAATCCACACAAATTCGATACGAAAGTTGTTCTCATTGGCAGTTATCACATTCCTTTTAATATCACATGCAACTTTAGACATAGAGCCTGACGGGCTGTTCATTGATTTCAAAGCACTTTGAGAGTCACAGAATATCACCCCACCTCCATTTTCTTTGAGGTAGTCTGTGGCTAAGTAGATTCCAGTTAGTTCAGTTTGTGTTGTGCTGGCCCAGTTGTTCAGCCTTTGTTTGTTTGACACTATCATGTCGTTTTCTTTGTATATTACAATTGCACAGCCTATTCTACCTGTGTTTGTCTGCACAGAACCACCAGTAAAAGCATAACATTCACTTGATTTAATACTCTCTATGTGTCTGTTAATAGTTTCTAGTGTGACACATCTCACCACATCGGTGTTTAACATTTGCTTACTACCAACAGGAGTGTAATTAATAGGAACTGATATGTCCAGGAAGAGGTGAGGGGGGAAGAAGGAAGAGGTGAGGGCGGAGGAGGGACGAGGTTTGGGATGAGGAAGGAAGAGGTGAGGGAGGAAGAAGGAAGATGTGAGGGCGGAGGGGGACGAGGTTAGGGATGAGGAAGGAAGAGGCGAGGGAGGAAGAAGGAAGAGGTGAGGGCGGAGGAGGAAGAAGGAAGAGGTGAGGGCGGAGGAGGAACAAGTCAAGGGAGGTAAAAGGCACTTAATACTCCAACTAACACTTACTACTGAGTTAATTAATGCTCAGGTTTATATCTATTTATATATGTTTCCACGTTAATGACAGTCAACATTTACTCTGCCTGCTGTATCTCTTAACTAAATAAATATAATTTTTTTTTAATGATATTAGTACAATATTTTTCTGAGTCTCATTTGAGAAACATGTAACGTGAAGCCAATTGTCTCTAGACGGGTGGCAAATAAGTCTTGAATTATTTATTCAGTGATGTTGGTTGGTTGTATCGGGAACATCTTCTCCGCTCTTAAGTTCAGCCTCACGTATATAATCCAGACCTTGTAATGGTTTATTCCTCCACTGCCAGTACACACACGTGGAGCAAAATACCTGTAAGATAATCCAAGAAAAACTCAGGAAATGTTTTACCTCCACAAGGGCCGCAGATAAACATGTGTACGGAATATGTAATATATATACAAGGTCCAATTTTTATTACAGTGTCACCACCTGGTGGTCAGACACGACTGGTATCCTCTGTTGTCTTGGAGGCGGTGAGTTCAAGGCTGTTCCAGCGGTTTCGTGTTGTTAGGACACAGAGGTCTGTGTTACACCCCCTGGACTCACCCTTGACCTCACCGTCTCTGAGAGGACGTAGGGCACTTGTTGTGGATGGTGTGTTGGGTTGGTGTTGTTTTTTTGTTATTGTGTTTTTTTTTTTTTTTTTACAAAAGTGTAATTTCACGTCGTTTGGTACTGTGTACTGTAGAACAACACTTAACAGAATTCGAGAATCGTAGGAAAACGTAGGGGGTGGAGTGTTGTAGGGGAAGAGGAAGGAAAAAGTGAGGGAGAGGGAGAGAAGAGATGATGGAGATGGGGGACTCAGTAAGGGTGGGAGAGGAACGAAGAAAGGAAAAAGGAAGAGTTGGGGGATGTAGGTAATGTATCTAAGCTACTGTGCCGAGTAGCAACCCTGTACATAAGCTACTGTGCCGAGTAGCATTTATATATATTATTACGTGGCAACACTGCACGTGTTATGTGGCAACATTGCCCAGAGGCTGCCATATGGCAAGGCAGCCTCAGTCTGACTGTGTGAGCCATGCATGGCACACGCTAGTCACCACTTGTATTTCTCTCATCCATAATAAACGGACTTCAGTGTTACCCGGTGTTTCCCTACCCATCACTGCATTCTTCAGGGAACACCTGTAGCCACCATGGCGCAGTGACTAGGACCTGTGGACTTACAAAGTGTGTGAACAATGCCGACGGTTACATCTGCCGGCGATATGCTCGTCAACTCATAGTGTGTTGTGTTGTGTTGCGCTGTGTTTCGCCGCAGGCAGCCTCAGTCTGACTGTGTGAGCCGTGCATGGCACATGCTAGTCACCACTTGTATTTCTCTCATCCATAATAAACGGACTTCAGTGTTACCCGGTGTTTCCCTACCCATCACTGCATTCTTCAGAGATCACATGTAACCATCAAGGAAAGAAAAAGGATTTGATTTTGATTTTGCTGCTTGCAACGGCTACTTTATTGTGCACCCCACACTTATCCTGTGATGGGTAGCGCAAAAGGATTACAGAATAGAGTTTAAAACGGGTCATAATAATTGACCCCCGTTGTCAGGATATTATGGCACTGAATGTTACACAGTATTTCAATTACATTATTTGTTTAGTTCTATACATAAAGGGTAACTTATTCACAAAAGGGTGAGTACAGGCGTGTGGCAGTATGTCTGGCCGCACACTTTGGTATTCATATTTGCGTGAGAAGTATTCAAGCACATTGTGTATTTGGTTCTGTACATGAGAACTGATATAGTTACTAAGTGCAAAAATGAGGATACAATCTTAATATGTCGGTTATCTTGCCATTAGAGATGAAGTGTTCTGCCATTTCATACTCAGTGTGTTTGGACCTGTCCCTAAAAGGTTCTATCTTCATACAGTCGAGGATGTTAGGTTCTGAATAATAAGTTCTATATACAGGAGAGAACACAAACACCTGTATAGTTTTGTAGGTTCGGTTTACTGGATAAGAGTATGTACACAAAGGAGAGCAGCACTCTCTCTTGACTAGGCTCCCGGTCAACTGCTATAGGCGACGTATGGCAAGTGATACATTAGCAGCTTCCATACGTCGCCAGGCACATTAATTAAGCGTGTGGGATATGGTAATAACATTGCCACACGCTGCTAGCTAGGCTGAATAAATAATACATAAATGGAGCACATACATAATATACATACATGATATATAATCCAGCATACATAATATACATACAGAGGACGTAGTGTTCAAGTGTGTGGCTATATGTCTGGCCACACACTTTACATTTAGTCTTGTTTACATCTGCTTGGGGAACATACTGCCAGAGGTACTTAATCTAGCGGTTACAACATCTTGTAATCTAGTGATCTTGTTACTTGCTCCATATACATGTTTCACTTGATACATCTCATAATGGTAACCTTTGGAACGATTAGTGCCTATTTGTACTAGTCTACTTGCGTCAAACTCATCAATAAGTTCTTTCCTAATGACAGTTTTAAGGGTTCTTTTTGACAGACCCAAATTGTATTCAACGGTGTCATTGTTAGATGCGAGTTTGGCGAGGGCATCAACTCTGTCATGTTTTATGAGGCCTTTGTGAGAGGGGATCCACAACAGCTTGGCCTTGACACCCCAGCTTCAGAGACAAGCGCGTGACAACTTGAGTTGAGGGTGTCAAGGGCAAGTAGTGAGGATAGAGAGTTAGTGATGATGAGACTGTCAGTGACAGTGATTTCAATGAATTTAATAGACTGTGAGTATGGCAACTAATTCAGTTTGTAGAGTGGATGCCCATTTGTTAATTCTAACTCCTTTCTCAATTATATTACCGTCAGGTTGAGTTACAACAATAGCACTTCCAGCCCTCCCACAGACGGTGTTAAGAGATCCATCAGTGTAGATGGTCTGTGTGATATTATCATCAGTCTGTAGAGTGTGTATATGTTCAAGAGCTCTCACGTTGGCATTGTGTTGGAGATATATACTTTGTATAATTAATCTTTTAGGTGGATATGTCTGTATGGTGATATCGAAGGGAACTGTCCGCCAGGGTGGCAGAAAGCGCTGTTGTGTCTCAACTTTGTACAGGTGGTCTAGTCCAGACATCTTCATATGTGTAGCTGTAGTTTGGACCCATTTATCCTCAACAGTCCCATGGTTCATACATTCTAGCAATTTTAAGGAAACAATGTTATCAGGATAACCACGCAGAAGCTTTAGGGCTATTATGAGGTTGACTTTAATTATTCTATATTTAACACTGGGTATACCTAGTTCTTTCCTCATATTAAGTACTTTAGTGCTCATGGGACATCCTAGGATAATTCTGAGGGCTTTATTTTGCATTTTCTAGAGCTTGTTAACGCCTTTCCCGTCACGAAGGACCAGGGCTGGTGCGTGATAATCTATCAGAGATCTTATATAGCCTAGGTACATTGTTTTAACAATTCTAATATCAGCACCATAATGTGGGCTGTACCCCGCTACACTTCTAAGAGGTCTCAGTCTGTCAGTACATTGGCGGGCTAGCTGTTGTATGGCAGGTAAGGTACAAGGGACGGAGACACCAAGATATTTAAAAGAAGAAACATAGTCAATAGTGTTGTTACCTATCTTGAACTTGGCGGGGCCGCGTTTGCGGTTACCAGCTTGTTTGTTGACACCTTAGTTTTCTCAGTGGAGATAATAAGACCGAGGTTCTCACAGGCTGCGTATACATGGTTCAGGGTGGTTTGCATTTCACGATGAGTTTTGGTATGTATAAGAAAATCATCAGTTGATAGAGATATTGCTGGGGTTGTCAGGTATTAAATTTAATAATGCATTCATAAGAACATTGAACAAAGTGGGGTTAAGTACTCCACCTTGAGGGGTACCAAGTTGCATATCTTTAACTTCACTTTTGTAACCCTGAAATAGTGCAGCAGCCCTTCTGTTGGTTAGGAAACCACTTATCCAATGTAACAGCCTACCTCCTATAGCCATTTTGGCTAGTTTGTTCAATATCAGTTGTCTCTTGGCAATATCAAATGTAGGTTTTAGGTTCTGAAATGCGGTGTATCTGTGACTTTCATCACCATGCACAGTTAGGAATGTGGTGATGCATTTATGTACAGCTTTACCATGGATGAAGCCATTTATGTTAGGAGACATGTGTTCTCTGATTCTATATAAGAGTCTGCCAAGAACCATCCTCTCAAAGGTTTTACACAGGCAGCTGCTTAGTGATATGGGACGAAAAGCACCAGGCTGTCCTGGTTTCGGTAATGGTACAACAATACTGCTGGTCCATGATGTGGGTAGTTGGCCCTCGGCATGACTCATATTGTAAAATATCAATAATGGATTGCCCGGCACACGCCTTAGTAGTCTAACGATGTTGTAGGTGACTCCGTCCTCTCCAGGGGAAGTGAACCTACCCGTGACGAGGGCGGCGTCAAGCTCCCACTCAGTATATGGAACATCACACTCATCGTGCTGTTTGCCCAGTGTAAAGTTAATAAGATTACTTCTCTCTACAGACTTCGCATCAAGGAGTCCCCGAGTCCTAGCTGGTAACCTGTCATAGCTAAACACATGAGCCCACTTTGTTATTAGCTCATTCGACTTTTACAGAGGGTTTGGATGGGAGACGTGTCTACTGTTTTTACCTCTGATTGTGTTTATGTCTTTCCAGGCTTTGCTGAGGGATGTATGTTGGTTCAGGCTGTTGACATATGTCTCCCATGCATTTTGTCTGAGTTAGTTTAAACGTTTCCTGACAGCAGCAAGGGAAGCTTGATACAATATTACCATTTGAGGTGTTCTAATTTGTTTGTAGCACTTACCCAACCTCCTGACCCTAGCCGTGAGTTTTTTTCAGCTCATGGTCATTATAGCACTGCTGCTGCCTGTTCCCATTATGCTGACCACGTTTTCTCCTTTTTTTGGTGGAGTCATTGTTGGTGAAGTATGTATAAGTCCTATCTATCAGATCGTCATGGAAACTTTCTTAGTTGTCAGGCATGTAGTCCTTGTACCAGTCATGGATGAAGCCTATGAACTGGCTTTCATGTTCTTGCTTGACTGTGATTCTACGTCTGTTGAGTTTACCACCAGTGAGGGTGTCATTGGCTTCATGTATACTAGCTTGGATTGGGCTGTGCTCAGACCTAAGATCAGTGACAACATCAGAGCTATGGGTTGTGTATGATAGATTAAAACCAATACACTAGTCTAGACCCCCGCCATAGATGTGTGTTGGTTCATTATTACCTATAATTTGAACAACTTCATATGCGCTTAGAAGTGAGATAAGTCTGCTACCATTGGTGTTAGTGGAGGAGTCACCTAATTTCTTGTGTCTAGTATTCAGTTCACCAATCAGGACAGTGGACTCAGTGTGTAAAAAGACTTGGAGATCTGTGTACTGAAGCTGATCTGAGGGAGCATAGGCGTTTAGCACGTTGAGTGTGGAGTTACCCAGGTGGATAGTGATCCCATTGTACTGAAGGTTGGTAGTCTTTTTGGATACAAGAGGTACATGCGGGAGTGACTTCTTAACATACATCAAACATGTGTGAGTAGAACTAGGATCATAATACACATAATTGGGCAGACTGGGTGGGGGCTTACCATTAGGTGTGAGACACTCCTGCACACACACAATATCGATGTCCTCAGTCACAACTTTGTGGTGTAGGTCAGGGTATCGTTTTCTAAGGGATGAGATGTTCCAACTCATCACCTTCACCGCTCTCTATCTTTGTCTGGTATTAACACTGGCCATTATGAACTGTATTTGGAAAGAAGCAAAAGGCATTGAATGATACTGTTCTTTTCTATGCTGCCTGTCCCTTCGGCAGGTAGTAGGCCATTTAACCTTTTTGAAACATTTCTGGAGCATGTACGGCTCAACAATTGTTGTATTTCAGTGGTAGACATCCACACACTTTGGTTACACTAGTTCCTGGTGGATCTTGAGTTTCCACATCTGGTACTGACATCTGAATGTCGTCAGTTTGACTGTAATCTTTCCATAGCTGCTGCACTGTGTTGGTGGTGTTCTTTTTCTGTAGTGTATCACACAGGCTCTTTAACATATCAGTTTGAGCTGTAAATTGAGCTTTGAGTTCTTTAATTTCATTTTTCAAATCATTGATCTCTTCACTTTGTGCGTGTTCACGGGGTGCGTTGGCAGCTACCTGTTGTGTCGGTGCGTCTGTGTTGCCCCATACTGATCTTTCGATGACTGCTGGTGATGATCCTGGAGCTTTGGTGGGTGGGTGGACCAGGGGTTGGCCGTAGGGAGTACCCTAGCAGCATTAGTGTTTCTTGAGACCTGCCTGGGTGGCGGGTCTGGGCGTAGGAGCTCTAGGACAGTCATGGTGCCATACAGGAACTCCAACTGTTTTGCAGTTAATACACTTGTGTTGAACGACACCCCCTTGAGCAACTGTATCTCTGCAAGCCTGTGTTGCATGTTGTGTTGAGCAGAGACCACACCAAGGCTTAGTCGAGGGACATAACCGGGCCACATGGCCCCAGTGCTGACAGTTGTAACACCTCCGGTTAGGGGGTCTGATATAGTTACCTTCAGAGTCCGATAGGCACCACGGACTCGAATGGTTTTGGGTGGGTCCCCCGAGCCACCCCAGTCTACAATGACCTCGTTTTTGCCCCTGAGTCGCTTCCTCCTTCTAATGTCGGGATGAGCTTCTAGTAGTGTAGGGGTCTGGTACTGGTCGAGCCCTATGATTAAGATGGTTTTTTTGCTCGATGGTTGGGATGATTGTTCCATGGTTATTCCCTTTATGCTATTGGTGAGGAGATCCTGTATGACTGCTGGGTCGCTTCTCATCAGAACATGATCTTGTGTACCGACTGTGAACTGAAACTCAGCGTCTGGGTGTTTGTCTTCCGCATCGTTCAGCCAGAGATACTTGACCTCAGGTGATGTACCTTCAGGGAAGTATAATCTTACTCTCATGGGGGGTTGTGGTTGTAGTTGATTATCTCTAAGTCTTTCTGCCTTTTCGGCCTTCCGCTTGTTCCTGGACAGAACTAGTTGAAAGCCATCCTCTCCATTGGTGTCAAGGTCAACACCATAGTCACCTGGCTCACTCAGTGCATCAGGAGAGTTAAAGCGAGTGGCTGAGTCTCCAGTCAACTCAGACATGGAGGAATTACAGGACTCGACCCATATGCCTACGTCAGAGGGCCGAGGACTGCTTGGCACTCCAAGGAAGCCAGCGGCGGTTGGGAGGCGTAACCCTCTTACAGGACAAGGGAAACTGGCATCTACAGCTTATCAGCGGTGTGAGGGGAGACCGTGAAAGGGCCTCCCGCGGAGGGAGTGTGGTGTCAGTGGGACCAAGGTAGCAGGAGTATTCTCAGTTTATAAACACTTTTATTACACTACACTTGTTCTTAATAGCATCTCTGTTTTTCTGGTTAGATACAGAATCAAAGTCAATTTTAGTTTCAAAAGAACTATCCAGCCTGGCACCATATGAGGGGGGGGGGGGGGGGGGTTGTTTACACAAGCCCTCACCACATGGCCGAGTTTGACCACAAGGGTATAGGCCTTGCCTCGCGGGCACCTACACACGCCACAGTGCTGAACTCACGTTAGTTCCCTTGTTATACAGGCAACATATTTCCAGTTGTTGACCGATCGGTTAAGGTAATCCTCCAAGTGATAGTGTTAGGAAGAACACCTAATATTCTGTACCACCCTGTGAGAATCCTGCTCCTCAACTCAGGTGAGGGCGGAGGAGGAACAAGTTAAGGGAGGAATGAGGCACTTAATACTCCAACTAGCATTTACTACTGAAGTGAATTTATATAGAAATTTCCACCTTTATGACAGTCAACATTTACTCTGCCTGCTGTATCTCTTAACTAAATAAATATTATTATTTTTAATGAAATTAGTAAATTATTTTTCTGACTCTCATTTGAGAAACACGTAACGTGAAGCCAATTTTCTCTAGACTGGTGGTAAATAAGTCTTGTATTATTTATTCTTTATCACATGAACTACTGACTGTACAGTGATGTTGGTTGGTTGTATCGGGAACATCTTCTCCGCTCTTAAGTTCAGCCTCACGTATATAATCCAGACCTTGTAATGGTTTATTCCTCTACTGCCAGTACACACACGTGGAGCAAAATACCTGTAAGATAATCCAGGAAACACTCAGGAAATGTTATACCTCCACAAGGTCCAATTTTTATTACAGTGTCACCACCTGGCGGTCAGACATTACTGGTATCCTCTGTTGTCTCGGAGGCGGTGAGTTCAACTCTGTTCCAGCGGTTTCGTGTTCTTAGGACACAGAGGTCTGTGTTACACCCCCTGGACTCACCCTTGATCTCACCGTCTCTGAGAGGACGTAGGGCACTTGTCGTGGATGGTGTGTTGGGATGGTGTTTTTTTTTTTTTTTTTACAAAAGTGTAATTTCACGCTGCTTGGTACTGTGTACTGTAGAACAACACTCAACAGAATTCGAGAACCGTAGGAAAACGTAGCCAGGATGATGATTGTGAAGGTGGCGGTATAAACCACAAGAATCTGACAATGGTTCTTAAACTTTTTACTACCACGCCTCCTCTAGGAATTGGTCCCTACCTCCACGCCCCCTTTGCATCTATGAATAAAATTCCTTCCCAGATTTTAAAGAAAAATGAAAAATATTGTGTTCTTAGTCTTTTTATTGAGTATAAATTATTGAGATACTTGACACTGCTTCTTAGCTACTAGATCTTGAATGCGTGGTTGAATGCCAGAGAGTGCACAACGTAAATCCCCTTCAACGTTCAGCCTGTTTCTGTACTTGGTCTTAACAGCAACGAGCTTGGAATATGCAACTTCACAAAGATACGTAGATCAGAACATAGTTAGAATCCGAAGAGCCTGATGTGAGATCAGAGGGTAAACAGGAAGGTACTTGACCCAGAACGTCTCAAGATCCAGTTCTTTGAAGACTTCCTTAGCTGTGGAGTTGAACTTCAACTCAAGAAATTCCTCTTGCACTTCATCTGAAACTTCAGCTACTTCACATTGAAATGGGTTCCTGATGAATTTCCAGGCTTCACGCTTCTCATCTATCACTGGGAAGTATCTGATGAATTCTGTTTTAACGTCAGTTAGATGAGTGATTATTTGTTTCTTTAACTCAGAATCAAGGTTACCGTGAATGAGAGCAGAATCCAAGTTACTAAAACTGGCCGTATTTCCCTGCTGAATTCGACACTTCCAGAGGTTGAGTTTGGCCATGAAGGTTTGAATGGTGTCGTGGTGCATGATGATATTGATGTTTTTCCCTTATAGTTTAAGGATGAGAGTATTCAACGCTTCGAAGATGTCCACCAGGTAAGCTAGAGATAGCTGAAAGCCTTCAGACTGGAACTTGTCATGGAGATCTGCCTTCTGCTTCGAATCAAGAAATATTGCTACTTCTTCTCGTAGTTCATAAAGCCGTCCAAGCATGTTCCCCTTTGATAGCCATCGTACGTTCGTGTGAAAAAGCAAGGTTTCATGTTCAGATTCCATATCCTTACACAGCAGTTTGAAGAGACGACTGTTTAAGGCTCCAGCTTTGATAAAGTTGACTACCTTGATAGCCACGTTCAGGACATCCCTCACTTAAGCAGGTAAAGTTCTGGATACTAAGGATTCACGATGAAGTATGCAGTGTGTACCTACAACAGACGGATTTTTTTCTTTCACCATTGTAATGAATCCAGACTGCAGACCAAGCATGGCTGGAGCTCCATCAGTGCATACCCCTACCAGCGAGTCCCACGAAAGTTGGTTTTCCCGAAAGAAGTTTGATACATCATGAAAAATAGCT
The DNA here is from genome assembly GCA_958450375.1 of Homarus gammarus. NCBI lineage: Eukaryota > Metazoa > Arthropoda > Malacostraca > Decapoda > Nephropidae > Homarus > Homarus gammarus. Next base: position 23,010 of record CAUDMG010003838.1, read on the forward strand.
GCTGTTATTGTACAACTTTCCATGGGATGACAGAACAGCATTTCCTCTTTTACACTGTTGCCTGTCACGAAACGAGCTTACATCAGTAGCTGAGATACTTTTGCATTTTTTCATAAAATTCTCAATATTAGCCCACGCTCTTGTTAAGAGAATAAAAACTATAATTATAATTAGAGAAATTCCTACTTTTCCCTAGGGCTTGCGCCCCCCCTGGAAATTGCTGACGCCCCCCCTAGGGGGGCGCGCCCCCAGGTTAAGAACAACAGACATTAGATTATTAGATCGTGGTCCTCCTCCTCATCAGCGTCCCATTTCTAAGTGGGGGGAGGGAGCGCCTGCAGCATAATGGGTGGGGCACGTGCTAACATCGTTATCCCTCACTTCCACACCTACCAATATTTCAACACTCCTGAATTTGTCTTATTTCTACAACGTGTCAGATTTAACCAGTGTGGATTAATTCGTATTATTAATCTCTCTGGGAAATTTTTTTATTTTTATTTGGGAAATAAGACGAGAGCACACAGCGGTGGAAAAGAATTACGAGGGAAATGGTTTTAGGCTCGTAGTATACCAGGCCTCCTGGTGGCGAGAAGACAAAACACTCGTCTCCTGCCATCCCGACACCTCCCTCTACACACCTCTACCCCCTCAATCACACATCTACCTCTGCACCCCCTACACACCTCTACACCTCCTACACACCTGTACCTCTTCCTACACACCTCCACCTCCCTCTACACACCTCTACAAACCTCTACACCCACTACACACCTCTACACCCCCGACACACCTCTACACCTACTACACACCTCTACACCTCCTACACACCTTCCCATTACCTGTTGATTGAAAATTAATTCTCTTACGCTTTTGGTACAATTTCATTTACTGTATTTTAGTTTTTCATATTTGTGTGTGTAATGGGCCCCTGTCTCATCAACAGAACATATTATATAAATGGGTCAACATATCTGATTTTATATTCAGATTCACCACCCTGTAACTTTCCACTGTCTATGAGTAAGACATGAGTTGTACACGTGAGAGGGCAACTCTCCCGAAAGGGTAGAGGCCAGTCGTCAGCATATCTGTAAGCCCTCACAGCGAAGCCCTTACTCGAGTAGTCGCTCACAGCAAGTTTCTCTCACAGCAAGTTATATCGTAAGGACGTGACCTAACGTTTATACTACATAAACGCCGTCCCTTTCTCATTCACTCATATACAGTGGAACTTACGGTCGATCTACACTCAGGAATTATAGATACAATCCTTTTATAATAAAACAAGGAACTACAGTTTGGGTTTCGTTACTTAAACCCAAATAATAAATATATGTGAAAGGCCTGGTTAATTGTACAATCCAGCCGATTCATGTGTGTGTGTGTGTGTGTGTGTGTGTGTGTGTGTGTGTGTGTGTACAGAAGACATCTATGGTGCCTCTACAGGGGTAAAAAAAAACATCCTCGCCATGACAACATTAAACCCTTCATATGACTTATTACCATTCACCCTCCTTCCCTGCCATTATTCTCTCTCTCTCTCTCTCTCTCTCTCTCTCTCTCTCTCTCTCTCTCTCTCTCTCTCTCTCTCTCTCTCTCTCTCTCTCTCTCCTTTATCCTCTTCCATTACCCCTCTACCCCCATTCTGTCATTTCTTTTACTTTCATATCATCACCATTAATCATCTTCCATTATCCCTCTCCTTTCCTCTCATCACTTTTCTCTCCCTCTCTTCCCCTCCAACTATCCCTTTCTATTCCCATTTCCTTTTCCATAGCAGCATAACTCTATCTTCTCCTCCTCTCTTATCCCCTCCCTCCTTCCTCCCTTACTTCCTCCCTTTTATTCCTTTTCCACGTTCTTTTTTTTTTTGGTCTTTTCCTGCCTCCTCATTTTCTATCCCCCTTTCCTCTCCTTCTTATCCTTCTCTACTCCCTTATTATTCCCCTCTCTTTTACATATGATTCTCCTCTCCGTCCCCTCTTATAACCCTCTCCTCTCTCTTTCATTCTCCTCTCCTTCTCCTCTTATTCCCCTCTCCGCCTCTCTCCTTTCCTCCTCTCCCCTCCCTCTTCTCCCCCACTCCCCGTTTCTCTCCATTTACCCATCTCCCATCCCTATTTCTTCTCTCCTCCTTTCTCCCTTTCCAATTCAACACACCCACACCCCAGGAATTGAAAATGTGAAGTATGTCTATTGAGTTCAGAAATACTCCCCTCAAAGAGATTGTAAAATACCGTATTTACCGGGCCATTTCTCCTCGTCTATGAGGCCACTCCCCTCTTTTTTATCCTTACCCGATACCCGAAAGCGGGTCAGACCCCCTCAGAAAACCGGTTTTTCTTAGAGGCATAACAGTGCTAATACGCTTTAGGTGTCATTATGATCTGGGCCAAAATGTTCTCCCAAGTTTCGTGTGTTTAAAGGGATCATATCAAGGGTGTGGGGTGGGGTGGGGTGCGGTGGGGTGGAGTGGGGTGGGGTGGAGTGGTGTGGGGTGGGGTGCGGTGGAGGTATGATTCGAACTTGACCCCATACTGTTTTGGGGGGACGTACGTGTGTGTGTGTGTGTGTGTGTGTGTGTGTGTGTGTGTACAAAGCGTTATACTGTGTGTGTGTGTCTTTGGCATAAAATTTCAGGTGTGTTGGGGAGCCATGTGTATCTCGCCTGAATTTCTGTACATGTTTGAAGTCCTGGTGCTCAGAGTTGGTATGGCAGAGACTGTTTGAACCCAGAGAAACACAGTATAAACGCCCTCTTTACACACACACACACAAAACGAACACAAAACACATAAACAGTAGCAGACACTAAACTCACACAAACACAAAAAAACACACAAACATAAACACACACAAACATTAAACAAATATAAACACCAAACAAACACAAAACACAAACATAAACACAAAAACAGTAAAGAAACACAAACATAAACACACACAAACACTGAAGAACACAAACACGACGCAAACACAAATCCAAACTATCATCATGAACAAATAATCATATAGATGAATTCCCCACGACCGTAAACATTAGTGCGGTAAAGGGACGGTAATATCTGTTTTAACAAGGTAAATCACAACAAAATATTCACAAACGGGAGAATAGTGGAATGTGAGGCACCGAGAGAGAGAGAGAGAGAGAGAGAGAGAGAGAGAGAGAGAGAGAGAGAGAGATGCCTTCAAGCTCTCCCTCGACATGACAATGCTAACCCACGATCGACTATAAGGATGATTCACACTTTACGATACGGGGGAATTTTCACCTCTGGAGATTCTATTATTTATGGGACACCTTCGGACCTTCCCCTCCCCTTCCCTCCCCTCCCCTCTAGGCCAGGCAAATACGAGTGAGCGAGGTAGCTGGTCTTAAAGGACGATGTTTATAAGATCGTCTGGGATACCAAATGGGGTATAAGAGTCGCTCATAACATCTTTATGGGCATAGCACCTTAAAGGTGCCATCGGTGACCTCCCCCCCCCCTCCCTCCCTCCCCTTCCACCTCGAAAAGATGGAAAATGGCGAAAATTAGAATATTTATATTTATTTAAAGTAAGAATCAACCAAAAGGGAAAATTTAACTAACGGGAGGATGTTGTGGTGTGTGTTGGTGGTGAGGGAGGGTCGTTAGTTAGAACACACACACACACACACACACAGTACAGCTCCTCAGTATACACAACAATTGCCATAACAATGTCTTTCACCCTGTCCCTACATCCCACCCTCACCCCCTTAGAGCCGGCACTCGCCTTTACTCCCCTCATCCCTCCCCTTCCTCTCCCCTCCCTCATCCCCCCTCCCTCCCTCATCCCCCCTCCCCTCCCTCATCCCCTCCCTCCCTCATCCCCCCTCCCTCCCTCATCCCCCCTCCCTTCCTCATCCCCCCTCCCTCCCTCATCCCCCCTCCCTCCCTCATCCCCCCTCCCTCCCTCCGTCACCCTAGGAAAGTCTACTACCCAAGCCTTAGTTTAACCAACCTAGTAGTTGAACGGGTGGAGAATATTTTTGAACATCTTCCATTGAACATTTATTTCCTCTCGTCCCCCTCTCTCCCTCGCCCTCTCCCTCTTCCCTCTCCTTCTCCTTCTTGTATTTTCTCCCCTATTTATCTCCTCCTCATCTTCCCTACTATTCTTCCTTTCCTCACTTCCTTTTTGTTATGTCTCGTCTCCTCCTCCTCACCTGTTTCCCTTTTTCCCCTTCCTCCTCCTCCTGCTTTCTTCTTCCCCTTCATAGTGTCCATTATTCTTTCCTCTCCTTCTGCTCCTGTCTTCTCCTTCCTCCCTACCTCCCTCTATTCCTTCCCTCTCCTCTTCTTTTATTTCCTCATTTTCTCTTCAATTCCTCTCCTCCTCCCCCTTTCTTCTTTCCTCTCCATCTCCTGTTTTCTTCCCCCTGCCTCTATTCCCTTCTTCTCCTCTTTCTTCTTGTCTTCCCACATCCTCTCTTCCTTTTCTCTCCTCCTCCTCCTCCTTTGCTGTGCTTCTCTATGATATCAACCATGTCTTCTTACCATCAATCTTTCCATCTTTGTCTCCTCGTAATGTTGACAGAGAACCGTGGACTCAAATCTTCCTCTTTTCCTTCATCATAGGATCAATACTCAATGGACAAATCCTTCCTCGGATCACGGCTTATCCTTCAAGTCCTTCCGGGAGTCGCAAATTAGGACTCTATTTGACGTAACCTCCTCGACGGTGAGAACAACGCCCGTGATCAGATGCTAATTGGATCGTTCCATCTCTCTGTTAACTCTTTGGATTCAATTGCCTTTGCGCCGAACTTCCTTTGTTTTTGGTCGTGTCGTTCTTCTCTGGGTTTAGAGAGAATGTGTGTGTGTGTGTGTGTGTGTGTGTGTGTGTGTGTGTGTGTGTGTGTTTTGAAAGCAATTGTGTTGATGATGTTTTCTTTTGCACCTCCTCCACTTCTTGCTCCTTTCCTCCTCCTCTCCCTCCTCCTACTTCTCCTCCCCTCCTCCTTCTCTTCCTCCACCACCTCCTCCTCTTCCCCTCCTCCTCCATTCCACGCCACCACACCCTCGCCATACCATCTGAAATATCATAGTTACCCCCCAAGACGCAATACTCATGACACTATACCAAGCGGAACATATGACTGAAGGACCCTGGACACGTATTCACAAAGGCTCGTAAATGAGGATGGAACACTACACTACACTACACTATACTACACTACACAAGATTTAAATCTTATAAATAACTTGAAGATTATAATAAGACTTTAGATTGATCTTATTTGTTAATAAGGGACACTAAAAAGTTATGTTTTCAAGGTAATTTTTTAACTTAATTTTATCTCCTAACAGTTGATAAGTGATCGTATTTAGTTAAGGTAAAGTTTCAGTGTACTTAATTTACCTTAGCTAGTTAAGGTAAAGTCTCAATGCACTTAATTTACCTTAGCTAGTTAAGGTAAGGTCTCAGTGTACTTAATTTACCGTATCTAGTTAAGTTAAGGTCTCAGTGTACTTAATTTACCGTTTCTATTTAAGGTAAGGTCTTAGTGTACTTAATTTACCTGATCTAGTTAAGGTAAAGTCTCAATGTACTTAATTTACCTTAGCTAGTTAAGGTAAGGTCTCAGTGTACTTAATTTACCTTATCTATTTAAGATAAAGTAACGCCAAATTGTGTATGTACCATTGTACCTGTCCTCCCTCAGTATCCTCAAACTACTAAGATACAGTCATACAGATAGAAATAGACAGAAATAGAGACAGGAAAGAAGATTGAGGTACAGAGACAGACAGATAGACAGACAGAGACAGACAGAAAGACAGGCAGGGAGAGATAGAGACAGACAGAAACAGTGACAGACAGACAGACAGACAGGAAGTTTTTTAAGACTAATTTCGTGGCCACCGTTTTCTCCAGACAAAATCTAGCCGCAGGATCTTTAGGAATGCAAATGGCGACGAGCGAAGGAGGGGAGATGTGTGGGAGAAGTAGGGAGTGAGGGAGGAAGGGAAAAGGGGATAGGTGGTGGGAAAGGGGGAGAGAAGGGGCGAGGGGGGGGTGGAGAGGAGGGAGGTAGGGGGGGGGAGGAAAGGAAGGGTAAGTAAAAGAAAAGGAAGACGGAGGGAAATGGAAAGGAGAGGAGGAGACTAGAGAGAGAGAGATAGAGAGGCAGAAGGAAGGGAAAGAAAGATAGGGTGGGAAAAGAGTGAGAGAGAAAAGGGAGGAAAGAAAGAAAGTTTGAGAGTTGACATAGGAAGGAGGGAGAAGAAAGGAGAAATGGGAAGTGAAAGGATGAAAGATAAGAGAATTGAATATAGAAGGAAAGAGAGAAAGGGTGAGTGTGTGTAGTGAGAGTAGCCATGGCCATACAGACAGACAGACAGACAGACAGACAGACAGGCAGACAGAGAGACAGACAGACAGACAGACAGACAGACAGACAGACAGTTATCGCGATTCGTTTAGATTGGAGACAAATTCTGTCCTTAAGGAGACGATGAAACATGGGTCGAGATGTAGTGTTGTGTTAGGTTAGGTTAGGTTAGGATAGGTTAGGTTAGGATAGGTTAGGTTAGGTTAGGTTAGGTTAGGATAGGTTAGGTTAGGTTAGGTTAGGATAGGTTAGGTTAGGTTAGGTTAGGTTAGGTTAGGTTAGGTTAGGTTAGGTTAGGTTAGAAGGAGAGACGAAATACTATAGCTAAGATGTTGTCGTGATGATGTTGTAAGTGTCTCAAACTGAAGAGCCTCGTTGATGTTTACAATTGGACATGGACTTTTGGATGTAACAGTAAACAATAACAAGACGGGATTCAACGACTGAGATAAAGGACAGAATTCGTCTCCAATCTAAAGGAATCGCGATGACTGCATAGAGGAACGTGGTGAATTTAATTACCGGGTCGTTATGTATGCAACACCTGATGTCTGTCTGTCTGTCTGTCTGTTTATCTGTCTGTCTGTCTGTCTGTCTGTCTGTCTGTCTGTCTTTATGGCCATGGCTACTCTCACTACACACACTCACCCTTTCTCTCTTTCCTTCTGTATTCAATTCTCTTATCTTTCATCCTTTCACTTCCCATTTCCCTTTTCTTCTCCCTCCTTCCTATGTCAACTCTCAAACTTTCTATCTTTCCTCCATCTTATTCACTTAAACCTCCCTTTTTCTCTCTCTCTCTTTTCCCACCCTATCTTTCTTTCCCTTCCTTCTGCCTCTCTCTCTCTCTCTCTCTCTCTCTCTCTCTCTCTCTCTCTCTCTCTCTCTCTCTCTCCTTCCCTTTTACCTCCGTCTTTCTTTTGTTTTATTTCTCCGTCCTTTCCTCTCCAGTCCCCCCCACCTCCCTCCTCTCCCTTTCCACCCCCGTCTCTCCTTCTCTCTCCCTTTCCCACCATCTCCCCCCTTAAATGGGAGTGAGAGAAGCATGAAGGTTGAACTAGTGGGCCCTTCCTGAATACCTCCCTCCTCCTCCCTGACCCCTCCTTCTCCCTGATCCCTCCTCCTCCTCTCAAATACCCTACTCCTTCCTTTATTCTTGACTATCTTCCATCCTCCCTCTCCCTTTCTCCCTCTCCCCTTCTGCCTGATCCCCTCCTCCCTTCTAATCCTCCTTCTTTCTGACCATCCCTCTTCTTCCTTCTCCATCCCTCATCTTCCTTCCCCTTCCCTCCTCATCCCTGACCCCTCCCCCCTCTCCTTCCCTCTTCCATCTTGCGAGGATGTTTTTCACACAGTCATACAGACACACAGCCATACAGACACACAGCCATAAAGACACACAGCCATACAGACACACAGCCATACAGACACACAGCCATACAGACACACAGCCATACAGACACACAGCCAAAAAGACACACAGCCATACAGACACACAGCCATAAAGACACACAGCCATACAGACACACAGCCATACAGACACACAGCCATATAGACACACAGATGTACAGACACAGCCATACAGACACACAGCCATACAGACACACAGTCATACAGACACACAGCCATACAGACACACAGCCATACAGACACACAGCCATACAGACACACAGCTGTATTGATAAAAATGTGTACGGAATATGTTATATATATACAAGGTCCAATTTTTATTACAGTGTCACCACCTGGTGGTCAGACACGACTGGTATCCTCTGTTGTCTCGGAGGCGGTGAGTTCAAGGCTGTTCCAGCGGTTTCGTGTTCTTAGGACACAGAGGTCTGTGTTACACCCCCTGGGCTCACCCTTGACCTCACTGTCTCTGAGAGGACGTAGGGCACTTGTCGTGGATGGCGTGTTGGGTTGGTGTTTTTTTTTTTTTTACATAAGTGTAATTTCACGCTGTCTGGTACTGTGTACTGTAGAACAGCACTCAACAGAATTCGAGAATCGTAGGAAAACGTCGCCAGGGTGATGATTGTGAAGGTGGCGGTATAAACCATTAGAATCTGACAGTGGTTCTTAACCTTTTTACTACAACGCCCCCTCTAGGAATTGGTCCTTACCTCCACGCCCCCCTTGCATCTATGAATATAATTCCTTCCCAGATTTTAAAGAAAAATGAAAAATATTGTGTTTTTAGTCTTTTTTTTTTAGTATAAATTAGTGAGATACTTGACACTGCTTCTTAGCTACTAGATCTTGAATGCGTGGTTGAATGCCAGAGAGTCCACAACGTAAATCCCCTTCAACATTCAGCCTGTTTCTGTACTTGGTCTTAACAGCAACGAGCTTGGAAAATGCAACTTCACAAAGATACGTGGATCCGAACATAGTTAGAATCCGAAGAGCCTGATGTGAGATCAGAGGGTAAACAGGAAGGTACTTGACCCAGAACGTCTCAAGATCCAGTTCTTTGAAAACTTCCTTAGCTGTGGAGTTGAACTTCAACTCAAGAAACTCCTCTTGCACTTCATCCGAAACATCAGCTACTTCACATTGAAATGGGTTCCTGATGAATTTCCAGGCTTCACGCTTCTCATCTATCTATGGGAAGTATCTGATGAATTCTGTTTTAACGTCAGTTAGATGAGTGATTATTTGTTTTTTTAACTCAGAATCAAGGTCACCGTGAATGAGAGCAGAATCCAAGTTACTAAAACTGGCTGTATTTCCCTGCTGAATTTGACACTTCCAGAGGTCGAGTTTGGCCATGAAGGTTGGGATGGTGTCGTGGTGCATGATGATGTTGATGTTTTTCCCTTATAGTTTAAGGTTGAGAGTATTCAACGCTTCGAAGATGTCCACCAGGTAAGCTAGAGATAGCTGAAAGCCTTCAGACTGGAACTTGTTATGGAGATCTGCCTTCTGCTTCGATTCAAGAAATATTGCTACTTCTTCTCGTAGTTCATAAAGCCGTCCAAGCATGTTCCCCTTTGATAGCCATCGTACGTTCGTGTGAAAAAGCAAGGTTTCATGTTCAGATTCCATATCCTTACACAGCAGTTTGAAGAGACGACTGTTTAAGGCTCCAGCTTTGATAAAGTTGACTACCTTGATAGCCACGTTCAGGACATCCCTCACTTAAGCAGGTAAAGTTCTGGATACTAAGAGAGTTGCCAGAGTGAAAGAGTCGCCAGGGCGAGAGAGTCGCCAGAGTGAAAGAGTCGCCAGGGTGAGAGAGTCGCCAGAGTGAAAGAGTCGCCAGGGTGAGAGAGTCGCCAGAGTGAAAGAGTCGCCAGAGTGAGAGAGTCGCCAGAGTGAAAGAGTCGCCAGGGTGAGAGAGTCGCCAGAGTGAAAGAGTCGCCAGGGTGATAGTCGTTAGTGTGAGAGAGTTGCCAGAGTGAGAGAGTCGCCAGAGTGATAGTCGTTTGTGTGAGAGAGTCGCCAGGGTGAGAGAGTCGCAAGGGTGATAGTCGTTAGTGTGAAAGAGTCGCCAGGGTGAGAGAGTCGCCAGAGTGAATGAGTCGCCAGGGTGACAGAGTCGCCAGAGTGAAAGAGTCGCCAGAGTGAGAGAGTCGCCAGAGTGAGAGAGTCGCCAGAGTGATAGTCGTTAGTGTGAGAGGGTCGCCAGGGTGTGAGAGTCGCCAGGGTGAGAGTCGCCAGGGTGAGAGAATTATAGTGTGAATTTTGCCACTTATAACTGCTAGTTTATTGTGCACCCATACTCATTCTGTAAGCGGTAGAGCAAAAGCATTATAGAGTAGACGTCACAAAGTAAGGGTGTGAATAACAGTCTGCAGTGGTAAGGAAATTGTGGCATTGATTGTTACAGACTATTTCCAGTACCTAACTAGGACTCAAAACAACCAACCTTGTAAGTAAATGGAACACCAAACCTTTTAAGTTTATCTGTAAGGAAGTCACAAGTTGCTGTGATATGGAAACACGTAACGTGAAGCCAATTGTCTCTAGACTGGTGGTAAATAAGTCTTGTATTATTTATTCTCTATCACATGAACTACTGATTGTACAGTGATGCTGGTTGGTTGTATCGGGAACATCTTCTCCGCTCTTAAGTTCAGCCTCACGTATATAATCCAGACCTTGTAATGGTTTATTCCTCCACTGCCAGTACACACACGTGGAGCAAAATACCTGTAAGATAATACAAGAAACACTCAGGAAATGTTATACCTCCACAAGGGCCGCAGATAAACATGTGTACGGAATATGTAATATATGTACAAGGTCCAATTTTTATTACAGTGTCACCACCTGGTGGTCATACACGACTGGTATCCTCTGTTGTCTCGGAGGCGGTGAGTTCAAGGCTGTTCTAGCGGTTTCGTGTTCTTAGAACACAGAGGTCTGTGTTACACCCCCTGGACTCACCCTTGACCTCACCGTCTCTGAGAGGCCGTACGGCATTGATTTTGATTTTGCCGCTTGCAGCGGCTACCTTATTGTGCACCCCACACTCATCCTGTGAGCGGTAGCGCAAAAGGATTACAGAGTAGGGTTTACAAAGGGTCATAATAATTAACCCCCATTGTCAGGATATTATGGCACTGAAAGTTACACAGTATTTCATTTACATTATTTGTTTAGTTCTATACATAAAGGGTAACTTATTCACAAATGCGTGAGAACAGGCGTGTGAGGCAGTATGTCTGGCCTCACACTTTGTTATTCACATTTACGTAGGATGTATTCAAGCACATTGCGTATTTGGTTCTGTACATGAGAATTGATATAGTTACTAAGTACAAAAAAGTGGATACAATCTTAATATGTCGGCTATCTTGCCATTAGAGATGAAGTGTTGTGCCATTTCACACACAGTGTGCTTGGACCTGTCCCGAAAAGGTTCTATCTTCACACAGTCGAGGACGTAGTGTTCAAGTGTGTGGCCACACACTATACATTTAGTTTTGTTTACATCTGCTTGAGGAACATACTGCCAAAGGTACTTATATCCTAACCTTAATCTAGCGGTTACAACATCTTGTAATCTAGTGATCTTGTTACTTGCTCCATATACATGTTTCACTTGATACATCTCATCATGGTAACCTATGGATCGACTAGTGCCTGTTTGCACTTGTCTACTTGCGTCAAACTCATCAATAAGTTCTTTCCTAATTACAGTTTTAAGGGTTCTTTTTGACAGACCCAAATTGTATTCAACGGTGTCTTTGGTAGACGCGAGTTTGGCGAGGGCATCAACTCTGTCATGTTTTATGAGGCCTATGTGAGAGGGGATCCACAACAGTTTGACCCTGACACCACGGTCAACAAGGCACGCATATTTGTGTCTGGCTTCAGAGACAAGAGCGTGACAACCTGAGTCGAGGGTACCAAGGGCAAGTAGTGAGGATAGAGAGTCAGTGATGATGAGACTGTCAGTAACAGTGGTTTCAATGAATTTAATAGCTGTGAGTATGGCAACTAATTCAGTTTGTAGAGTGGATGCCCAGTTGTTAATTCTAACTCCTTTCTCAATTATATTACCGTCAGGTTGAGTCACAACAATAGCACTTCCAGCCCTCCCACAGGCGGTATTTAGAGATCCATCAGTGTAGATGGTCTGTGTGATATTATCATCAGTCTGTAGAGTGTGTATGTGTTCAAGAGCTCTCAATTTGGCAGTATGTTGGAGATAAATGCTTTGTATAATTAATTTTTTAGGCGGATACGTCGGTATTGTGATATCGAAGGGAACTGTCCGCCAGGGTGGCAGGAAGCGCTGTTGTGTCTCAACTTTGTACAGGTGGTCTAGTCCAAACATCTTCATATGTGTAGCTGTAGTTTGGATCCATTTAGATTCAGTAGTCCCATGGTTCATACATTCAAGCAAATTTAAGGAAACAATGTTATCAGGATCACCACGCAGAAGCCTCAGGGCTATCATGAGGTTGACTTCAATTATTCTATCTTTAACACTGGGTATACCTAGTTCTTTCCTCATATTAAGTACTTTAGTGCTCATGGGACATCCTAGGATAATTCTGAGGGCTTTATTTTGCATTTTCTCGAGCTTCTCAACGCCTTTCCCGTCACGAATGACCAGGGCTGGTGCGTGGTAATCTATCAGAGATCTTATATAGCCTAGGTACATTGTTTTAACAATTCTAATATTAGCACCATAGTGCGGGCTGTACCCCGCTACACTTCTAAGAGGTCTCAGTCTGTCAGTACATTGGCGGGTTAGCTGTGTGTATGGCAGGTAGGGTACAAGGGACGGAAACACCAAGATATTTAAAAGAAGAAACATAGTCAATAGTGTTGTTACCTATCTTGAACTTGGCGGGGCCGCGTTTGCGGTTCCCAGCTTGTTTGTTGAACACCTTAGTTTTGTCAGTGGAGATAATAAGACCGAGGTGTTCACAGGCTGTGTATACATGGTTCAGGGTTGTTTGCATTTCACGATGAGTTTTAGTATGTATAAGAATATCATCAGCATAGCTGATTGAGATATTGCTGGGGTTGTCTGGCATTAAATTTGATAATGCATTCATAAGAACATTGAACAAAGTGGGGCTAAGTACTCCACCTTGAGGGGTACCAAGTTGCATATCTTTAACTTCACTTTTGTAACCCTGAAACAGTGCAGCAGCCCTTCTGTTGGTTAGGTAACCACTTATCCAGTGTAACAGCCTACCTCCTATATCCATTTTGGCTAGTTCGTACAATATCAGTTGCCTATTGGCAATATCAAATGCAGCTATAAGTCAAGAAATGTGGTGTATCTGTGCCTTTCATCACCATGCACAGTTAGGAATGTGGTGATGCAATTATGTACACCTTTACCATGGGTGAAGCCATTTATGTTAGGAGACATGTGTTCTCTGATTCTATATAAGAGTCTGCCAAGAGCCATTCTCTCAAAGGTTTTACACAGGCAGCTGGTTAGTGATATGGGACGAAAGGCATCAGGCTGTCCTGGTTTAGGTATTGGTACAACAATACTGCTGGTCCATGATGTGGGTAGTTGGCCCTCGGCCTGACTCATATTGTACAATACCAACAATGGATTGCCTGGCACGCGCCTTAGTAGTCTAATGATGTTGTAGGTGACTCCGTCCTCTCCATGGAAAGTAGACCTATCCCTGGCGAGGGCGGCGTCAAGCTCCCACTCAGTATATGGAACATCACACTCATCCTGTTGTTTGCCCAGCATAAAGCTAATAAGATTACTTCTCTCTACAGACTTCGCATCAAGGAGTCCCCGAGTCCTAGCTGGTAACATGTCATAGCTCGACACATGAGCCCACTTTCTTATTAGCTCATTCGACTTTTGCAGAGGGTTTGGATGGGAAACGTGTCTTCTGTTTTTACCTCTGATTATGTTTATGTCTTTCCAGGCTTTGCTGAGGGATGTGTGTTGGTTCAGGCTGTTGACATATGTCTCCCATGCATTTTGTCTGAGTTCGTTTACACGTTCCCTGACAGCAGTAAGGGAAGGTTGATACAATTGTAACATTTGAGGTGTTCTAATTTGTCTGTAACCCTTACCCACCCTCCTGACCCTAGCCCTAAGTTTTTTCAGCTCAGGGTCATTATAGCACTGCCGTTGCCTGTTCCCATTATACTGACCACGTTTTCTCCTTTTTTTGGTGGAGGCATTGTTGGTGAAGTATACATAAGTCCTATCTATCAGATCGTCATGGAAACTTTGGTAGTTGTCAGGGCTTGTCGTCCTTGTACCAGTCATGGATGAAGTCTATGAACTGGCTTTCATGTTCTTGCTTGACTGTGATTCTACGTCTGTTGAGTTTACCACCAGTGGGGGTGTCATTGGCTACATGTATACTAGCTTGGATTGGGCTGTGGTCAGACCTAAGATCAGTGACAACATCAGAGCTATGAGTTGTGTGTAATAGTTTAAAGCAAATACATTTGTCTAGACCCCCGCCATAGATGTGTGTTGGTTCATTATTACCTATAATTTGAACATCTTCATATGCGCTGAGAAGTGAGATAAGTCTCCTACCATTGGTGTTAGTGGTGGAGTCACCTAATTTCTTGTGTCTAGTATTCAGGTCACCCATCAGGACAGTGGGCTCAGTGTGCAAAAAGTCTGGGAGATCTGTGTACTGAAACTGATCTGAGGGAGCATAGGCGTGTAGCACGTTGAGTGTGGAGTTGCCCAGGTGGATAGTGATCCCATGGTACTGAAGGTTGGTAGTCTTTTTGGATACAAGAGGTACATGAGGGTGTGACTTCTTAACATACATCAAACATGTGTGAGTAGAACTAGGATCATAATACACATAATTGGGCAGACTGGGTGGGGGCTTACCATAAGGTGTGAGACACTCCTGCAGACACACAATATCGATGTCCTCAGTCACAACTTTGTGATGTAGGTCAGGGTATCGTTTTCTAAGGGATGAGATGTTCCAACTCATCACCTTCACCGCTCTGTATCTTTGCCTGGTATTAACACTGGCCATTATGAAATGTATTTGGAACTTTGTCTGGTATTAACACTGGCCATTATGAAATGTATTTGGAAAGAAGTACAAGGCACTGTATGATATTGTTCTTTTCTGCGCTGCCTGTCCCTTCGGCAGGTAGTAGGCCAGTTAACCTTTTTGAAACATTTCTGGAGCATGTACGGCTCAACAATTTTTGTATTTCAGTGGCAGACAACAACACACTTTGGTTACACTCGACATCACCACCATTTTCTGTTTGTGCTTGTTCATCTTCACTGACCATGTCCACAGAGGCATGAGTAGAACTGATAGCAGTATCACTATTTTCCTCTGCTTGGACACTAGTTCCTGGTGGGTCTTGAGTTTCCACATCTGGTACTGACATCTGAATGTCTTCAGTTTGACTGTAATTTTTCCGTAGCTGCTGCACTGTGTTGGTGGTGTTTTTTTCCTTTTGTGTATCACAGAGGCTCCTTAACATTTCAGTTTGAGCTGTAAACTGAGCTTTGAGTTCTGTAATTTCATTTTTCAAATCATTGATCTCTTCACGTTGTGCGTGTTCATGGAGTGTGTTGGCAGCTACCTGTTGTGTCGGTACGTCTGTGTTGCCTCATGCTGATCTTTCGATGACTGCTGGTGATGATCCTGGAGCTTTGGTGGGGAGGGCGGGCCAGGGGTTGACCGTAGGGAGTACCCTAGCAGCATTAGTGTTTCTTGAGACCTGCTTGGGTGGCGGGTCTGTGCGTGGAAGGGGTGTAGGAGCTCTAGAACAGTTAGGGTGCCATACAGGAACTCCAACTGTTTTGCAGTTAATACACTTCTGTTGGATGACACCCCCTTGAGCAACTGTATCTCTGCAAACCTGTGTTGCATGTTGCCTTGAGCAGAGACCACACCACGGCTTAGTCGAGGGGCATAACCGGGCCACATGGCCCCAGTGCTGACAGTTGTAACACCTCCGGTTAGGGGGCTGATAGAGAGTTACCTTCAGAGTCCGATAGGCACCACGGACTCGAATGGTCTTGGATGGGTCTTCCGAGCCAACCCAAAGTCTGCAATGACTGCATTCTTGCCCCTGAGTCGCTTCGTCCTTCTGATGTAGGGATGAGCTTCTAGTAGTGTAGGGGTCTGGTACTGGTCGAGCCCTATGATTAAGATGGTTTTCTTGCTCGATGGTTGGGATGATTGTTCAATGGTTATTCCCCTTATGCTATTGGTGAGGAGATCCTGTATGACTGCTGGGTCGTTTCTAATCAGAACATGATCTTGTGTACCGACTCTGAACTGAAACTCAGCCTCAGGGTATTTGTCTTCCGCATCGTTCAGCCAGAGATACTTGTCTTCAGGTGATGTACCTTCAGGGAAGTATAATCTTACTCTCATGGGGGGTTGTGGTTGTAGTTGATTGTCTCTAAGTCTTTCTGCCTTTTCGGCCTTCCGCTTGTTCCTGGACTGAACTAGTTGAAAGCCATCTTCTCCGTTGGTGTCAAGGTCAACACCACAGTCGCCTGGCTCACTCAGTGCATCAGGAGAGCTAAAGCGAGCAGCTGGGTCTCCAGTCAACTCAGACATGGTGGAGTTACAGGGCTCGACTTATATGCCTACGTCAGAGGGCCGAGGACTGCTTGGCACTCCTAGGAAGTCAGCGGTGGTTGGGAGGCGTAACCCTCTTAGAGGACAAAGGAGACTGGCATCTACAGTGTATTAGCGGTGTGAGGGGAGGCCATGAGCGGGCCTCCCGCGGAGGGAGTGTGGTGTCGGGGGGACTAAGGTAACAGGAGTTTCTCAGTTTATAAACACTTTTATTACACTACACTTGTTCTTAATAGTATCTCTGTTTTTCTGGTTAGATACAGAATCAAGTCAATTTTAGTTTCAAAAGAACTAACCAGCTTGGCACACTATGAGGACGGGGGTTTGTGTAAACAAACCCTCACCACATGGCGGAGCGTGACCACAAGGGTATAGGCCTTGACTCGCGGGCACCTACACCTACACACGACACAGTGCTCAACACACGGTAGTTCACTTGTTATACAGGCAACATATTTGCAGTTGTTGACCTATCCCCACCCTACTGGGTGGTGTTGTGTTATTTCGAAGTCAAGTGTGAAGCCGACCCACTGTTGTTCTCAGGGTGGACTGATTAGCACCTCCTTGTCAGGAGATAGCGGTCAGTTGTCGTGGATGGTGTGTTGGGTTGGTGCTTTTTTGTTGTTATTTTTTTTTTTTTTTTATAAAAGTGTAATTTCACGCCGCTTGGTACTGTGTACTGTAGAACAACACTCAACAGAATTCGTGAATCGTAGGAAAACGTTTCCAGGGTGAGAGAGAGATAGTCTCTAGAGTGAGAGATAGTTGCTAGAGTGAGAGAGAGAGAGATAGTCGGTAGAGTGAGAGTGAGATAGTCGCTAGAGTGAGAGAGATAGTCGCTAGAGTGAGAGAGAGATAGGCGCTAGACTGAGAGCGAGATAGTCGCTAGAGTGAGAGAGAGATAGTCGCTAGGGTGTGAGAGATAGTCGCGAGAGAGAGAGAGAGAGAGAGAGAGAGAGAGAGAGAGAGAGATAGTCGCTAGAGTGAGAAAGAGATTGTCGCTAAAGTGAGAGAGAGAGAGATAGTCGCTAGGGTGAGAGCGAGATAGTCGCTAGAGTGAGAGCGAGATAGTCGCTAGGGTGAGAGAGACGGGGGGAATATTCAGTGTTGGAGGGTGGCAGTCCTCGGCGCTAGTCATTGCTTGCTAATCACGTTTGAGCTCATCATCCGCCCATTTATAGTCGCCCCCTGAGGCTCCCTTAGGGGTTTTAGGGGAGGAGGAGGTGAGTTAAAAGTAGGGGGTGGAGTGTTGTAGGGGAGGAGGAAGGAAGAAGTGTGGGAGGAGGAAGGAAGAGGTGAGGCAGAGAGAGAGAAGAGATGATGGAGATGGGGGACTCAGCAAGGGTGGGAGAGAAACGAGTTGAGGAAGAAGGAAGAGTTGAGGGAAGAACAAGAAAGAGGTGAGGGATGAGGAGGGAAGAGGTTAGGGATGAGGAGGAAGAGGTGAGGGAGGAAGAAGGAAGATGTGAGGGAGGAGGAGGGTCGAGGTTAGGGATGAGGAAGGAAGAGGTGAGGGAGGAAGAAGGAAGAGGTGAGGGCGGAGGAGGAACAAGTTAAGGGAGGTAGAAGGCACTTAATACTCCAACTAACACTTACTACTGGAGTTAATTAATGTTCAGGTTTATATCTATTTATATATAAGTTTCCACCTTTATGACAGTCAACATTTACTCTGCCTGCTGTATCTCTTAACTAAATAAATATTATTTTTTTTAATGATATTACTAAAATATTTTTCTGAGTCTCATTTGGGAAACATACAACGTGAAGCCAATTGTCTCTAGACGTGTGGTAAATAAGTCTTGTATTATTTATTCTCTATCAAATGAACTACTGACTGTACAGTGATGTTGGTTGGTTGTATCGGGAACATCTTCTCCGCTCTTAAGTTCAGCCTCACGTATATAATTCAGACCTTGTAATGGTTTATTCCTCCACTGCCAGTACACACACGTGGAGCAAAATACCTGTAAGATAATCCAAGAAACACTCAGGAAATGTTATACCTCCACAAGGGCCGCAGATAAACATGTGTACGGAATATGTAATATATGTACAAGGTCCAATTTTTATTACAGTGTCACCACCTGGTGGTCAGACACGACTGGTATCCTCTGTTGTCTCGGAGGCGGTGAGTTCAAGGCTGTTCCAGCGGTTTCGTGTTCTTAGGACACAGAGGTCTGTGTTACACCCCCTGGACTCACCCTTGACCTCACCGTCTCTGAGAGGACGTAGGGCACTTGTCGTGGATGGCGTGTTGGGTTGGTGGTTTTTTTTTTTTTTTTTTTTTTACAAAAGTGTAATTTCACGCCGTTTGGTACTGTGTACTGTAGAACAACACTCAACAGAATTCGAGAATCGTAGGAAAACGTAGGGGGTGGAGTGTTGTAGGGGAAGAGGAAGGAAGAAGTGAGGGAGTGGGAGAGAAGAGATGATGGAGATGGGGGACTCAGTAAGGGTGGGAGAGGAACGAAGAAAGGAAGAAGGAAGAGTTGAGGGAAGAAAAAGTATTTGATTTTGATTTTCAAGCTTACGACGGCTACGTTATTTTGCACCCCACACTTATCCTCTGAGCGGTAGCGCAAAAGGATTACAGAGTAGAGTTTACAACGGGTCATAATAATTAACCCACGTTGTCAGGATGTTATGGCACTGAATCTTACACAGTATTTCAATTACATTATTTGGTTTAGTTCTATACATAAAGGGTAACTTATTCACAAAAGCGTGAGTACAGGCGTGTGAGGCAGTATGTCTGGCCGCACACTTTGTTATTCATATTTGCGTGAGAAATATTCAAGCACATTGTGTATTTGGTTCTGTACATGAGAACTGATATAGATATTAAGTGCAAAAAAGAGGATTCAATCTTAATATGTCGGCTATCTTGCCATTAGAGATGAAGTGTTGTGCCATTTCACACACAGTGTGCTTGGACCTGTCCCTAAAAGGTTCTATCTTCACACAGTCGAGGACGTAGTGTTCAAGTGTGTGGCTATATGTCTGGCCACACACTTTACATTTAGTCTTGTTTACATCTTCTTGGGGAACATACAACCAAAGGTACTTAATCTAGGGTTTACAACATCTTGTAATCTAGTGATCTTGTTACTTGCTCCATATACATGTTTCACTTGATACATCTCATAATGGTAAACTATGGATCGACTAGTGCCTATTTGCACTTGTCTACTTGCGTCAAACTCATCAATAAGGGCTCTTTCCTAATGACAGTTTTAAGCATTCTTTTTGACAGACCCAAATTGTATTCAACGGTGTCTTTGTTAGACGCGAGCTTGGCGCGGGCATCAACTCTGTCATGTTTTATGAGGCCTTTGTGAGAGGGGATCCACAACAGTTTGACCTTGACACCCCGGCTTTAGAGACAAGCGCGTGACAACTTGAGTTAAGGGTGTCAAGGGCAATTAGTGAGGATAGAGAGTCAGTGATGATGAGACTGTCAGTGACAGTGATTTCAGTGAATTTAATAGCTGTGAGTATGGCAACTAATTCAGTTTGTAGAGTGGATGCCCAGTTGTCAATTCTAACTCCTTTCCGTCAGGTTGAGTCACGACAATAGCACTTCCAGCCCTCCCACAGACGGTGTTAAGAGATCCATCAGTGTAGATGGTCTGTGTGATATTATCATCAGTCTGTAGAGTGTGTATATGTTCAAGAGCTCTCACGTTGGCATTGTGTTGGAGATAAATACTTTGTACAATTTATCTTTTAGGCGGTTATGTCTGTATGGTGATATCGAATGAGAACTGTCCGCCAGGGTGGCAGGAAGCGCTGTTGTGTCTCAACTTTGTACAGGTGGTCTAGTCCAAACATCTTCATATGTGTAGCTGTAGTTTGGATCCACTTAGCCTCAACAGTCCCATGGTTCATACATTCTAGCAATTTTAAGGAAACAGTGTTATCAGCATCACCACGCAGAAGCTTTAGGGCTATCATGAGGTTGACTTCAATTATTCTATCTTTAACACTGGGTATACCTAGTTCTTTCGTCATATTAAGTACTTTAGTGCTCATGGGACATCCTAGGATAATTCTGAGGGCTTTATTTTGCATTTTCTCGAGCTTGTTAACGCCTTTCCCGTCACGATGGACCAGGGCTGGCGCTTGGTAATCTATTAGAGATCTTATATAGCCAAGGAACATTTTTTTAACAATTCTAATATTAGCACCATAGTGCGGGCTGTACCCCGCTGCACTTCTAAGAGGTCTCAGTCTGTCAGTACATTGGCGGGCTAGCTGTTGTATGGCAGGTAAGGTACAAGGGACGGAGACACCAAGATATTTATTAGAAGAAACATAGTTAATAGTGTTGTTACCTATCTTGAACTTGGCGGGGCCGCGTTTGCGGTTACCAGCTTGTTTGTTGAACACCTTAGTTTTCTCAGTGGAGATAATAAGACCGAGATTCTCACAGGCTGCGTATACATGGTTCAGGGTGGTTTGCATTTCACGAGGAGTTTTAGTATGTATAAGAAAATCATCAGCTGATAGAGATATTGCTGGGTTTGTCTGGTGTTAAATTTAATAATGCATTCATAAGACATTGAACAATGTGGGGCTAAGTACTCCACCTTGAGGGGTACCAAGTTGCATATCTTTAACTTCACTTTTGTAGCCCTGAAACAGTGCAGCAGCCCTTCTGTTGGTTAGGTAACCACTTATCCAGTGCAACAGCCTACCTCCTATATCCATTTTGGCAAGTTCGTACAAAATCAGTTGTCTATTGGCAATATCAAAGGTAGCTTTTAGGTCAAGAAATGTGGTGTATCTGTGCCTTTCATCACCATGCACAGTTAGGAATGTGGTGATGCATTTATGTACACCTTTACCATGGGTGAAGCCATTTATGTTAGGAGACATGTATTCTCTGATTTTATATGAGAGTCTGCCAAGAACCATCCTCTCAAAGGTTTTACACAGGCAGCTGGTTAGTGATATGGGACGAAAGGCATCAGGCTGTCCTGGTTTCCGTATTGACACAACAATACTGCTGGTCCATGATGTGGGTAGTTGGCCCTCGGCATGACTCGTATTGTAAAATATCAATAATGGATTGCCCGGCACATGCCTTAGTAGTCTAACGATGTTGTAGGTGACTCCGTCCTCTCCAGGGAAAGTAAACCTACCCGTGACGAGGGCGGCGTCAAGCTCCCACTCAGTATATGGAACATCACACTCATCGTGCTGTTTGCCCAGTGTAAAGTTAATAAGATTACTTCTCTCTACAGACTTCGCATCAAGGAGTCCCCGAGTCCTAGCTGGTAACCTGTCATAGCTAAACACATTAGCCCACTTTGTTATTAGCTCATTCGACTTTTACAGAGGGTTTGGATGGGAGACGTGTCTACTGATTTTACCTCTGATTGTGTTTATGTCTTTCCAGGCTTTGCTGAGGGATGTATGGTGGTTCAGGCTGTTGACATATGTCTCCCATGCATTTTGTCTGAGTTCGTTTACACGTTCCCTGACAACAGCAAGGGAAGCTTGATGCAATATTACCATTTGAGGTGTTCTAATTTGTCTGTAACCCTTACCCACCCTCCTGACCCTAGACGTGAATTTTTTTCAGCTCAGGGTCATTATAGCACTGCTGTTGCCTGTTTCCATTATGCTGACCACGTTTTCTCCTTTTTTTGGTGGAGTCATTGTTGGTGAAGTATGTATAAGTCGTATCTAACAGATCGCCATGGAAACTTTGGTAGTTGTCAAGCTTGTAGTCCTTGCACCAGTCATGGATGAAGTCTATGAACTGGCTTTCATGTTCTTGCTTGACTGTGATTCTACGTCTGTTGAGTTTACCACCAGTGGGGGTGTCATTGGCTACATATATACTAGCTTGGATTGGGCTGTGGTCAGACCTAAGATCAGTGACAACATCAGACCTATGAGTTGTGTATGATAGATTAAAACCAATACACTAGTCTAGACCTACGCCATAGATGTGTATTGGTTCATTATTACCTATATTATGAACATCTTCATAGGCGCTGAGACGTGAGATAAGTCTCCTATGTTACGAGTTGGGGTTTTAGAATATTGTTAAAAGTCTACCCAGATCCCAACACGCAACAAAAAAAAAACAAAGACAATCGGATTATAAAAGGGTAGACAAAGGATGCGAGTTTTTGCTGTGTATAATAAAGTACCATAAATTCCTTAACAAAATATTCAGCTTCCTATAATTTACCCTTAACCATACTTAACCTAAACATTAACAGTGTATACATATTTATACAACATACAATAATTTGAAGCAAGTGGACGTGGGGGAGGCAATATAAGATTACAAATACTTAAGTGCGGAGCTGAGATGGCTGACGAGCAAGGCTGAGCATTGTAGAAGACGGTAGGTAGTCACTGTACCGTAGGTTTCCAGGATAGGTGATCCTGTGGTCACTTCCCAGAGTGAAGTCCTCTCTCCTCGAATTGGAGCTGACAAAGAAGACTTTGAGGAGGTGACGCAACAACCAGGATAGGGAGAAGGGAAACCCGGGAGTGGTAACTAAGACGAGTCATACTCATGTTTCGTCCCTAGATGGCATTGCTCGTGGTGCTGGGTAGGTAGATCAGGACAATTGGTGGCGTGGTTCGTAACACACCCCCCCCTCCAAAGACCTCCGTAGCGCGGGCGCGAAGGAGGTGATCACCTGGTGCGTCTGGAGAGTAGCTGCTGCATTTCCACTGGAGCTCGGGATAAGGAGTCTGCAATGAGGTTGTCCACCCCCTTTATGTGCCGGACTTGTAGATTATAGGGCTGGGTGAGGAGAGCCCAGCGGAGGATTCGCTGGTTGGAGGTCTTGTTGGTTTGGATGAACATGAGTGGGTTATGGTCGGTGAAGACTAGGGTTGTTTGTGGACAAGACTGGAGGTAACATTCAAACTTCTTTATTGCCAACACCAGAGCCAGGGCCTCCTTCTCTATGGTCGAGTAGTTGGTCTGATGTTTTTTCAACTTGGCAGAGAAATATGCCACAGGGTGAAGGACATCAGTGGTTGGGTCGGGTTGTAGGAGCACAGCCCCCACTCCGACACAGCTAGCGTCGATTTGCAGATGGAAGGGCAAGGTGTAGTCAGGGGGGTGGACTACAGGCTTAGAGGTAAGGAAGGCTTTGAGGCGGTGGAAAGACTGGTCGCATTTTTGGTTCCAGATGTAAGGCACAGCAGAACTGGTAAGGTCTGTGAGGGGTCCGGCCACGCTGGAGAAGTTACTGCAGAACCGACGGTAGTAGCCGCACATCCCCAGGAAGCGCATGAGTTCCTTCCTCGTCCTTGGAGTGGGGAAGGACAAGATGGCTTTAACGTTTGCGTCCTTGGGTCTCACCATACCATGCCCAACGATATGTCCCAGGTAAGTCACTGAGGCCCGGCCAAAAGCAGATTTAGCCAGGTTTATGGTGAATCCAGTCTCTTGCAGTCGTGCCAACAGTATCTCCAAACGCACCAGATGTTCGTCCCAGCCGTCCGACACCACCACCAGGTCATCCAGGTAGGCGAACGTCCCACCTAGGTCCTGAATTAGGTAGTTGATGGCCCTCTGGAATGTGGCCGGAGCATTAGAAAAGCCAAACGCCATAACCAAATATTGAAAAAGACCAAATGGAGTTATAAATGCCGAGATTATTTTTGCCCTATCCGTGAGTCCCACTTGATAATATCCTTTCAACAGGTCCACGGTAGATATATATTTGGCACAGCCTATGCTGTCTATTATATCTTCAATCAAAGGTAAAGGGTAGGAGTCTGAGACAGTGACCTGGTTCACTTTACGATAATCGGTACAGAAACGAAAAGTGCCATCGGGCTTTGGAATGAGAAGGCAAGGTGAAGCCCAGGGGGAGGTACTAGGCTCAGCTAAGTTATGTTTTAACAAAAAATCTACCTCCTTTTCATAATCTATTTTTTTTGTGGATTTAGTCGATATGTCGATTGCCTAATGGGTTGTACATCATCTGAGATTAGCTTAATATCATGTTTAAGTATATTGCAAAACCCTGGGAGGTCTGACGTGACTTTAGGAAATGTCGATAATAACTTAGTGAGATCTTTTGCTTGAGATGGATTCAGAACAGAAAAATACTCATCCAAGTTGTTGAGTATGTGACTGTTAGCAGGGTTTTCTTTAGGTAGAGGGAAATCTAAATTCTCCAATAGATCCATGTCATCTGTCTCCGGCTCCGGCCCTGACAAAACCGTATGCCTCTGGGATGTCTTCCTCTGACTGCCTGGAATGGTAAAGTTTCATGAGATTAATGTGAACAAGTTGTGAATCTTTTCGGCGATCAGGAGTATGGACTATATAGTTGAGGGGAGATAGTTTATTAGCAACTATATAGGGACCAGTAAATTTGCTTTTAAGGGGAGAGCCTGGAATGGGTAGAAAGAGTAACACTTTGTCACCTGGAGAAAATGATCTTTTAACTAATTTAGGTTGGGACTTCATCATTTTTTCTTGGACTTTTTTTAAGTTTGACTGAGCAATGGTTCGGACTTCAGTTAATTTGTCCCGTAAAGTGTCAATGTATTGGGAAACTGTTGCGGGCTTAATAGATGGAGTGTCAAACCACTGCTCCTTTACTATTTTAAGGGGTCCCCTAATTTGTCTCCCATATAGTAACTCGAACGGGGAGAAACCCAATGACTCCTAGGGACATTCCCTGATGGCAAAGAGTAACAAGTCTATGCTTTTATCCCATTCCTTTTGGTGTTCTATACAGTATTTTTTGAGCATTGATTTGAAAGTTTGATGGAACCGTTCCAAGCAACCTTGGGATTGTGGATGGTAAGCCGAAGATGTACAATGGTCCACACTGAGGTCTTTCATCACCTGTTTGAAAAGATTGCTCGTAAAATTGGTGCCCTGATCGGATTGGATTTCTTTAGGAATGCCCACTGAAGTGAAAAGGTGCAAAAGATGTTTGATTACGTTTTTTGAAGTGATGCTTTTAATGGGAAAAGCCTCAGGATAACGTGTACTGGTATCCATAACTGTGAGCAGGAATTGATTTCCCTTCTTAGTCTTTGGTAATGGGCCCACACAATCCACAACAATCTTTTCAAATGGTGTAGAAAATACTGGGATGGGCTTAATGGGAGCTGCTGGTATACTTTCATTTGGTTTTCCTACCATTTGACAAATATGACAAGATTTTAGGTACTTTGACACATCCTTCCTAAGTCCAGGCCAATAATAGTGTTGGAGGAGCTTTTTATATGTTTTCAGGATTCCCAAATGTCCTGAAATATCATCATGGGCAAGGGCAATTAATGCTGGTCTGACTGAGGCAGGAATTACCACTTGATGTATTTCAGACCACGTGTCTAGATGGGCAAGCTCAGGGGGCCTATAGGCCCTCATCAAAACCCCTTCATGATAATAAAAACACGGAAGGGTGTTAAAATCTTTACCCTCAACTGCTGCATGATGAAGTTTATTCAAAGATGGATCAGATTGTTGGGCTTTAATGAGCTCATCCTTACTAATGGTCTTATTGTACAGATCTTCTGTGGGTAGGAAGATATTGGAGGTGGTTTTAGATGAAGAGGGCCCATTTCGCACACTCTGTGACCGGGTGACAGCACAAGATGGGAAAAGATGAGGAATAGTCTCTTTAAGGTCAGTGGTGGAGTTGACAGGTAAGGGAGAGTCAACTGTCTTTATGTTCGGAACCACTAGGTCTCCTACCAAGTCATTACCCAATAATAAATGAATGCCGCACACAGGCATTGGGTCTTTCCTAATGGCTATTTGCACTTCCCCAGTAATCAAGGGACATTGGAGGCGCACTTTAGCTAAAGGATAGGAAGAATGGGATGAGAGATCTGAAATTAGAACACTCTCATTTGTAAATGCGGTAGATATATCAGGAATGACGTCAAACAGGAGGATAGATTGTGCTGCGCCCGTATCACGTAGTATACGAATAGGGAAAGAACGAGACCCCTCTATGATTGAAATTTTTCCCTTATAGGTGAATGAAGAGAAGAGATCCTGATGGGGCCTTTCCACATTGGTGTTTGCTATTGGTTTGGATTTGGGATCCAGGGAACTACTTTTAGCAATTCAACACTTTGGGTGTTTACAAGTCTGGATCGTATGGCCTGGGTTTTTACAGTAAGAGCAAGTAAACTTGGTTGCATCAGGGGGGGTAGGTGTGGGACCTTTCGACCTACCACTCACGCCCCCAAGGTTATCATCAGAGGAGGACCTAACATGTCGGGAAGTACCACGTTCTCTACTGCCCAGTGACTCCACCAGCAAGGCGTATGCATCAGCCAGCTCAGCCGCACGTCCTAAATTAACCTCTCCACGCTCCTCCACATGCTTCAAGATGTGAAATGGTATCTTGCTCTTCCACTCCTCCAGGACTACCAAATTTAACAAATCCTGAAATGTGGAGGTCTCTGTAGCCTCTAACCACTTCTTAAACCTAAGCTTTTCTTGAGCAAACTCAACAAAGGTGTGTGAAAATGGTTTGGTTAGTTTACGAAACTTCTGCCGGTATCCATCTGGCGTGATAGCATAAGAGGTGAGGATATTCTTTTTTACGTTATCATAGTCATCAGTCTGGTCTAAACAGTTATAAACTCTACGAGCCTTACCACATAATTTAGGAACTAACACTGACACCCACTGGTCCTTGGGCCACTCATTCTTCGCGGCTATTTTCTCAAAAGTCCTAAATGACCCGTCCATATCGGATTCATCAAACCCGAGAATAAGGGAAGAAGCAGTAGCAGGGTTAAAAGCAGCTAGTTTCTCTTTTAATGCCACTTCTTTTGATTTAAACTCCGATGTTAAGGTGACTTCTGTCTCTCTCACCTGTAGTTCTTTCAGTCTAACCTCCTGCTCCAACTTGGCCTGTTCCATCCTTTCCTCATGCTCCAACTTGGCCTGTTCCGACATTCCCTCATGCTCCAACTTGGCCTGTTCCAACCTTCCCTCATGTTCCAACTCGAGTTCTTTCATTTTGATTTGGAACTCGAACCTAGCTCGTTCTAGTTCTAAGGCGTCTACTCTTTGTGCTTTTTCTTGAGGGCTAGCCAGACCTGAGGCAACTTCTGAGTGAGGAGGGGTGGTGGATAGTGGTTGAAGTTTCTTGGACATGGGCGTTAATCGGTCAACAGCGGATTCTTTTAAAACTTCTTGTTGAACCAACATTTCAATTACATGATTTTTTAACATTTCCTTAGTCAGTTGCTGTGAAAATGGGATATTGTAATAGTTGGCTATTTCTTTCCATTCTTTCTTCAGGATATTAACACGTAATTTAGCTACGGAAGGATTTTCAATAAAATCCTGGAGATCAAAACCTGAGGTGGCCATTGTTAAGAAAAATAGGAGAAATTAACTAATGGTGATAAGATAAGTGGATTACCCTAGAAAATATCACTGCAGTGGATAACCAGAAAGTCCCGGAAACTAACCAAGTTATACCAAGGGAAATTACACTTATGAATATTGGTCTTGTGATAAGATCCTTAGATAAGGATAAGAGACTTGAAAGAGGAAGGGCGTATTACGGCATTAATACAAAGATCTGGATTAACAACCCTGAGATACTTGATTATTGACCCCGAATGAGATAATGAGAAGAACAATAATTGAGGCTTTAAAATTATGGGGTCCTGGTAGAGCTGGGCGTCCCAAGATATCACTTCACCCTAAACTAGGGACTATGGAATTGGAACAGCCTACTCTGGAGCGAGGGTACGGCATTAAACAGATCCGGATTCTTCCCTACACTCGATAAGACTTACTACACGACTGCCACGTGAAATAACAGGTAAGCCTTATGACACTTGGAACCTAATATCCTACGTCTGTCACTCTTACTGTACGATAATACCAATATATGCACACACACATATGAAGGAAACTTTAAACCACAGTAAAGCAATTGTGAACAGAAGTGACTGGGAGGAATAATTAACAAGGAGTAACAACGGGGGAAGGAATATGGCACTTAAGGTCGGGTCCTGTCACGGTCGCCATTTGTTACGAGTTGGGGATTTAGAATATTGTTAAAAGTCTACCCAGATCCCAACAGGCAACAACAAAAAAAAAACAAAGACAATCGGACTATAAAAGGGTAGACAAAGGATGCGAGTTTTTGCTGTGTATAATAAAGTACCATAAATTCCTTAACAAAATATTCAGCTTCCTATAATTTACCCTTAACCATACTTAACCTAAACATTAACAGTATATACATATTTATACAACATACAATAATTTGAAGCAAGTGGACGTGGGGGAGACAATATAAGATTACAAATACTTAAGTGCGGAGCTGAGATGGCTGACGAGCAAGGCTGAGTATTGTAGAAGACGGTAGGTAGTCACTGTGCCGTAGGTTTCCAGGATAGGTGATCCTGTGGTCACTTCCCAGAGAGAAGTCCTCTCTCCTCGAATTGGAGCTGACAAAGAAGACTTTGAGGAGGTGACGCAACAACCAGGATAGGGAGAAGGGAAACCCGGGAGTGGTAACTAAGACGAGTCATACTCGTGTTTCGTCCCTAGATGGCATTGCTCGTGGTGCTGGGTAGGTAGATCAGGACAAGAGATGGCGTGGTTCGTAGTGCTGGGTAGGTAGATCATGACAATTGGTGGCGTGGTTCGTAACACCTACCATTGGTGTTAGTGGAGGAGTCACCTAATTTCTTGTGTCTAGTATTCAGGTCACCCATCAGGACAGTGGGCTCAGTGTGTAAAAAGTCTGGGAGATCTGTGTACTGAAGCTGATCTGAAGGAGCATAGGCGTGTAGCACGTTGAGTGTGGAGTTGCCCAGGTGGATAGTGATCCCATGGTACTGAAGGTTGGTAGTCTTTTTTAATACAAGAGGTACATGCGGGAGTGACTTCTTAACATACATCAAACATGTGTGAGTAGAACTAGGATCATAATACACATAATTGGGCAGACTGGGTGGGGGCTTACCATTAGGTGTGAGACACTCCTGCAGACACACAATATCGATGTCCTCAGTCACAACTTTGTGGTGTAGGTCAGGGTATCGTTTTCTAAGGGATGAGATGTTCCAACTCATCACCTTCACCGCTCTGTATCTTTGTCTGGTATTAACACTGGCCACTATGAACTGTATTTGGAAAGAAGCAAAAGTCACTGTATGATACTGTGCTTTTCTATGCTGCCTGTCCCTTCGGCAGGTAGTAGGCCATTTAACCTTTTTGAAACATTTCTGGAGCATGTACGGCTCAACAATTGTTGTATGTCAGTGGCAGACAACAAAACTCTTTGGTTACACACGACATCACCACCATTTACTCTTTGTGTTTGTTCATCTTCACTGACCATATCCACAGAGGCATCAATAGAACTCTTACCAGTATCACTATTTTCATCTGCGTAGACACTAGTTCCTGGTGGGTCTTGAGATTCCACATCTGGTACTGACATCTGAATATCTTCAGTTTGACTGTAATCTTTCCATAGCTGCTGCACTGTGTTGGTGGTGTTCTTTTTCTGTAGTATATCACAGAGGCTCTTTAGCATATCAGTGTCTTGTGTTTAAGTCACCCACCCGAGTGATCAGTTCAAGTGAGTAACTGGCTGGGCCCAGCCTCGACCTGGTCCCGGCGGCGCTAGACGGTGGTACGTAGTTCGTCATGCCACCGCCAGGGGGTCTACTATCGGCCTTTTCGAAGGCCTATTTATGTTACATATGGTGTTCTTTCTTTTTTCTTTAATAATTCATATGTTTATGTAGTTTTTCTCAGGATATGTTTGAATTTATACTCAAATAGCAGAGCTAGAGTTGTTGTATACAAGCTACAACTGTTGTGTGTGCGTGTGAAAGATTTAGGAGTAATGATAAGTAGGAAAGAGGGGTAACAAAGTACCTCACTTGAAATAAGCAGTTCAGTTCTGGTCACCGTACTACAGAATGGATACAGAATCCCTAGAATTAATTCAGAGGAAAATGACAAGACTAATAATCCAGGGTATTACGAACCTTGAATACAGAGACAGATTAAAGCACATAAATTTGTACTCCCTAGAGAGACGTAGAGTGAGGGGCGATATGATCGAGGTGTATAAATGGAAGTCAGGAAATTCGTACAAATGGTTTTAAATAAGACAAATAGCGCTGCAGTGTGTGTGTGTGTGTGTGTTTTGCCGCTAATATATTACAAAGACATAAGTTGATAAATAAGTTGTATATACACTAACTCAAGATAAGGAAGGAATCGTCGTACAAATGATAATGTCAATAAAAAGGAACAGGAACACTTTGGTAAAAGAAGAAATACTTGGAAAAATTTTCTGGTTGTTCCGCCTCAATTCCAACTCGCCTCTGCTTTGACTATATATTACACTATTTGTTTGTTGTGTCTCGTGCATAAGGAAAGCTGCTTTTATTGCGCCTTTCAGTTGGAAAATCAGCGCCTTTGTATTTCTTACATCATCTATTTTATGTAATACAGATTCACGTATAAACATATTACACTGGTCTGCATTTGGGAACTTTTTTATTTTTATTTTTATTCATGTATGTGATCTTACATATTCTTGGGTTGCTGATTTTAAATATCTCCACCATTTTGCTCTATCACGTAAGGATTTTTAATAAAATACAAATTAATGATTTTTAAATATGATATAATATAATAATATATAATAAATTATTAATGTATTCCAAATAACCATGAAATTAATAACGTTTATCATGAAATGAAGCAGAATAATCAACATAAAATCTAATGAATGTAAACAAAAATATGCTCCTAATAGTTAGCCTACATATTGATTCAAAGGAAGGAGGACCGCTTTGATTTCCGCTTGTGCTGTGCATCGGGACCATCACGTTTCAATGACCAGCAGTAATCCGCCATCATGCTGACATTCCATTTGCCCTGGTATCGAGTTTCCATGGTGCATATAACCTGATGGAACCGCTCTCCCTGTTCCTCACTGTAGTCCCCACAATTCTTGGGAAAATAGTCAAGATGTGATTGCAAAAAGTGCATCTTCACACTCATTCTAGACCCAAGTTGCTGGAAACTTGAAATCAGGTCTTGGATCAGTTTTTCATATTCTGGAGAGCGGCTGTTTCCCAAGAAGTTTTGGACAATCTGTTTGAAGGAAAACCAGGCATTCACCTCGACACCAGCTAATGCTTCCTCAAAATGCATGTCCTTCATCAATTCCCGAATCTGAGGGCCAACAAAGATTCCTGCCTTTAGCTTGCCTTCACTTATACGAGGAAACTTTGACTCCAGGTACTTGAAAGCAGCTCCATTCTTGTTCAGGGCCTTCACCAAATTTTTCATAAGCCCTAATTTGATGTGGAGTGGCGGTAGCAGAATTTTCTTGGGGTCAACTAGTGGCACAGCTTTTACGTTGTGATCTCCGGGTAAGAAGCTGGTTCTTGGTGGCCAGTATTTTTGTTCATAGTGCTGGCTGTCTGCCCTACTATCCCAGAAACACAGAAAACAGGGATACTTGGTGTATCCCCCTTGAAGACCTAGTAGGAGAGCAATAACTTTTAAATCACCACAAATGAGAAAATTGTGATTATGGTACTTGATTGCAGTTAAAAGTGTCTTCATATTTTCGTAAGTTTCTGACATTTGGACACTATGGCCAATCGGCACAGATGCAGCTGCGTTGCCATTGGAGAGAAGAACAGCCTTTAAACTTTTGTTAGAAGAATCAATGAAGAGCCTCCATTCATCTGCTTTGTACGACATCCCCATGTCCTCGATAAGGCCACAAATATTTGAACAGAAAACAAGAGCATCTTTTTTCTCAAAGAATTGAAAATAAAGAAAAATATATTAGATTTAACATTTAAGTCAATAAAAGGTAAGTATTTTAATTGGTATTATACTTTAGCATTTACTTATGTTATATAAAAAATGAAAAGTCAACGTCACAGACCGTCACAGAACCTGATGTGATAGAGATGAATAAAAAACACAGTGAATCACTATTTTTTATATATATTTCGAAAAAGATGAAATAAAGTCAATAAAAAAAATCATGCAGACCAGTGTTATTGTTATGTATGTAAAATATATTTTTGTGTTGGCATAATTTTCATCTGAATTATGAGAGAGACAGACAGAGACCGAGAGATACACACAGACAGACAGAGGCCAACAGACAGACGGACAGAGATAGTCAGACAGTCAAACAGACACAGAGACAGACATACAAGAGAAAACACAGACAGGCACAGAGCGACAGATACACAGAGAAAGACAGACAGACAGTGATAGACAGACGGACAGACAGGCAATCAGAGTGAGAAAGGCAATCGGGCAGAGACAGCTAGAGAGACAGAGACCGATATTGTAAGAAAGACAAACACACAGAAGCCGACAGGCAGACAGACAGAGTGTTTCTGCCCGTCTGTCTGACTGTCTCTGCCTGTCTGTCTCTTTCGTCTGTGTAAGTCTATGTCTCCGTCTCTCTGTTTCTGTCTGTCCCTCTCTTTCTGTCTGTTTGTCTGTTTGCTGTCTGTGTGTGTCTCTGTCTATCTTTCTTTGTTTCTCTGTGTCTGTCTCCGTCTGTCTCTGTTTGTCTATCTGTCAGTCTCTTTATGTCTGTCTGTCAGTATCTGTGTGTCTGTCTGTCAGTCTCTGTATGTCTGTCTGAGTGTCTGTCTCTGTCTGTCTATTTCTGTCTCTGTATGTCTATGTCTTTCTCTCATTCGTTATCTGTCTGTCTGACAGTCTCATTTTGTCAATATCTGTTTGTCTAACTGTCTTTGTCCGTCTGTCATTTGGTCTGACTGTCTCTGTCTGTCTGTTTGTATATCTGTTCTATCTTTATCACTTTGACTATACAGTATATCTGTCTGTCTGTATGTCTTTCTCACCCTGTCTGTCTGTCATTCTTTCTCGCTCTGTTTGTCTTTCTCACTCTGTCTGTCTTCTTCACTCTGTCTGTCATTCTCACTTTGTCTGTCTCTGTCTGACTGTGTCTCTGCGTCTTTCTCTGCCTGTCATATCTTTCTCACAATGTAGGTCTCTGTCTGTCTGTCTATCTGTATGTCTGCCTCTGCCTGTCTACCTTTCGCATTCTGTCTGTCTGTCTGACTATCTCTGTCCGTCTGTCTGTTTGTCTCTGTCTGTGTGTGTGTGTCTCTGCCTGTGTGTCTCTCTGTCTATTTGTCTTTGTGTCTCAATCTTTGTTTGTCTGTCTGTCTCAGTTTATCTGTCTGTCTGGCAGACAGAGACAGACAGACAAAGACAAATACAGATAGAGATTGAGACAGAAACAGACAGAGACAGACAGACAGAAACAGACACAGACACACAGACAGAGATTGAGATACAAAGACAGACAGAGACTGAGACACACACAGACAGAGACCAACAAACAGACGGAGAGATTCCTACAAATGTTCCAAGTTGTTATTATTTCTTCTTTTACCAAAGTGTTCCTGTTGCTTAACAACTCAATCAGATACGTTATGGTTACGTGGCGAGTCAATGTTTTGTCTGTTTCAGTTTGGGTGACAGCGGTCGAGCCTGAGAAGAGCGCCGGACCTTTTTATTTACGGCGATTCCTTCTTTATCTTGAGTTAGTAGCCAAGATTGGCTGCAAAAGGGCCACACACAGCGTCAATACAATTGTAACTCTGCTATTTGAGTATAAATTCATACAAATCCTGAGAAAAAAACTACGTAAATATATGAATTATTAAAGAAAAACAACAAAACCAACAAATGTAACATGAAAGAACCTTCAGAAAATCCGACAGTAGACCCGTGGCGGTGGCCTGTAGCACCGCCGGGACCAGGTCGAGGCTGGGCCCAGCCAGTTGCTCACAACTGATCACTCGGGTATGGAAGTGCTGTATGGTAGTGTGCTGTGGTGTAGGGTAGTGTAGTGTAGTGTGATGTGGTGTAGGGTAGTGTAGTGTGCTGTGGTTTAGGCGAGTGTAGTGTAGGGTAGGGTAGTGTAGTGTGCTGTGTTGTAGGGTTTTGTAGTGTAGTATGATGTAGTGTAGGGTAGCGTAGTGTGGTGTAGGGTAGTAGGGTGTGTCATACGGAGGCGAATTTTTTTTTTTTGAGTTTGAAAAATCGGCCCATGGTATTAATGATGTAGTTCTATGTGCAGAATCATGTGATATCTTCAGATTTGAAAAGTTTTCATTTTTTGCTA
This sequence comes from Homarus gammarus, assembly GCA_958450375.1. Taxonomy (NCBI): domain Eukaryota; kingdom Metazoa; phylum Arthropoda; class Malacostraca; order Decapoda; family Nephropidae; genus Homarus; species Homarus gammarus. The sequence continues at coordinate 57,566 of CAUDMG010003838.1, forward strand.
GGTAAATTTTAACTTGAAATCTTATGAAAATTCAGTATTCCCACCCTTTTACCAACACCACTAAATAGCTTATTTAAAGTAAAGTAAATGTATCAGGTAAATTTATTAGGATGAAAATGATCCAGAATAGTGAAACGAATGATCTTGACACATTTATTAAATTTAATATTCCTTTAGAAAACAAAATCATCAAATACAAAAACCGGTTTTACTACTTCGACCCGATGTTGCTGCACACCATAGAGAACATGTCTTTCTTGCTTCTGTTTCTACTCATCACCTCCCTGCTGACCACCTGAGCTCGGATGTAGCCTTCCCTCCTCTCCTGGCTGTACACGTGACTGCTGGCCTCGCTCACTTGCTGTACACAACGCTCTATACTCTGGGTGTGCGAGGGCCAGGCAGGGACATGCATGGGGTTGTCCAGGAAAGCTCTGACTTGAACATTGGTGAGGCTGCAGGTAAGAGGGGGCTCACTGCCAGCCTGGATGTTGTCCAGATCTATGAGATCAGTGAGGGTCTTGGCACCTAGATTGACTTCAGGAGTCTTCCTGACCCTGAAGGAATCGTCACCAACTGATTCGTCAAGCCCAGATCCTCTCATAAGTCTCATATCCAAGATCTTTTTGACTGCCACTCTTCTCTCCTCCTCATCCTTACTGCAGAGCATTGTCTGCAGAACTGCCTCGGGATGAGCATACCAGGAAGATCTCCTCACAGTCTGCTCCACAATCTGAACAACCTTCCTTGGCTGACTCCTCAGGAGCTCAAGCTGGAAGAGAACATGCCTCGGACTTTCGGAGAACGATGACTTGACCTTGGTGTTGAACCAATTTGGAAAGTAGACACTCACGATGAATTGGACAATAAGTCTCAGGTTGTGAAGCTGGTTCCCTTTCAGTTTATGATGAGCGACCCAAATTCTGCAGAACCTGAGAGCCGTTGTGAGCCACCTAGAATGTGAGACTGGACCTATCTGCAGGTAAGCAAGTCTATCAGGCATGACCCCAGTTTTGATGGCACTGCAAATCATGTAACCATAGTACTGGTCAGTACTCAGGTCATCAATGACAGTATGTGCAAGCTCAACGAGTCGAGGGCCAACTGTGATTTTTTCAAAGCTCGGATTTATTTCTAACTCAGTGGCAGAGTCCAGCATCTTGCCAAGAGGACCAGACCATCTGTTGTTTGAAAGAGTCTTGCCATCCAGCTCCTGGATCAGATGTCTGAGTGGCAACTCGTTGGTGTGGAGGTCACAAACAATCCAGACCAGCTTCCTCCCAATCTTCCGCTCTATCCACTGTATGACCCCCCCTTGCTACCCTGTGTTCGTGTTGGTGCTGTCCCCTCCAATGGCCTGCAGGGTCTGGTCTACGTTCCTCTCTCTGAGCCAGTTCACAATGTTATCTGCCACTATCTCAGCTGGTTTCCTGATGTCATCTTTCTCTGGAGTGAAATGCCACAAATACTTCTCTCCTGGTTCACTGCAGCAGGAGTAGTGTTCCTCCTTCACCATGGCAGGGAACAACTTGTCAGAATCTCCAACTTTCATGACCACTTTAGTGTCATCCCTTCTCCCATCAAAGAACAAACAATTGATTCCATTTTCTCTTATCCCCTTATCAAACTCCTCTTCTAGGTTACTGACAAGTTTCTCCTGAGCTCTCCTTACTTTGTTATGATCTATCACCAGGTTAACATCATCAGGTGTTATCAAACCACCGTCAACCCAGGCAGCTGTTGCTATCTCTGCAGTTTCTCTGAGACCAGTGTGGTGTCGCATGCTGGCCAGAGCTATGCTCGGGATATCTTTCCTATTTCGAGTCTTATGCCTGGAAGGTTTGGGATCATTATTGTCTGGGTTAGGGACAAAGTCACCATTCTCCTGGTCAGCACTCGGATCAGCCATGGGGAAGTCATTAAACTTTGAATCAGCTTGACTCCAATCATCGGCCTTTTTTACCTCACCCTGGGCCTTCTCAAGTCTCTTTTCCTCGGCAACTCTTCTCCTCTTCTGTCTCTCTGTGGCAGCCTCCTGTCTCTTGGACTCCGGAATATCTTGGCTAGAAATCATGAGACCCCCTATACTGCCAGTCTTCTCTCTCTGTGCTTTGACAAATGCCAGTTCGATCACAGGAATCTTCAGTTCACGCTTGCAAATACAGGAGATGTGGGCCTCGGATTTACAGTCACGATCGTATCCAAACTCAGGACAGAGAACAATTGGGCACTTGCAAGTAATTATGTCAAATAACTGGTCCAGTTGCTTGGCAAAGCTGTCCTTAACTGCAAGTTTTCCTCTCCCAAGAGAGATGTCTCTTGCCTTTTCCCAACTGGCTAGCAGTCTCTCACTAATCTTCTTCTGACTTGTTATGACTGGAGGCTTGAACTGAGCGTTAGCCAGAGTGTACTGTGCCAAGACAGCTTTGGTCATATCACTGGCAATGTCTTTGTTTGTGTAAGTTCTTTGGTTCTTTTCACTGATTTGCCTGATTAAAACACCGTATCTCAAAGCATCTCTCAATGTAGGCAACTCCGACTTCAGGAGCTCTCTCCCAGACCCAAGATAGTGACTGAGATGGCTGGATTTTTGGTTCCTCGTCCTGACACAAGCAGCCATCGCAAATATTATCAACATATAAATGCATCAGAATCTGAAACAGAAAAAAATATTGTTAGTTGGGTTGTTAAAGAATGAAGTCAGAAAGCAATGTTCACTATTTAATTGTAATGCACTAATGCAGCTGTACGTTAGATTTTCGATAAATTTCACGCTAAAATTTACCTTGCAAAAGGTTGCAAAATATTGAAACTGAAATTATTTTCTGTTTATATACACTAAAATCTACCAAAAAAGTGATGGGCCATTAGTTTTAGCTGATCTTCCCTCCTATGACACACCCTAGTAGGGTAGTGTTGTTTGCTGCGGTGTAGGGCAGTGTAGTGTAGTGTGATGTGGTGTAGGGTAGTGTGATGTGGTGTAGTGTGCTGTGGTGTAGGGTAGTGTAGTGTGCTGTGGTGTAGGGTAGTGAGAAAGGCAGACAGACCGACAGACAAAAGAGAGACTGACAGACAAAGAATAAGAGACAAAGACAAACAGACACGACAAACAGAGACAGTCAGAGAGACAGAAAGACAGACATAGACAATTAGATTGACAAATAGAGAGAGACAGACAAGAAAGATAGAGATAGACAAGACAGACAGACAAGCAGGCAGAGACAGATAAAAAATGACAGAGACAGGCAACCGGAGATGAAAAACACACCCAGAAACATTAGATAAGGCAAAGCAGACAGACAGGGAGAAGCATATAAGTGGAGACAGACAGACACAAGTTTATATATATATATATATATATATATATATATATATATATATATATATATATATATATATATATATATATTTATTTTTTTTTTCATGTAAATCCACAATGAAAACGTGGATAAGATAAATCTATATAAAATGACACGGGAAAATGGAAACAACGGAGCACCTTAGCTTTCGTCTTTATTCAAGACATCCCGTGTGATTTTATCAAGATATATATATATATATATATATATATATATATATATATATATATATATATATATATATATATAATATATATATATATATATCTTGATAAAATCACACGGGAAAAGGGAAACAACGGAACACCTTAGCTTTCGTCTTTATTCAAGACATCTTCAGAGGCAAATGAATTAAATGGACAGAGAGAGGCTTAAATATACAGTGTGACCTTATTAAACACTAGGACAGGTCATAATGATGTCATCCACTAATCTCCACACCAACACCGACACACACATAGAGGATGCTTATGTGAGCAATAGGGGTTGGGTGTAAACGGGACTGCCCAACCCCTATTGCTCACATAAGCATCCTCTATGTGTGTGTCGGTGTTGGTGTGGGGATTAGTGGATGACATCATTATGACCTGACCTCATGTTTAATAAGGTCACCCTGTATATTTAAGCCTCTCTCTGTCCATTTAATTCATTTGCCTCTGAAGATGTCTTGAATAAAGACGAAAGCTAAGGTGTTCCGTTGTTTCCCTTTTCCCGTGTGATTTTATCAAGATATATATATATATATATATATATATATATATATATATATATATATATATATATATATATATATATTATATATATATATATAACTAAAGTTCAATATTGATATGCAGATATTTTCACCATATCTGTAGAATATGTTACTGATGTTTCACAATTTTATATCCCACTGAGGCTTAAGAAAACTATACGAAAAAAATAATATTCATGATATAAACTCTCATAGTAGATGAACTTTTGTCCCAACTTTTACAATTCTAGAACACAACAGTTGAAATTAGACTAGGAAATAAAAATTACCTTCTATGCTTAACAGAAGAACTAAATGCCAAAGCCACACCCTCGGGACTTACATAGCAAGAAATTTGGAATGAAACCATTTATAGGCGGCTGCATTTGTGAAAAAAAACGCACCTTACCCTAAAAAAATTCCTGCAAAAGGTTTCTCAACTGTTTATTGTAGTATCAGGTGTGCTTAATAACATATCAAAAGTCTACCATATCATTACTGGTTTAGTTGCCAAACAGGATGTGAGTGTGCATGAGTATGAGACTGTTGGGAATGAGATTATTGAAAAAATGGTTGGAAAACCTGTTTTAGGGATCTCATTCAAACGGAAAGACCGGGTAAAAACCCTCGCACATGAGTCCACCATCAAATTTGCCCAAGGCCGAACCATTGATCCTTCTCTGCTGTTCCAAAGATTTCTGGTTCTGTCAAAAACCTGAGACCTTTCACTGGAAGATGTAAGGAGCTATGAGCTCAGCCCATTCCCTACAGCCCTGTTTGAAGCCAAGGAAATCTTTCGTAAAGCTGACAAGCCCCAACTAGCACATGCAGTTGCTGAGTATTCAAGTAAGAAATCAAAAGAAGCTGTCATGGATTCTTTCCCACTAATTGAACATTATGTCCTTGACGGTGGTTCCCTGGTTCATCGCTTGCCATGGAAAAAGGGTGAGAGTTATGGTGCCATTGCACGGATGTATGTTGACTTTACCATACGCCATTATGGAAAAGCAACCGTAGTTTTTGATGGCTATAGTGAAGGTCCTTCCACCAAAGACATTACGCATCAGCGATGTGGGCAAAACACCCGCCCGATCATCAGCTTCAATGCAAAAACTGAGTTTGTTGGAAGAAAGGATGATTTCCTTTCCAGATCTTGCAACAAACAAGGACTTATTGATCTTGTAACTGAGGAACTACAGAAGAAGGGCTGCACTGTTATCAACGCATTAGGGGATGCAGACATGGACATTGTCAAGGCTGCAATCAAGGCGTCACAACATCAGCTCACGACCTTGATAGGGGAGGATACAGGCCTGCTCATTCTTCTCCTCTACTATGCTGAAGCAAACAATAGGGGCCTCTATTTTCGTTCGGACAAGTCCACAGTTCCTAAGGTGAACAACATCAGTTAGATGAAACAAGTCCTGGGTAGTGACATGTGTTCTCAGTTGCTGTTTATCCACGCTTTCACAGGATGTGACACAACTTCCCCTATTTTCAGTGTTGGCAAAAAGTCAGCGTTCCAGAAACTTGTGAATGGTGAATTGACCATTCAGACCTGTGCGAATGTGTTTCTGCTCCCAAATCAAGCAAACAGCGCCATAGAGGACCTTGGGAGCAAGGCGATGGCAGTTCTGTTTGGTGGCAAGAGTACAGATTCATTTGCCTCTTTGCGCTACAAACTTTTGATCAAGAAAATTGTCTCCGCCAAGTCATTTGTTACCCCAAAACGTCTCCCTCCAACCAAGTCCTCGACTAAATATCATAGCTTTAGAGTGTATTACCAGATCATGGTATGGACTGGAAAGGAGAGACATGAATGCAGTGGATTGGGGACGGAAACTGGAGGACAATCAGATTGTGCCGGTTATGACCAAGAAAACTGCTGTGCCAGAAAGCCTCCTGCAGATGGTCCACTGTAATTGCACAACTGCCTGCCGAACACGCTGTAGTTGCAGAGGATACAGACTACCATGCACACCCACTTGTGGACCATGTCAAATTGAAAACTGTGAGAATCCACATAATAAACCTTTACAGGAGGAAGAGTGTGACTATGACTATTTGTAAACCTGGTTCAGATCAAAGGCATTTTTCAGAAATATATATTATGGGATTTGTTATAACTTTTTACCAGTAATCACTACACTATGTTAAATATGCTAATTCGTTTCCTAGATGCCCAAAACAAGGGGTCAGGCACCAGAATTACCTGTCTACGATGAAAAATGATGGCATTTTCATAGTTTGGTGGCCTTATTTGTCCGCCATCTTGGATTTTGTAATTCTCTAATCACTTCACTATTATTTTAAATATGCTAACTGGATTCCTAGATCCCCAAAACATGGGGTTAGACAACGAAATTACTTGTCTAAGATAAATTAGAAAGAGTAATGGGCATTTTCATAGTTTGGCGGCCATATTGGTCCGCCATCTTGGATTTTGTAATTCTGTAATCACTTCACTATTATTTTAAATATGCTAACTGGATTCCTAGATCCCCAAAATTACTTGTCTAGGATGAATAATGAAGGAGTAACAGACATTTTAAGGATCTGGTGGCTAACTTCGTCGCCATCTTAAAAATTAGACCTTTTCCGTGGTCAGACTGTGGTAGACTTTTGATATGTTATTAAGCACACCTGATACTACAATAAACAGTTGAGAAACCTTTTGTAGGAATTTTTTTGGGGGCCAAACCATATTTTCAGCCGACTATTAGTGAAGTGCGGCAAGCGAGTGAAATGCTTACTACGACCCTGTAACGTCACCCTCTTATTACTTAATATTAAAACTTATCCCGTGCACATATAAAGACACCTCTGAGGCCTTATCATCCCTCGAGGCTGACCATAAGATACGAAAAGCGCATAACTTCCCATTTCTCAGTTGTGCTAACCTGACGAGGAGGAAAAATCGCCTTCCTCCATGTACTTTAATGTTGGTAAGTTGTACATTTTGGGTACACCGCTCGTCGTCTGTCCGATCTTCGTTACTGGAGACATTTAAGATGGTGCCGAGGATACTAGGAATGTAGAGGAGAAATCGAGATATATAAAAAAAGTACATCAGACTACATAAAATAAGAAATGGATTTCATATAAGACATGAAATATTATAAGGGGCACCAGGAACAAAAGCTATCCGTTGGTACCTTTGAGGGAAGGAAGTTATGGTACAAGCAGCTAAGTATTGGAGTTTGAATAGTGAAGTTAAGCGATGGTGCAAGACGGGATAAACGACAATTCCAAATAAAACTTGACACACGAAGTGGATAAAACACTTAGTCCTGGCGGTGAGGTCGGGGTGAATAAACCATTCAAGATAATTGAAGGCATTTCAGGACTGGGAAGGAGAGTAAAAGGTTAGCAGTACGCGATTTGAATGAGGAAATAATTATCTCTGAGAAGCGTGTACGAGATCGATGGCCGGGACACTTTAGCAAGATTGTAAATAATTTTTTTTTTTTTTTTTAACAATGAAGATGCATTTGATATACCAGAAGAAACGATGGTTATTAATGCAAGCGAAATTACATCTGATGAAATGGAAAAAGTACTAAAGAATATGATAGGTTAGAAGGCGCCTGGACCAGATGGAGTAACTGAAGAGATGTTAACGGTGGACAGTTATGACGTCTCGAGTATTGTTAGAGCTGTTACATGAAACCTGGAATACTGAGGATGTATCGGGTGATTAGAATTCAAGAATCATTATAAAAAAAATATTTGAGAGACTGTGGGAACTGGAGAGGTATAACATTAAAGGAACTATATTAAATATTTATAGCTTGTTTTTGTTGAATATGATTCAGGTCACTATGGATATAAGATTTTGAGAAGACTAGACCGGATGTAGGAGTGCAAGAGACTGTACCGATCAACTATCTGCACTTCGCAATATAATATAGCAGTGTGGAATTCAGAATTTCACTAGTAATGGATTTCTCCAATTTTGATAAGACTCTCGACAGCGTTCACCGCCCAGTACTCTGTAAAATTTTACCAGGTTATAGATTACCAGATAAATATATCAAACTAATAGATGGCAGTAGACGACGTGTTTTGTTGATGGTCTACTCTCACCTGAATTCCATGTTGAGATAATGTTGTACACTCTTCTAGACATTAATGGCGGTGTATGTTTAGTATCGTGCATATATGATTATCGTAACAGAACCCTCAATATCCCTAATATTGTGAACCATCGGCATCACATCCCTAAGGTTATAAGTATAGAGGTCGAAGTCAAAATATGGAAAGATCCTCCACAAATTGCAACAGAAACAATTCCAATGGCAGTTGTTTCTGAAATACCCCTAGAATATCGGACGAAAATAATTTTAGGACAATAAAAGTGGTGGCCACATTTGCATGAATCCAAGATGGCCGCCATGATTTTGAATGTCGACATTCTTAACCACTACAGTCTCCCAGCTTCCCCCGCCCCCCTCATGCACACTACAGTGCGACACCTGTTGGGTCAACAAGGCACTTATTTTTGCTACTTCGTTGTTCGAACCTCAGGTGTTTTGGAGTCACATTGTGACTGGTTGAGGGAACGAATTTTTGTGCGTAAGACTGAGATTATGAGAACTAACCAAGTAATAGTGGAGGATATTATGGTGGAGGGACGAACTATTTAGAAGTTTCTGTCTTTAAATACCTGGGCACAATTATTAGAAACGTTGGATCATTTGAGGCTAAATTCGCGGAGACTGACGAGATCAAAGGAAGTTAGGGGTAAGTTAGCTATCGTCCCTACTATTACCTTCGCCGTCTCTAGACTTTAGTATTTTTTGCCCTGAATTCTTGAATATTTATACAACCTTCTTGCTCCCTAAAGTCATCCACACTCCCCTTACTTTGTTTTATTCCTCAACTGTAAAATAACACAAAACCTTATAGAGAGTACAGAAAGGGGCGAGCAGGATTAATCCTCTGTCTCTCTCGCACCTGTTACCAGGAGGCGCTCACTACACGAGTCTCTTGTGGTGTCCAACCAATCTCTGGGGAAACGTCCCCGGCCTTCAGGGACAACCCTCTAATTCCGTCAGACAAAAGATGCGACTCTCAAAACCACGGTAATCGAAATAGATTGTCCCGTTTCTCAAAGATTCTATGTAAGTTTCAGCCATTTACCACGGGCTGAGAGTCTATTTTTATGTTTTGTGTGTGTGTGTTGCAGTGAGTCTCCTGGAATTGCCTTCGCTGCCACCTGGGTGCTGATCCAATCAAAAAGATTAGAATCCTATCACCCGAATCCGCTCGATGAAAACATACTTCGACAGGCGATCGAGGCTAATTGTCTGAGAAAGATATACGATCTCATTGGATGATCCAATAAATTTCATAGACGTAATGGGTTTATTAATAATAACCGAATTTATTGTGGGTAATTTGTTTAATAAATTCCTTGATTTACTATTATATCTTTAGGGGTTTAATATAATAACGGCAACTTAAACGAACACGTGTGAGATATTGAGGCTTTTTATTACTGACATAAATGGCATACTTACCGCTCACATTAAATACACTTTACCTCTCATTAGATCTTTAGGGGCAAGAGGTACGAATAATTACTTCAAAATGTATGTCATGATAAAGGGAGTTATTAATCTGTTATTGGTTTACCCAACGGCATTATTAGAGGTGTAATCCAGTGATGAACAACTTACCTGACCTGTGATTTTTTCATTATTCTAATCTACCAGATATAAATTTAAGATATAAATTATCGTCTTTAGTACTATAGTTTTCTTCTTTATTACCCAGCCTGCAACTGGTCAGGATATTGTTTTGTGTAACCTGAACTAACCTAACCTAACCTACTTTAGGTATAATTTGGCTATATTATTGTGGTAAATAACGTCCACCATCACCACACGACCATAACCAAAGTCCACCACTACTACCATCACAAAATAAATAAATAAATAAACCTCCCATATTCTCGACGTTCAGCATCAGCATGACACTTCTCTAGTGACGTTTAAAATCCAGTACAATTTCTCACATCAACACCACCACCATCATTCTACACGCCTCACAGCCCATCGTGACTATAACACTACACTATGGTATTATTACCTTCATCCTCAAAGGTGTACCATTACCACCACACCATCTCACATTATACCACACTCCATCCTTCCACGACCACACCAACAGTCAACCATTCCCAGTACAATCCCACTACCAGTACCACCCTGTCAGTTTTTCACCACCACTACTACTACCACACAACCACAATTTCACAGTAAATTCTCCACCACCACCACACAACCACACTCATAGTAAATCCACCCGTACCACCACCATCACTACCAGCACCACCGTTATCTCTGCTCCTCTCCAGCGTTCCTGACTCATCTCATTAGCATGCCCGAGGTAGTTTCACCCAGTCCATGTTAACATATAAGCAAGTATTTTAAATGAAATATTCAAAGGGTTCGTTCGTAGCGTAGATTTGCTTAAGATTATCCCCCGTGAAAACACCCCCAAGTATATTTTTCACGGGAATAAAGCGACATCCACGGCGGTAATACCAACTTCAATAATGAGTCCAGGAAATAAAAGGGAAAAATGTTGCGTGGAAAATTACATTCTGACTTAACTCCATACAAGAAAATTCCCGTCTATGGCGGACAGAAAATACTAACCACATGATAATTTTACATTTGCGTTACCCAAAACTGTGGTATAAATTCTCTGTCTGTCCTCCCTCTCCCAAGCCCCTGTAAGTTTATTCCTAAGGGGATAGTCCAGCTAATCTCTCCTTCCTGCTGCCCTGGCGGGGACTGAGGAGGAGACTTGGCCGGTCACCTCCAGCTTGTGATATACTAGGGAGGTTTAAACACGCCCCATCCTCCACACGTCACCCGGCGACCTCCCTCATCTTGGTAAGTCTCTTTCCTTCCACTCCTAATTCCGAGTCGTAGCTGGTGAGGAAATTCTCTGGTTATTACAAAGGTTATTAAATCTATATTTTGTTATTCTCTCTCTCTCTCTCTCTCTCTCTCTCTCTCTCTCTCTCTCTCTCTCTCTCTCTCTCTCTCTCTCTCTCTCTCTCTCTCTCTCCATAATTTTAGCATCAACCTTTCAGTATCTCTTTCACTGACTTTTACACCACTTTGTTCTTTCTTACATTTTCTGACGCTTTTTTCTTCAATCTTTTATATTCTTGGCTTCACTATAGCGAAGTTATTTACATCTTGGCTATGGTGGAACATCTCACGTGTGATTTATTACCTTTACTCCACTGGTGACGTCAACACTCCTCCCACACACATGAAGGACCATTATATAATACACTGATTATTCTAGTGTTTTTTATTGCTATTATTCCCATTCTCGTCTAATCCCAGTCGCTTCCCTGTTAATGAAGGCCTACTTATAATTACCGATCAATACGTTACTACCGTTGACCAGGACGCGATAGTGTTGGTTTACTATATTTTTGTCCACTGATTTTTGTTTTTTATCTTTCACTGCCTTTTGTTATCGCTTAATAAAAGCAAAAAGTAAATCAAGATATCATAGAGTACATTTTTCTTGGTGGGTAGTGTGTATATTTCTTGTGCATTATTTGGCTTGTGGAGGATTAAATAATCATGGTAACTAGTGTCATGTTATTCACTTATTCGGTGGCTCCTACAAGACGGCTTCTCCACTCAGGGCCAAACTTTCGGGAGAATAACTGGGCCCCGGAAAGGGCCGCAGCCCATCCTGCAGTATGTACACGATATTTCATGGTTGGTCTAAGTGAATTCCTTAATACAAAATAAAGATGGAGAAACATATACTGGCCTTCTCAGTGTTACATGAGAGCCGTCACTTCCACTTACAGTTTTCTCTGTCGGTTTCTAGGAATTTGGGAACGGTTTAGTAACATCGTGTTTCCCAGCTGTCCATAGTTACCTGTATATATTCATTATCATTTTTTCGTCATTGTACTGTACTACGTAGAGGTATATGGTTACGATATAAAAAACTAAAAAAAAATTGATTTCAAATTTCAAATAATTCAATTAAACAGTTTATTGTCAATAAATGTTTCATACACTTGTACAGAATATAAAGCCTCTTTGTTGATTCATACGTCATCTGCCGTGGTCGACCATGACATGTGGAGTAGACGAGACGCCCAAGACTAAAGCGTAACACGGATCTACCAATTAGCAGTACAAATCTAATAACATCTTGAAACTTTAAAGATGACAGAGTACCCACCGTGAACACTGACCGCGGATTCTCTAGTAACCAGGACAATCATGAGAAAATTTGTATGCATGACGAAAATCTCGCAAAATTCGCCAAAACTTATGCAGTTTACGGGGCCGTAAAGATAAGAGCGTCGGACGATAAATCATTGTCTGAGTTTGAAATTCATGACGAAAATATATTTATAGTTCTTAATACTCGTTTCCAAATTTTCATGACATAAAATGATCGAGTGTGTGAGTATAACTGAGCGGAGGCGCTCCATCAACTCGTTAACTAGACAATTCAACCATGCCATCGGAGACGTCACTTCTGGCTATATAGCTCTTAATCCCCATTCCGGAGAATCGTTCATCAGGGTAAACGACAAATGGTCTGTAACCCACTACAGAAAGCTAACATGCCAGCCAATGCTGCCGCAGAATTCTGGAGTCATGATCTGGAAATGTTAATGTTATATTTAATTTCACCAGGCAGCTGCGGCTGCATAGACCACGACCTAAATTTTAGATTCAAGCAGATAAACACAATGAAACCACGACGCAGTCATTGATTTTCATCTGCCAAAAAGCACTGGTTAGGGAAGACTTGGTAAATTACTACGTCACTTCCAATCCACGGTGGCCTTAACATCTCCAGACCAGAGCCCAGAAAATGTAGTCTTTTGGTTTCACAAGTTATTGGGTTACACCGGGTACCACATAACCCAGCATAAAGTTCTCGAAACACTCAGGCTTAACAACAGTATTTGTACCACTGAATATTATAAGAAATGTTTATAATTATTTTGTGCTTACTGCATAAACCCAAACACACGAGAGCATCATCACATATTGAAGGCTTCATGACACACTGAGGGCGTCATGACACAAAGGGCTTCATGACACACTAAGGGCTTCATGACACACTGAGGGCTTCATAACACACTGAGGGCGTCATGACACAAAGGGCTTCATGACACACTGGGGGCTCCATGACACACTGAGGGTGTCATAACACATTAAAGGTGTCATATTGAAGATGTCACGACTCGCTTAGGGTGCTGTGACACACTGATGTCATGCCACACCGAGGTCGTCGCGACACACCGGGGTCGTAATGAAACACCGAGGTCGTCATGCCACACCGAGGTCGTCATAACACACCGAGATCGTCATGACACACCGACGTCGTCGTCACACACCGAGGTCGTCGTGGCACACCGAGGTCGTCGTGACACACCGAGGTCGTCGTGACACACCGAGGTCGTCGTGACACACCGAGGTCGTCATAACACACCGAGGTCGTCATAGCACACCGAGGTCGTCATGACACACCGAGGTCGTCGTAACACACCGAGGTCGTCGTGACACACCGAGGTTGTCATAACACACCGAGGTCGTCATGACACACCGAGGTCGTCATAACACACCGAGGTCGTCATAACACACCGAGGACGTCATGACACACCGATGTCGTCATAACACACCGAGGTCGTCATGACACACCGAGGTCGTCGTAACACACCGAGGTCGTCGTGACACACCGAGGTTGTCATAACACACCGAGGTCGTCATAACACACCGAGGTCGTCATGAAACACCGAGGTCGTCGTAACACACCGAGGACGTCATGACACACCGATGTCGTCATAACACACCGAGGTCGTCATGACACACCGAGGTCGTCGTAACACACCGAGGTCGTCGTGACACACCGAGGTTGTCATAACACACCGAGGTCGTCATAACACACCGAGGTCGTCATGAAACACCGAGGTCGTCGTAACACACCGAGGTTGTCGTGACACACCTAGGTCGTCATGACATATGCTCCCTCTTACCGAGTTCTGAGGGAGACTGGTTATGTCTGCCACCGCACCAGCTACTGAAGCTTAGCTCCCGTGTGCACATTTTATCTCTTGGTGGAAAATATCACCTGGTTAATACTCGATGCTCAGTATGACCGAGAAACATGTGTTTTACACACACACACACACACACACACACACACAGTTTCATAGAAAACTTAAACCAAGTGAATCCGACTAGCAGACCTCAGGCACATTAGACCTTTGATACCCTTGTCCACCACCCTCAAAAGTTTTTACGACGTCCTGGGCTACCACTGACTTCGACGTGCTGCTCACCTAAACCTTTGGCACTTAGGTTGACGGGGTGGAGTACTGTTTGTATGTTCTTAACCGATTGAAGAAAGGAAAATGTGTAGCAGGATAATCCCTAGTACTTATGTTACCATGGGAGGACTGAGCAGCCATCAAGTCACAACTAGGTTGGAATTGACGGCTTAATAGGGATATATTGTGGTACAGAATGGGTGTCGCTGCTCTGTTATGTGGCAGAGGTCGGGGAGGAGTGGAGGGAGGATGTAAGGCTGGATCAGGGATGTGCTAGTAGTGTGACGGAAGTATTGACAGATAATCGGGCAATAAGGGTGAGGGCTGGTGGACGGGTGGAAACTAAACGAATATTTATACTTCTCCCTCACACGTAAGGCTTCGTCACTCTCCATTCCGATTAACGTATTTTAGTGTAGGAGGACTAGATCACTGGTTAACTTGTCTGGCTTGGTTTGGCTGGCTAGGATGCCCCTCCCCAAAGCTTCCCCACTTTTCCTTCCAATCACGTCCCCTCTTGACCGTTATCGGAGGCGTGGAGTAAACCTCAACCAGGGGTCACTTGGACCTACATACAAACGCATACCTCCGCCTTCCAGCACCAGTCAACATTTTTTACTTTACACTGTTGTCAAAGAATGTATTTGTTGACTTTTTCTTCTCTGTACTTCCCTAGTTTTCACAGACTGCTTCACCCACGGTTGTGGTGACTACTTACGCTTGGAAAACAAGCAGAAAGGATGCAATGGAATGTTTGTATCCTTACTGACTACTAACAACCTCCGTTGCGAATGTAACATAGAAAGGTGGTGTTGTAGGTCACAAAAGGCTATTGCAGTTGGCAAGTATAGAGGATTAAAATATGTGTGTCAAATTATTGAAACATTACCTCATCGTCTCTGAGGTAATAGAGTAATGATACTTTAAATGGCTTCTACTCAAGGCTCTAAGGCATTGCATCGTTTTTAAATGCGACATAAACCACGACGGCTGAACAATACAAGCGTTTTATGTCAATTTTTATTTCCCCCTCAGGTCTTCTCTGACACTTCATCCCAGCGTAAATACAGTCGAGTGTGTTCTAATGCTTTTGAGAGGATCAATAGTGCCAAGTGTCAACCAGCTTACGGGAAGCCTTTGGCGGTATATCACAACACTGATACAGCTGCCTTCTTCACACCTCCGAATTAGTACAGTCATATGGTGTTTGGAAAGTGGCAGTGATTTGTTAAACATTGATGGATGAATTAAAAAAAAATACCAGAACTTATATTAGAACGAGAAAACATCATTCGTCCCGTGTTTCACTAATATTAGGAAATAGATTTCATGCTGACTATGATGTTTAAACTAGATTTACTTACTAAAATGTAACAAATTTCTTTATATTTATCTTTATTGGTGAATAAATGCATCGGTATATTTACATCACAATATGAAGGCATTGTTTAGTTCTGCAGTAATATATGTATTCCAGAGAAGACGAAGAATACACAGGAAGACAGGTCTCTTTCCAGCCCTGCCCGACCTCTTGAACTACTATTTTCTCTCAATTAAAATTTCACATCAAGCAAATGTATTGTATCTGACAGAGAGAGAGAGAGAGAGAGAGAGAGAGAGAGAGAGAGAGAGAGAGAGAGAGAGTTGTTTACGTGTATATTTTATGTTTGGATATTCTATACAGTATGAGTGTGTGTACATAAATGTGCGTATACAGCAGTGGTTCCAAAGGGAGAAACTCATTGACTAGTCAAATGGTTTTCTTTATATCTCATTCAATATTAATAATACACAGGAGTACTTTTCTTGTGTAGTTTTTGTTTAACAAATTTATTGGCAGAGCTTGTAGTACAGTTTGCCTATTCTGAGTAATTCAGTCAGGTCTTGACACTGAGGGTGGTATCACTTCTCACTGTCACGCATGGGACAGAGGTTCACACAAAGAAATACATCATATTCATAAACAACTATAAATGTATATAGGTCAGATTCATATGGGTAATGTCACTGTTCACTGCCATGCAGGACAGAGGTTCGTACACAAAGAGTTGCATCATATTCATTGACAGTACATATACATATATGTAAACACACACACACACATATACATACATATACGTATATGCAAGTAAATCACTGTAGGTTCGCGTGATCTAGGTATATGCTGATAACCACAAGGAAAGAAGAAAACACGAAGTTCCCAAGCGCTTTCGTGTAATTCACATCTTCAGGGGTGAGTACAGACTGTACTCACCCCTGAAGATGTGAATTACACGAAAGCGCTTGGGAACTTCGTGTTTTCTTCTTTCCTTGTGGTTATCAGCATATACGTATATATATACACATATACACGTACATGCACATATACATGCACACACGCACACATACATACATATACGTCGGTCAGATTCATGTGGGTAATGTCACTTTCCACTGCCATACAGGACAGAGGTTCGTACACAAAGAATGCATCATATTCATTGACACTATATATAGGTCAGATTCATGTGGGTAATGCCACTGTTCACTGCCATGCAGGACAGAGGTTCGTACACAAAGAAGGAAATACATCACATTCACCAGCAGCATATATCGGTCAGTGGATCACATACATTGGAGTCATATTCTAATTGAAGACTAATCAGTGTGGGCTAGCAAATTTGGGATAAACAGCAAGAATGTCCTCAAGCACACCTGATTCAATGAAGTAATTACATAGTTTAAGATACAATAAGTCAGGTGGCCTGAAGTCTTTGACAGTGTCACATTCAATAATATAGTGTTCAAGTGTATGCTTTAAAGGTTTATCACAACGTTTACATGCTGAGTGTTCCGGTATGGGTACAGCGTTACTAACTTGCCAGATGTGTCTGTATTCCAACCTAATTCTGGCCACGACTACATCACATTGTCTGGTTCCGTCCTTATGCTGGCCATACCGGTACCTCTTGTTACAAAATTTGTCATATTTACTAATGCTACAACTGTCAGGTCTCTCTGCATTTCTCACTTCTTCTAGATCAGAGTTCATGATTCTGACTTGAATGTTTTTAATTACAGCATTGGACAGACCATGGTCACGGTCAACAATTTCTTTCTTACATGCCTCATTAGCCAGTCTATCAGCACGGTCATGATACCTGATTCCAACATGGGACGGAATCCACACAAATTCGATAGGAAAGTTGTTCTCATTGGCAGTTATCACATTCCTTTTAATATCACATGCAACTTTAGACATAGAGCCTGACGGCCTGTTCATTGATTTCAAAGCACTTTGAGAGTCACAGAATATCACCCCACCTCCATTTTCTTTGAGGTAGTCTGTGGCTAAGTAGATTCCAGTTAGTTCTGTTTGTGTTGTGCTGGCCCAGTTGTTCAGCCTTTATTTGTTTGACACTATCATCTCGTTTTCTTTACATATTACAATTGCACAGCCTGTTCTACCTGTGTTTGTCTGCACAGAACCACCTGGTATCTGGTTTCCCTGTTTACATCTCCTATACTGAGTATTTTACATTTGTCCACATTGAATTTCATCTGCCAATTTTCAGACCATTAGAAAAATTTGTTTAGATCTTCCTGTTGTTTTGCGGAGTCCTCGTCAGATTTAATTACACGTCCTATTTTAGTGTCATCAGCAAATTTACTTATGTTGCTGTCTACGCCGATATCTATGTCGTTTATGTATATAATAAATAATAATGGTCCAAGTACTGAGCCTTGCGGAACTCCACTAGTGACGCTGTTCCAATGGGATTTAGTGCCGTTAATGCTCACTCTCTGTTTCTTGTTCTGCAACCACCCCCTAATCCATTTTAGAATATCACCTTTGATGCCATGGGCCTCCACTTTTCTTATTAGTCTTTCATGAGGGACTCTGTCGAAGGCTTTGCTAAAGTCGAGATATACCACATCATAATTGTGCCCCTCGTCCACTGATTCGAAAGCCATGTTGGGAATCATTGATCAACTTGTGCTTCTCCAGGTGATTTCAAATAGAGTTTGAAATGATTGCTTCCAGTAATTTTCCTACAATTGATGTTAGACTGACTGGATGGTAGTTAGAGGAAAGTGATCTATCTCCCTTCTAGAAAATCGGTATTACATTCGTTATCCTCCAGGATTCTGGTACTACACCTGTTTTTAAGGACATGTTAAACAGCTTTGCTAATATCTCATCGGGACCTGGTGACTTATTAGGCTTTAGTTTGTCCATTTGCTTACTAACATCGTTACTAGTCACTACTATCTCGCTCAATTTATTTTCTTCTATATCTGTATAGAGTCGGAGCCTCGGGTATTGTTAGGTTCTGAATAATAAGTTCTATATACAGGAGAGAACACAAACACCTGTATAGTTTTGTAGGTTCGGTTTACTGGATAAGAGTATGTACACAGAGGGAAGCAGCACTCTCCCTTGGCTAGGCTCCTTGTCAACTGCTATAGACGGCGTATGGCAAGTGATACATTAGCAGCTTCCATACGTCGCCAGGCACATTAATTAGGCATGTGGGATATGGTAATAACATTGCCACACGCTGCTAGCTACATAAATGGAGCACATACATAATATACATACATGATATATAATCCAGCATACATAATATACATACACCTCCCTCCCCCCTATACGCTCATAGCAAAGTCTTGAGCGGACCTTTTCTTTTGGATCCGTTCTGAGCGTCGAGGGACTTCATCACTGGGAAGGGTATGGGACTCAACACTGGTGGCGGGGCCAGCAGAAGGCATTGTTACGGGGCGGAGAAAACGGCGGTTCCTCCACCACACACGACCACTGGGTAACCGCACCTGGTAGTCCCGTGACCTGCCGAGACCCATGACTACGCCTACTTTGTCCCAACGTAGGGAGGTCGGGTCCTGAACACGGACTTGGGTGCCGACACTCAACCTGGGGAGAGAACGGGCGTGGTCATTGTAGCGGGCGACGACGTCCTGAACACGTTCGGCGGCTCGGCGATCACAATCCTCTGTCTTGGCCTGCCACTCCTTGGAGAAGGATTGAGGGTGAGCAGGGACACAAGAACGAAGGGGGCGTCCATACAAGACCTGGGCAGGGGAGCGTCCGGTGTAGTTAGGTGTGTTGCGGAGTTCAAGAAGACCCCTGTCGAAGGCCTCGCAGTCAATGTTCCCAGAAGGGGCCACCTTAAGGATGAGGTGCTTCAGGGATTTGACAGCAGCCTCAGCGTGGCCGTTGGACTGCGGGTAATGGGGCGATGACAACACATGCCGGACTCCCCATCGGTCAAGGAACACAGCAAAGTCCCGGCTTGTGAACTGAGGCCCTCCGTCGGTTCGCAGGCGTGCAGGAACGCCCACGTCACGGAAGTAGTGGCGGAACTTGCTG
The DNA here is from genome assembly GCA_958450375.1 of Homarus gammarus. Lineage (NCBI taxonomy): Eukaryota > Metazoa > Arthropoda > Malacostraca > Decapoda > Nephropidae > Homarus > Homarus gammarus. The sequence goes on from CAUDMG010003838.1 coordinate 77,368, forward strand.
ATGGTGGCGGCAGACGTCGTGTCATTACCGCACTTGATGACAACCGGCCAACCAGAGAGACGGTCGACGATAACGAGGAAGGACTTTCCTGACACACAGAAAAAGTCGGCCGACACAGACTCAAAGGGGCGGGTGGGGTTGTCGTCACTCATAAAGGATTCCTGCTGCTGGCTGGGTTGTAATACGCGGCGGGGCTTACACCCGGACAGCATTGGAGATGTCGGGGTCGATGCCAGGCCGGAACACAGTCTGTCTTGCACGCCGTTTGGTGGCCTCGGCTCCACAGTGACTGTCGTGGAGGCGAGCCAAGGCGTGGAGACTTGAAGCAGCAGGGACAACTACCGAAGGAGAGGTGTCACTGGCCAGAGGTAGGGGCAGGGCGGCAGCAGGGTAGTTGCTGCTCCCTTCGTGCACCCTGTTGGCGTGTTTTACCTCGAGAATCGGTGTTGGGAAGTCCTGGGAGATGATGGCCAACTCTTGGCAATGTCTGTAGGACAGCAAAGGAGTCGGGACGCCATTATGCACATCAATCCAGGCTTGACACGACCTGTTGCCAAAGGTGACGTGTGCATAGAGTGAACCTAGGGCCGGGGTCATCTGTGAACCATCTGCCATAAAGCGGAGATCCTTGGGGGGCGGTCCTAGATCACTTGGAGAGAGCCCCAAGCATTGCAAATGCTGGGGACCGATGACTGTAGCATCAGCGCCGGTGTCGGGCAACATCTGAAGACGGGATGACACACTGCGGTAGGTCACAATGACACTGATGTACTGGGGGACTTTGGTCCTGGGACGCTGGGGGGAGCACACATTCCTAATGTGGCTCGAGCGTTGTCAAGAGTCGTCGTACCTCTGATTGGAAGACTGTGGGCGGCCCGCTCTGGTGGAAGGGGGCTGAAGCTTCCGCCGACGCGGTCCCTTGGGTATGTTGGAAGGGCAACACTTGTCATAGTGGCCCAGACGACCACACACATTGCACTGGACGCGTTTGGCTGGGCACCGTACTGTGAGTGACCAGTGGCCCTTACGGTCACAACTGTTGCAGGTAGACTGAGCAGCTGGACACACCTGTGTTCCGTGCTGCTTACCACAGTTGTTGCAAAATAAACCGGGCGTGGACGTGGTGGGCGAAGGCGTAGGAACAGACTTCTTGTCCTTCTTGTACCGGGACACAGCGCGTACAGCTGTAGGGGGAGCACGGATGGCAGAGGTGGCACACCTGGCAGCCTCATAGGAGCGACATATCGTCGACACATCCTTAAGAGAAGAGGAAGAGTCGAGGGAGGTGAGGCGATGGACAAGTTCCTCGTCCTTAACACCCATCAGGATCACCTGCCTCAACTGGGTCTCCTCGCACTGCTGGTGGTGGCCTGGACATATATCTACCTCTTCCGAGGCTCTCTTAAGACGCACGTAAAAGGCATCAAAAGACTCACCCTCCATCTGTCTGCAGCTAAACAATTCCCTCCTGCGCAGAGCTTCATTCTGCTGTCCTTTGATGTGCCGTTGTAGAACGTCCAGTACCTCCTCTACAGACAGCAAAGAGGTTGGGGGTACCTGCAACGTATGTTCCAAGACACGCTGAATTTCCAAGGACAGGCACATACGCAGCTGGATGAGTTGTTTAGGCTGTGACAAACTCTGGAGATCCACCATTGTAGAATAATCAGTCCACCTTCGCCGCCATTCACGAAAAGTCTGGAAAGTCTCATCAGGCTTCAAGATGGGCGGCGTTTGAGCTGCTGCTTTAGGTGGGGCTGGGGGGCGTGAAGGAAGCATGGATGAGGTATCTGAACCAGTCAGTACCGAGGCAGTGTTAGAGCCAGGGGCTTGGTTAACAGTGAGGCGAGATATCAAGGCTTCAAACCGTTCACTGTCTTCCAATCTCCGTTGGTTGTCTCGTTCTGCCTCTGCTTGCCTTCTGTGCTCATCCGCCAAACGTCTGTGAGCTTCATCCTCGCGTTTCTCATCTCTCATAAACTTCAGTAAAGCAATTATCTCTGGAGACAACGCTGAATATTGAGGTGAGGGACTGCGCGATGTGGGGGCTGGAGCGTCGTGGCCGGCCTGGTCATCCATCTCTGCGGGGCTATCACCCGCCTGACTCATCCAGGCGCTGGGTCCACGGCTACGTAAGGCTTGAGACATAACTACTTCATCTGTGTACTATGTCTTAGATCAGTGTTGACCGGTCAGCCCGTCGTATCAACAAGATTTCAGACAAAAAATTAATTAAATACACAGATAAGTACATTATATATATAAAATATATATAAGGAAGCCGCGCGGTCAGCGAGTGTTAGTACGTGTATGTGTGCGCGAGGGCAGTGAGAGCGGTCTCCTCGAGCTGTGAAGGGGTGTGGAGACGACGCTGTGAGGGGGTGGAGGGAGAGGCGCGGCGACTCCCAGTCAGTCCAGTTACCCTCAGAACGCGGTCAGAGACGGGTGCACTGAACTCTACTCCTTACAAATGCCCAGAACGTGCCGTATACCTTGGGAACCCTTTAGAACAAGGTCACACATGAATGGCACGAACACACTATGCACTAAACACTTCACAGAAAATCACTGACACGGCTCAAAGTTGCTAAATTCTTCGAGGAGAGGTAACGCGCGGGAGTTGACCCAAGCGAGAGTCCATAGAGTCCATAGCCGGCTTTCTACAAACTTTGCACTATCACTCGTAATTATCCAGTAAGATCGGATCACTGCGCCATGTTAGGTTCTGAATAATAAGTTCTATATACAGGAGAGAACACAAACACCTGTATAGTTTTGTAGGTTCGGTTTACTGGATAAGGGTATGTACACAAAGGGGAGCAGCACTCTCCCTGGCTAAGCTCCTTTGTCAACTGCTATAGGCGACGTATGGCAAGTGATACATTAGCAGCTTCCATACGTCGCCAGGCACATTAATTAGGCATGTGGGATATGGTAATAACATTGCCACACGCTGCTAGCTACATAAATGGAGCACATACATAATATACATACATAATATATAATCCAGCATACATAATATACATACAGAACTAGGGAACGCTTACCGGCTAGCCCACAAGGACACTAAAAGCAGTTCTAGACTCTGTTATATTTCACACAAAGCCTGTTCATCGAGCTGATGGCGCCGTGAACCTCATTGGGAAACTGCCCGTGCCTCTTATGTGGTGTCAGTAGCATTTTACCGAATCCAGCTGGTATGAAACGAGAGGTACATATATACTTCATTTTTAGTCCACCCGTACCTAAGTGGTACGGGTGGTCCCCATTAGAGGTTCACGGCGCCATAAGCTCGTTGAACAGGCTTTGTGTGAAATATAACAAAGTCTAGGACTGCTTTTAGTATCCTGGTGGTCCAGCGGTTAGCGTTCCCCGGTCACAGTTATAGGCTTGTGGGCCGTGGGTTCGAATCCTGGCGGGTTGAGGTGTTGATTGTATATAGAAGTCCGCGTGCTTTATTGGGCTAATGAAATATATATGGATCCTCGTGTTTCGAAGCCGGATTTGGTAAAACGTTACTCTGACCACCTAAGTGGTACGGGTGGTCCCAATTAGAGGTTCACGGCGCCATAAGCTCGTTGAACAGGCTTTGTGTGAAATATAACAAAGTCTAGGACTGCTTTTAGTATCCTGGTGGTCCAGCGGTTAGCGTTCCCCGGTCACAGTTATAGGCTTGTGGGCCGTGGGTTCGAATCCTGGCGGGTTGAGGTGTTGATTGTATGTAGAAGTCCGCGTGCTTTATTGGGCTAATGAAATATATATATATATATATATATATAAATATATATATATATATATTGATAAGGTATGTATGCATTAAATAGATTATGAGTATAAGCATTTATGTAAATTAGGTGTATGTGCATTTATATAGATTAGGTGTATCTGCATTTATATAGATTAGGTGTATCTGCACTTATATAGATTAGGTGTATATGCATTTATATAGATTAGGTGTATATGCATTTATATAGATTAGGTGTATATGCATTTATTTAGATTAGGTGTATATGCATTTATATAGATTAGGTGTGTATGCATTTATATATAATAGGTGTATATGCATTTATATTGATTAGGTGTACATGCATTTTATAGATTAGGTGTATCTGTATTTATATAGAGTAGGTGTATCTGCATTTATATAGATTAGTTGCATTAACATTTATATAAATTAGGTGTATCTGCATTTATATAGATTAGGTGTATCTGCATTTATATAGATTAGGTGTATCGACATTTATATAGATGAGGTGTATATGCATTTATATAAATTTGGTGTATATATATATATATATATGTATATATATATATATATATATATATATATATATATATATATATATAGTATAGAGAGAGAGAGAGAGAGAGAGAGAGAGAGAGAGAGAGAGAGAGAGAGAGAGAGAGATTAGGTGTATATGAATTAAATAGATTATGTGTATAAGCATTTATCTAGATTAGGTGTATATGCATTTATATAGATTGTGTGTATCAACATTTTTGTAGATTAAGTGTATCTTCATTTAAATAGATTATGTGTATCTATATTTATTTAGATTAGGTGTATCTGCATTTATATAGTTTAGGTGTATCAACATTTATATACATTATGTGCATCTGCATTTATATTGGTTAGATGTATCTTCATTTATATAGATTAGGTGCAACTGCTTTCATATAGATTAGGTGTACCTGCATTTATATAGATTAGGTGTATTAACATTTATATAGATTAGGTGTGTCTGCATTTATACAGATTAGGTGTATCTGCATTTATATAGACTCGGTGTATCTGCCTTTATATAGATTAGATGTATCTGCATTTATATAGATTAGGTGTACCTGCATTTATATAGATTAGGTGTATGTGCATTTATATAGGTTAGGTGCATATGCATTTATATAGAATAGGTGTATCTGCATTTATATAGATTTGGTGTATCTGCCTTTATATAGATTAGATGTATCTGCATTTATATAGATTAGGTGTACCTGCATTTATATATATTCGGTGTATCTGCATTTATATATATTAGGTGTATCTTCATTTATGTAGTTTAGGTGTTTCTGCATTTATATATATTAGGTGTAACTGCATTTATGTAGTTTAGGTGTATCAACATTTATATAGATTAGGTGAATCTGCATTTAAATAGATTAGGTGTATGTGCATTTATATAAAATCGGTGTATCTGCATTTATATAGATAAGGTTTCTGCGTTCATATACAGTAGATTAACTGTATTTGCATTTATATATATTCGGTGTATCTGCATTTATATAGATTAGGTGTAGCTACATTTCTATAAATTAGGTGTATCTGCATTTATATAGGTTAGGTGTCTCTGCATTTATATAGATTTGGTGTACCTGCATTTATATAGATTAATTGCATTAACATTTATATCAATTTGGTGTATCTGAATTTATATAGATTAAGTGTATCTGCATTTATAAAGATTAGGTTTATCAACATTTATATAGTTTAGGTGTATCTGCTTTTATATAGATTAGATGTATCTGCCTTAATATAGATTAGGTGTATCCGCATATATATATGTAATGTTACAAAAGATTTAAGAGTAGAAGATATAGAGATATATAGAGAGAATATTTAGTAAGAGAGTATAAAAGAGAGGAAGACTTTGGTAGCGTGGCCGTGATAGTTATTTACACTTATCGTACACTTATCGTATCTTACACGTCAATGCACATCTATTACGTTCTTAAAGGCGACTTGTCAAACACTGCTTCGTTACAACTCTTTATTAATTACGAACATGACATGGACACGTTAATAACACCTTCTATTGAAAGTTACTCGGACATTATTACGTTACTAGACACTGATTCCCGGGCACGAACATGAAATGAATACACTTCCCACATAAGTAACTCATCCCGTGGAAAGCTCTGACAAACACTCACGTGCCCTAGGGGAGGCCTAGCAGGGAGACTGCTTCGCTGGAACACTGGTGTCGGGAGGGCGACTGCTTAGCTGGGACACTGGTGTCGGGAGGGCGACTACTTAGCTGGGACACTGGTGTCGGGAGGGCGACTGCTTAGCTGGGACACTGGTGTCGGGAGGGCGACTTCTTAGCTGGGACACTGGTGTCGGGAGGGCGACTGCTTAGCCGGGACACCGGAGGGAAGTCGGGGAGGGAAGTCCTGCTTCACTCTCCTCCCGTGAGCGGGACTCGGCTGTGGTGGACCTCCTCCTCCGATCCCTGTGTGTCTCTCTATCTCACTCTGTCTCCGGGTATCTCTCTCTGCCAAAGACCCTGAGGGAGGGCTAGGGCGTCCTATATATTGGGATGCGAGCCGTCAGGTTCAGCTGGCCGGGGGGGGGGGGGTGGCGAAGGGTCTCCTTACATTTGACCTCGCCAATGTGAGGTCAGGTCTGGACTTTTCAGAACTATCTGGGAAAGTCATCAGGTGGGGCCGTGTGTATATTGGAAGAGCAACTGTGAGAGTTCCCCTACACTTGACCTCCCTAATGACGGGTCAGACTGGAGTTTCTGAGATGTAAGGAGAAGTCATCAGGTGGGGCCGTGTGACACGAGAGGCCCAGGTTGATTTGTGGCTCCTTGAGTTGGGCTCCGAGGGTTACATTTGACCTGGCTAATGTGAGGTCAGGTCCGGCCTTTGTTCAGAGAGTAGGTTATTGTATCTTGGAAGAGAGTCGGCTGGTGCCTTCTTACATGTCTGTTGTGGTGACATGTCACATGGGAGGGGAGCTAGTTGATTTGTAACCCCTGGTCCACAGTGAGAGCCACCCTACACTTTTGACCTGGCTAATGTCGGGTCAAGTCTGGCTTGTCTCTGAGATGCAAGCTGCGGTCTGACAACCCATCACTACATATAGATATTTATATAAATTAGGTGTATATGCATTTAATTGATTGTGTATAAACATTTATATAGATGAAGTGTATATGCATTTATAGATTATGTGTATATGCATTTATATAGATTAGGTGTATATGCAGAAATATATATTAGGGATATCTGCATTTATCTAGATTAGTAATATCTGCATATATATATAGTTTAGGTGTATCTGCATTTATATATACTGATTATATTTATATGCATTTATACAGCTTAAGTGCATTTGCATTTATATAGATTAGTTGTATATGCACTTATATAGATTACGTGTATACATATTTATATAGATTAGGTGTATCTGAATTAATATAGATTAGGTGTACCTGCTTCATATAGATTAGGTGTTTCGGAATTTTTATAGATTTGGTGTATCCGCATTAGTATATATTAGGTGTATCTGAATTTTTATAAATTTGGTGCATGTACATTCATATAGATTATGTGTATATGCATTTATGTAGATTATGTGTATGTGAATTTATGTAGATTATGTGCATGTTTATTTATATATATATATATATATATATATATATATATATATATATATATATATATATATACATATATATGCATATATATATAAATAAACATACACATAATCTACATAAATTCACATACACATAATCTACATAAATGCATATACACATAATCTATATGAATGTACATGCACCAAATTTATAAAAATTCAGATACACCTAATATATACTAATGCGGATACACCAAATCTATAAAAATTCCGAAACACCTAATCTATATGAAGCAGGTACACCTAATCTATATTAATTCAGATACACCTAATCTATATAAATATGTATACACGTAATCTATATAAGTGCATATACAACTAATCTATATAAATGCAAATGCACTTAAGCTATATAAATGCATATAAATATAATCAGTATATATAAATGCAGATACACCTAAACTATATATATATGCAGATATTACTAATCTAGATAAATGCAGATATCCCTAATATATATTTCTGCATATACACCTAATCTATATAAATGCATATACACATAATCTATAAATGCATATACACTTCATATATATATATATAATTAATCTATTCAAATGCATAAACACATAATCTATATAAATGCATATACACAAAATCTATTTAATGCATATACACCGAATCTATTTAAAAGCAGATACCCCTGATCTATATAAATGCAGATACACCTATTCTATATAAATGCAGATGCTCTTAATCTACATAAATGTTGATACACCTAATCTATATAAATGAATATTGTTATGCCGTCTCTTAATTTACTTTAATATCCAGGTTCTAGGCGTAACCAAACATAAAAAGTGAAGTAAATCAAAAGGGAATAAAATAAATAAAGTATACTTTTAAGAATTTAATTAAATTAAATATTAACTCAATAAAGAGCCTCGTATATGCACATAATCTGAATGAATGCATATACACTTAATCTATATAAATGCTTATACACTTAATCTATTGAATGCATATACGGTACACTTATTCTATATACATTTACGAAATTTATATAAATGCTGATACACCTAATCTATATAAATGCAGATACACCTAATATATATAATTGCAGATACACCAAATCTATATAAATGCAGATACACCTAATATATACAAATGCAAATACAGGTAATCTATATAAATGCAGATACACGTAATGTATATGAAAGCAGGTACACCTAATCCATATAAATGCAGATACACCTAATCTATATAAATGCAGATACACCAAATCTATATACATGCATATACACCTAGTCTATATAAGTGCATATAAAATTAACCTATTTAAATGCACATACACCAAACCTATTTAAAACCAGATACCCCTAATCTTTATAAATGCAGATACACCTAACCTATATAAATGCAGATACCCCTAATTTTAATAAATGCAGTTACACCTAATCTATATAAATGCAGATACACCTAATATATATAAATACAAATACAATTAATCTATATAAACGCAGAAACCTAATCTATATGAATGCAGATACACCTACTCTATATAAATGCAAATACAACTAATCTATATAAATGCATATACACCTAATCTATATAAATGCATATACACCAATTCTATATAAGTGCATATACAACTAATCTATATAAATGCATACACACATAATCTATATAGATACATATACACCAAATCGATATATATATGCGGATACACCTAATCTATATAAATGCAGATGCACCTAATATATATAAATGCAGATACACCTAATCTATATAAATGCATATACACCTATTATATGTAAGTGCATATACAACTAATATATATAAATGCATATACACATAATCTATATAAATGCATATACACTTAATCTATATAAATGCTAATACACATAATCTATTTCATGTATATACACCTAATGTATATAAATGCAGATACACCTAATCTTTATAAATGCAACTACATCTTATCCATATAAATGCAGATACATCTAATCTAAATGAAAGGAGGTATACCTAATCTATATAAATGCAGATACACCTCATCTATATAAATGTTGGTACACCTAATCTATACAAATGCAATTACAGCTAATCTATATAAATGCATATACACCTAATCTATATAAGTGCATATATAATTAATCTATTTAAATGCATATACACATAATCTATTTAAATGCATATACACATAATCTATTTAATGCACATACACCTAATCTATTTTAATGTAGATACACCTAATCTGTATAAATGCAGATATAGCTAATCTATATAAATGCATATACACCTAATCTATATAAATGCATATACACCAATTCTATATAAGTGCATATACAACTAATCTATATAAATGCATATACACATAATCTATATAAATGCATATACACCAATTCTATATAAGTGCATATACAACTAATCTATATAAATGCATATACACATAATCTATATAAATGCATATACACCTAATCTATATAAATGCAGATGTACCTAATATATATAAATGCAGATACACCTAATCTATAAAAATGTTGATACACCTAATCTATATAAATGCATATACACCTAATATATATATGTATATGTGCATATAAAACTAATCTATATAAATGCATATACACATCATCTATATAAATGCATATACACTTAATCTATATAAATGCTAATACACATAATCTATTTAATGCATATACACCTAATCTATATAAATGCACATACACAAAATCTATATAAATGTTAATAAACCTAATCTACATAAATGCAGATGCACCTAATCCATACAAATGCAAATGCAGCTAATCTACATAAATGCAGATACACCTATTGTATATAAATGCATATACACCTAATCGATATAAGTGCATACATAATTAATTTATTTAAATGCGTATTCACATAATCTTTTTAAATGCATATACACATAATCTATTTAATGCATATACAACTTATCTACATAAATACATATACACCTAATCTATTTAAAAGCAGATACCCCTGATCTATATAAATGCAGATACCCCTAATCTATATGAAAGCAGGTACACCTAATCTATATAAATGCAGAGACACATATTCTATATAAATACAAAAAAACATAATCTATTAAAATGCATATACACCTAATCTATACAAATGTATATACACCTAATATATATAATTGCATATACACCTAAATTATATAAATGCAGAGACACCTAATCAATACAAATGCATATACACCTAATCTATGTAAATGTAGATACATCTAATCTATATAAATCCAGATACACCTAATCTATATAAATGCAGATACACCTAATCTATTTTAATGTAGATACACCTAATCTGTATAAATGCATGCACACCTAATCTATATAAATGCATATACACCTAATCTGTATAAATGCAGATACATCTAATCTATATAAATGCAAATACAACTAATCTATTTAAATGCAAATACAGCTAAACTATATAAATGCAGATACACCTAATCTATTTAAATGCAAATATGGCTAAACTATATAAATGCAGATACACCTTATCTATATAAATGCATATACACATAATCTATATAAATACATATATACATAATCCATATAAATACATATAAACATTTTCAATATAAATACATATTCACATAAAGTATATAAATACATATACACCTAATCTATATTGTTACCGCCACAGTAAAGGATAAGCTAGAAGAGAGAGAGAAAGAGAGGGATAACCATAATGAGATATGAGATAAGAGATATAGTGTTGACAACGAATTTGCTGACCAATCTGCTGAGGTGTTTCAATACGAAAACATATGGCCCTCGCCTCCGGGCTGAGATTGCCCTCGAGGGTAGTCTACTGATTTCTACAGGCCAGACAACACGTTGGTTCAGACCACTAGACCCTAAAACGTGAGTGATCGTGAAGTATTAGAATCTGCTAAGAAACTCTAAATAACTTTAATAAGTATATTTGTGTACTGTAATTTGATCATATTATACCAATTGTCTCCTTTATCAGTAGTTATAACATGCGAGTTATATTTAAGATGTTAACAGGCTATGTATTGTATATTGATTGTATTATTCATTTGATGTGTCCTGAGATAACAACATTTGTTATATGAGAAATGTTCTTTAACAGGTTTTGACCGAATTATATGGTACGCGTCAACGTTGAGGGTTTATTTCTCCAGCAACAAACCAATAACGCTCTTATGAGCGTTCACAGTCAAAACGTATACGGGAGGACTGTCGAAGGACCAACGCCGGAGTTCAGCATGGGAGAACATAGGCTCGTCGATCGCGTGCGTCGTCAGCTTCGAGGCAGAGATAGCGAGTGTTCTGCGTTTGAGCGAAGTGTCTTAAATACCTGGACAGTGTCGTAAAGCTTCGGTCTGCGCGTACGGGGCTGTGAGCGTTCATTTCCGAACAGGGAGGCCGGCACCTAGTGAGTTAAGGTTTAAGAACACCCGGACAGTGTCGTAATGTTTGGTCTGGGCGGACTGGTAGTTAGCGTTCGCTCGGACACGCACGCAAGTGATTATAAATAACAGCTGATCTTCCTATACCAGTGAAACCACAGTATATCAAACAATGATGATAAGGAACCATGAAGAAATAAATTAATGAAAGGGATTTGTGGGTGAAGTGTGTACAACATTCAGGTTATATGTACAGGTATATATGTATATATAAGTATGTGTGTGTGTAATTTAAGAAATAACAACAAAGATTGTGACAAGCCGTAACGTTGTACTAGTAAGGGCGCCGCAGTAGAGTTTGTGACATCAGTTGTGCAACGAGTCCCTACATTGATTGTGGATCTCTGTGGTTGTGTTAGTGTGACATCGTAGCTGGTGTGTGACATCACTGTAGTCGTGTTTGTGTGACATCACTCGTGCGTATTGCACGTCACGTGTTTGAGGGACATCGCTAGTGTGTGACATCACTGTGGCCATGTTAGTGTTGCATTGTCACTCGTGCGTGACATCACTGTGGTCGTGTTTGTGTGGCATCGCTCGTACGTATTGCACGTCACGTGTTTGAGGGACCGTGTGACATCACTGTGGTTGTGTTTGTGTGACATCACTCGTGCGTATTGCACGTCACGTGTTCGAGGAACATCGCTCGTGTGTGACATCACTGTGGCCATGTTAGTATGACATCGTCGCTCGTGCGTGACATCACTGTGGTCGTGTTTGTGTGACATCACTCGTGCGTATTGCACGTCACGTGTTTGAGGGACCGTGTGACATCACTGTGGTAGTGTTTGTGTGACATCACTCGTGCGTATTGCACGACACGTATTTGAGGGACCGCGTGACATCACTGTGGTCGTGTTTGTGTGACATCACTCGTGCGTATTGCACGTCACGTGTTTGAGGGACCGTGTGACATCACTGTGGTAGTGTTTGTGTGACATCACTCGTGCGCATTGCACGTCACGTGTTTGAGGGACCGTGTGACACCATTGTGGTCGTGTTTGTGTGACATCACTCGTGCGTATTGCACGTCACGTGCTTGAGGGACCGTGTGACATCACTGTGGTCGTGTTTGTGTGACATCACTCGTGGGTATTGCTCGTCACGTGTTTAGAGGGACTTCGCTCGTGTGTGACATCACTCGTGCGCATGGCACGCGTCTGTGTGACATCAACTCCAATTGTGTGATATCTGCGATCGTGGGCACCTGATACTAAGCGTTACTGCATACACTTATCGAGCAAGACAGATTACGCTTGCTGTTCGGGCAGTCATGGACGGGAAAGAGAATAAGTCAGAAGTGGGGAGCGTGTCCGGCGTAGAACAAGGAGACACTGTGGACATAGAGACCGATGTCTCACCCACCTCGCCAAGGCAGCGTGAGATAAACCCGTCTACCGTAAACCTGTCTCCCGAGAAGAGAAAGGAACCACCTGTCAAAGGAATCGAAGGACAATTATGTGAGCAATACCAACAAATGCAGCAAATGTTCGCTCACATGACAGCGATGATGCAAAACGTCACCGAAGGTATGAATCAACTACAAGGCAAGGGCAGCACAGAAGATCGCGGAAAGGTGTTATCACCACCAGAGACTAAACTTTCCTCTGTAATTGAAACTAACGAAGAAACGTTATATACTCCAAGAGGACTCCCGGCGCTCACCTTAACCGCAGAGCCGGGAACATCTCACCAGGGGGAGCGCGGAAGTACTTCCGAACATCAATCTAGTTCGCCGAAAACACTACCTTTGATGAAAGACAAAAGGGACGACCCACCGAGGTCCGAGGTTTGGGTGAGAGAACTGCTAGAGAACTACGTCAGATTGACACGTATGAATCAATAAGCACGTTAGCTGAGAGGTTCAAGGGAAAGATGAGGGACGACTACGTGGATAAGGCGCATAAATACAAAAGGAAGTGGGGAAAGCTTCCTGGGATCGAGTGGATGTTGGAATTGACAATGGATATGGTCGACAAGGCGGAGGAGGTCACAAAGGGACGAGGACAGGAAGAACCAAGCAGAATTTATGCAGACTCACGTCAATTCTCGTCGAGGAAGAGACTTGTCGGTCTGGTGACATCAGGAATAAAGACAACCAGAGAAATGGACGATGAACGCTGCTCGCTATGCCGTGGAGATAACCTTCTTCAGATGTGCCGGACATTCCTCAGCATGTCCACAGGAAAGCGAACTTCCCTTGTAAGGGAACAACGTCGCTGCTATGCCTGCCTGGGTCATAATCACTGGATAACAGAGTGCAGCCAGAAGATTGTATATGGTATAGATGGCTGCTCTGGAGTACATTCAAGGCTCCTGCACTTCACGGGAGCTCTGACGAGCAAAGACAAGGTGCAACGGGGCGAAGTTGAGAAGGGAGAACACTAGACGAGCCTCCAAAGGGTGAAGAGAGCTACCACAGGGGGCGCCTACCAAATAAACATAGCACCTGACCACAAGCGACCTAGAATGAGTCAACGTAAGGCTATTATGCCACCACCGGAATCGGCATTTAGTAGAGCTAAATCATGGAAGGTCGAAGCCGGTACAAGCACCATGGGGAAAAGAAATCCGCATAAATGGGTCAGGGAAAACCATAACCAACAATGGAATTGATGATCGGCGTGAAGAACCCAACGATTGCGAGTTGTGACTACAAAGTTCCAGCAGAGTCGCACTTCCAATAGTGAAAGTCAGGGTGGAAGAAAAAAACCTAGAGGCGAAAGAAGCAGTAGTCACCGGAGCTCTCTTGGATTCAGGCAGCAACCGATCATCTTGCAAGCGTAGTCCAGCTTACCGGCTGCAGGCAGAGGGAAGGCCAGTTTCCCTCTCCATTGGCACAATCATGAAAGAAAGTAATAGTGTAAACACCGAAGAAATCAGTGTGAGAGTGGCTAGCGTAGGAGTCAGAAAGAGCCGATCCATCATTATCCCCAAGGTCATCATTGTTGAGAATCTACCGTCTTCCCTGAAATAGTCGGTTGCAGACACCCAAGATGTCACCATGTGGGAACACCTACGAGGTACTGCGCTACGCCAAGCACCGAAAAGAGTGGATCTCCTGATAGGTCTGGACGTACCACAAGCACTAGCACCATTAGAAGTAAGAGCCGGGAAAGACGTAGAGCCGTTTGCAATACGCACCTTGCTAGGTTGGACTATAAATGGACCGCTTGGAGTGGCGAGCCGTGATTATGCCGTGATCAACCACTTTGTCAGAATGGCAACACTAAATTCGGAGACAGATCTGGAAAAACAAGTCAGGCGCTTCTGGGAATGCGACTCAGCCTACAGTAACGATGATCCCGTCTCTGTTGAAGACAAGAGAGTTCTGACGCAGTGGTCAACGTCAATTACTCAAGTGGACGGACACTACCAACTTCCCATCCCGTTTCGCCATGAAGAACCGGGACTCCCAGACAATAAGAAACTTGCCGAGCAGCGATTGGCAGGATTGAGAAAACGCCTCCTGAAGAACCCAGGGCTCTCTCAGAAGTATAAAGAAGAGATGAGACGTCTAATCGACGAGGGACATGCTGAGCGAGTCCCACGTCAAGAACTCAGTGTTGCACCCGGGAAGACCTGGTATCTCCCACACCACCCTGTGTTGAATCCCAACAAGCCAAAAAAGGTGAGAATAGTGTTTGATTGTGCAGCCGAATTTGTGTCGATGTCGTTGAACAGCCTGGTGATGCAAGGGCCAGACCTTAACAACAAATTGATGGGAGTCCTCACCAGATTCAGACAAGGAAAGGTGGCACTCATGGCTGATATCGAGGCAATGTTCCACCAAGTGCGAGTAGTACCCGAACATCGAAATGTCTTACGATTCTTATGGTGGACGGACGACCAGCTGTCAGGGGCCCCCACCACTTACCGAATGACAGTACATCTCTTTGGAGGAGTGTGGAGTCCTTCATGCGCCGGGTATGCGCTACAACGAACATTCCAAGATTACGGGGAAAGTCTCCATGACGACATCAAGAAAGCGAATCGTAACTTCTACGTCGACGATATGCTTCTCTCAGTAGATTCGCCGGGAAAGGCAACAATAATTACCCATCGGCTGAGACAGCTGATGAAAAGGGGCGGATTCAGACTTATGAAGTGGGTCTGTAATCACAAGGAGGTCTTCAAGGCAATTCCGCAGACAGAGAAAGCTGTGGGAGTAAAGGAAGTAATTTTGAAAGATGACAGGCTCCCCACTGAACGAGCGTGGGGAATCTTGTGGGACCTGGAAAAGGACGAACTAGCGGTCCGGGTCCAGATCCCTAAGAAACCGGAAACGAAAGAGGCCTTCTGAGTATGGTCAGCTCCATATGTGACCCACTGGGACTCATCGCTCCGAGTGTCATAAGAGCCAAAATCATATTCCAAGATGAGTGTAGACGAGGTGTTGGATGGGATGAACAAATCACTGAACAAAACAGGGTCGCATGGCAAAGATGGCTGGATGAACTACCTCACCTGTCACGAGTTCACGTTCGACGGTGCTACCGACCAGAGGATATGAATCCAGTGACTACCGTGCAACTACATCACTTCTGCGACGCCTCCCAACGAGCGTATGCAGCTGTATCGTATCTGAGAACCACGCGTGAAGAAGGAAACCACGGTGCTGACGGCGAACGTTGACCAGGGGGAGGGTATCCTCGATAAGCTATGGGTCCAGGTACTCATCGTGACATCGACTTCTGAAGAGCGTAGCGTGGATTAGAAGGTTTATAGAATGGCGGCTTGGGAAGCGAAAGAACAAACATCACCGAAAAAATCGGCTCCAGGTCAGCGAATTGGAAGAGGCGAAATTAGCTGTCTTAAGATTTATGCAAAGGAAAGGATTACCTCGAGAACTAGGAATGTTAATACAGGGACAACCCTTGAGAGGTAGCGACATAAGGCGGCTGGAACCTCATCTAGACACAGACGGTCTGATCAGAGTAGGTGGCCGACTGAAGCACGCCGCTCTCCACCCAGACCAGGAGAATCCCATACTATTACCAAGGGACAACAGGATCACGGGGCTCATCGTGAGAGAGGTACACTCAACTAGAGCTGGACACTCAGGACGAGAACACACTCTTGCCATAATACGTGAGACATACTGGATACCTAAGTGCCGAAAATTACTCGACCGCACAATACGGACATGTGTGACTTGTTGAAGAAGCAACTGGACGCCTACCCATCAACGCCAAGCCGACCTGCCAGAAGATCGAGTGCGCCCAGGAGGCCGGCCGTTCACCTACACTGGAATTGATTGCTTCGGCCCTTTTTTGGTTAAACAAGGACGAGCCCTGGCAAAGAGATGGGGATGCTTATTCACCTCCCTGACCACCAGAGCCATACACCTAGAAGTCCTCACCTCACTAGACACCGACTCGTTCCCCAATGCCCAAACAAGATTCACCTGCCGCAGGGGACCTCCCAAGCGTGTTCGGTCTGACAGGGGAACCAACATGATTGGAGCTAACCGAGAGTTACGAGAGGCGGTGAACGGCTGGAACAACAGTGACAAGGTCGGGAATGCCCTTCTACAGAAACAGATAGAATGGCAGTTCAACCCCCCGACAGCCTCTCACATGGGAGGAGTGTGTGAGCGACAAATCCTCACTGTAAGGAAGGTCCTCCAGGGAGTGGTGGGCACCCAGACATAGACGATGAACGCCTCAGCACTGTGTTCTGTGCCGTAGAAGAGATCATCAACGGAAGGCCCATCACCCCAGTGTCTGATGACCCAAAGGACCTAGAAGCACTAACGCCGCTCCACATACTACGGATGAACCCGGAGACACTGTCCACCGGAGGCGATCGGTCCATGACAGAAGGGTACCGACGAAGATGGAAGCATGCCCAATTCATTGCGGACCAATTTTGGAAAAGGTGGGTAAAAGAATATCTCCCAACATTACGTCAGCGACAAAGGTTCTTCAAAACTCGCCGTAATCTCCACGCTGGGGATATCGTGATCATCTCTGGACAACCCCTTCCCAGAAGTCAGTGGATGCTAGGGAGAGTACTGGAAGCTCTACCGAGCAAAGATGGCCTGGTGCGAAGTGTTAAAGTGAAGACAAAGGAACTCAGTGTTAATACGCCCAGTGACGAAACTCTGCCTGTTGGAAGGGGTGGGAGAGTGAATCTAATAATATGCCGTGATTTCGTGCGAAGCCCGACAGGGGGAGTGTTACCGCCACAGTAAGATAAGCTAGAAGAGAGAGAGAAAGAGAGGGATAACCATAATGAGATATGAGATAAGAGATATAGTGTTGACAACGAATTTGCTGACCAATCTGCTGAGGTGTTTCAATACGAAAACATATGGCCCTCGCCGCCGGGCTGAGATTGCCCTCGAGGGTAGTCTACTGATTTCTACAGGCCAGACAACACGTTGATTCAGACCACTAGACCCTAAAACGTATATTTGTGTACTGTAATTTGATCATATTATACCAATTGTCTCCTGTATCAATAGTTATAACATGCGAGTTATATTTAAGATGTTAACAGGCTATGTATTGTATATTGATTGTATTATTCATATGATGTGTCCTGAGATAACAGCATTTGTTATATGAGAAATGTTCTTTAACAGGTTTTGACCGAATTATATGGTACGCGTCAACGTTGAGGGTTTATTTCTCCAGCAACAAACCAATAACGCTCCTAGGAGCGTTAACATATATAATTGCATATACACAATCTATATATATATATATATATATATATATATATATATATATATATATATATATATATATATATATATATATATATATATATATATATATATATATATATATATATATCATGTAGATCTCCAGGTGATTCGATAAAAAGTTTCATTCACTTTTTATCGAATCACCTGGAGTCTACCAAAATGTCAGTTTTTTCTGCTATGTTCTTAAGATGTCTACGTATTTGTGACTCTGAATTTATTGACGATGAATTGAAACACATTCGTTCCATGGCACAGAAACTCGGGTACCCTTCTGTGTTTGTTGATCGTTGTTTTAAAAGGGCTAAAAAATCCTTTCATTCCTCTCAAACCAGGCAAATTCCTACACATAAGAATATTTTGACTCTGCCCTATCGTAATGAATTTGTCCCGTTAGTTCGGTCCCTCAAGCGTCTAAATAATAATGTTGTTTTCAAGTATGACTCAACCATTACCAATATGTTAATAAGAAATAGCCCAAGTTTGAATGTAAATGGAAGTGTTTATTGTATTCCATGGAGCAAATGTAATTGTAATTATGTAGGACAGACAGGAAAAACACTGCGGCTCAGAATCAAACAACATAAGTATAATATCAGAACAGCAACTGAAAGCAGTGAGTTGTTCGTTCATGTTAGGAATAATAATCATCCCATTGCTTGGGAAAAAAGCTTAGAAGTATTTAAATCATCTTCTGTCACAGAAGGACTTCTGGTTGAAGCTAGTTTGATTAAGGAATTAAAATCAATAAACCTAGTGATGGTCAGTTCAAAACTGATAATATGTTACATAAAATTATTTGTCAGTGGCCCAAGGTTAAAAATGCTTTGAAAACCTTTGATCTAGATGTATGATAGTTATTTAGTGGGTCCCTTATTTTTGACCTGACCTGACTAGTCACGTCACCCCCCTTCTCTTAAGCTCCTCTACGTGTGTGTTGGTGTGGGGATTAGTGGATGACATCATTATGACCTGACCTCATGGTTTTAAGGTCACCCTGTATATTTAAGCCTCTCTCTGTCCATGTAATCCAGTTGCCTCTGAAGATGTCTTGAATAAAGACGAAAGCTAAGGTGCTCCGTTGTTTCCCTTTTCCCGTTATATGGACTAAAAATGAAGTATATATATATAATCTATATAAATACGTATACATATAATCTATAAAAATACATATACACATAATCTCTATAAATACATATACACATACTTTCTATAAATACATATACGCATAATCTCTATAAATACATATGCAGTAAGCATTATTTCTATAAATGCATATACGCATAATCTCTATAAATACTTATACGCATACTCTATGTAAATGCATTTACGAATAATCTATATAAATGCATATACACAATCTATACACATGCATATACACCTAATCTATACAAATGCTTATTATACACCTAATCTATACCAATGCATATAAACGTTATCTATACAAATGCAGATACACTTTATCTATATATATATATATATATATATATATATGCAGATACATGGTATGTGGAGGGAGGGAGAGGTGGTATGTGGAGGGAGGAAGGGGGAGGTGCTAGTTGGAGGGAGGGGCAGGTTGTAAGTGGAGAGAGGGAAGGTGTCAATTGGAGAGAGGGGGGGTGGTAGGTAGATGGAGAGAGGGAGAATTATTATCCACAAAAAAACCAAAATCCCTCATTTTACCTAGTACATTATGTATGTATAACAACAAAATTATAAGTGTAAGGGCAGAAACTATCTTCCTGCTCGTTACCTCTGCTTACTCGCTCGTTTGCAGGTGTGGACGACACTTAGGGCGGTTGGACAGAGGTGAGAACGGCAGGGACTATCTGGGTCACCTGCAGATTCAACCCAGCCGCCATACAGTCACTATCTCGCTACCCCGCTGTTCGTCAAATTCTGGCTGTGATCTCATCATAGGTCCTGGACTCGTGGGCTGTGTCCCCAGACCTTCACCTCTCGACTGTCAATTCTCTGGACATCTACCACTACCAGACCGTCAGTTCATCTCATTCCGTCTGTGCCCCTGTGTTCTCCTGCTATTTCAAGACGTTGCTCGAGTGTGGAGTTGAATGGACGGTTCCCTACCTGGAGTGTGGATCACCCTGTTCCAGAACCTTTTCCCAGGGTCACTGCCGTAGGAAATATCTGTTCATTGTTTGATTCTATGGTTGTTTGATTCCATTAATTGCTGACTCTCCTTTATTGTTCGATTCCATCAATTGTTGACTCCATTTAGTTGTTTGAATCCATTAATTGCTGACTCCCATTAATTGTTTGATTCCTTTAATTGTTTGCTTCCCTTAATTGATTAACTCCATTAACTATTGACTGCATTAATTGTTTGACTCCCGTAATTATTTGATGTTTGTTGAGTGGTGTCAGAGTTTAGTGTTATATTTTTTTATAGTAAAGAGATGTCAATCTCAAACAGTTGTTTGTTATTCCTCAGAAAACCATGGTCCTTGACTTTCCTTAATTAAGAACCTGATTAGCCTGGTAAGGGATTTCTATCCCTAATTCCCAGGATTTACAAGTGACGACCTTGCCAGGATAGTCTGACCTTTGGTTTCTGAGGTTTAACATTCGTTCCGGTGTTGTTGTAAGTCGCCGTGAGCGTGCCAGGTTGCTGTCTGTGGCCCGGAAGCAAGTGTTGTTCAGTGGTTATCCCTTCCTTCTGTGTGCTAATTTTGTTGCTCTCCCTTGTACTTGGGGAAGTTAATTAGTATTGGTTGGGGTGCACTGTGGATGCTGTCATAGCATTTTTTTTGTTTCACCAGGTGCGGTTTCGTTACCCTGTGAGTGATTTAGCTGGGCTGGGTGTGGAACGAGGTTCCCTCCAGTCGGATCAAATCATTTAGTGGTCTGATTGAGCCACTAGGTGAGTTACTTTTGGCTATTTGCGGGGTAAGTTGTTTGTTTTTCTCAATGTTCTTGGCCTTTCGGATCATTATGTCTACTTTTGAGGTGTTAAAAGTGTAGGTTATGCATATAAGCTACTCTGCCAAGTAGCAACCTTGTAAATAAGCTACTGTGCCGAGTAGCATATATATATTTAATTACGTGGCAACACTGCACGTGTTATGTGGCAACATTGCCCCGAGGCTGCCATATGGCAAGGCAGCCTCAGTCTGACTGTGTGAGCCGTGTATGGCACACGCTAGTCACCACTTGTATTTCTCTCATCCATAATAAACGGACTTCAGTGTTACCCGGTGTTTCCCTACCCATCACTGCATTTTGCAGGGAACACTTGTAACCATCATGGCGCAGTGACTGGGATCTGTGGAGTTGCAAGTGTGTAAACAATGCCAAGACAGTTACGTCTGCCGGTGATGCGTGTTGACTCATAGTGTGTTGTGTTGCGCTGTGTTTCGCCGCGATGTGCAGTGTTGGGCCGTCACAGTGCGTTTTAGTGACGGTGGCAGTGTTAGTGTCAGTGTATTAGTGTGTGTCTAGAGCTGAGAGTTGAGCATTGGCCTGTTTTTTTGTGGTACCCACTGAGCACGCAGGCTTACACCCTTCTCGTGTGACATCCCGGGAGACACTGACGGTCTCACTCCCGCCGTGTCTCTAGCCACCGGCATCAAGGCCACCACGAAGTGCATCTGCTGTCTGAGACACACACACACGCACTCGCTATGCGTATTTCTGCGTTGTTTATGTCATATATGTGGTTCGAGCTGTTGAGGCGCCACTTTATATACTAAACAGTGCAGTCCACGTACACACAAAGATGGGCGGTAAGAAGGGACAACGTCAAGATGGGAGACACGACTTCCCACCACCTTCCCCTCCACGGGGCGCAGACTCTCATCCTCCACCTCCAGTGACGGACATTGCCACAATTGAGGTGGATGGACGACCGGGACGAGAGATGCAGAGAGATGGAACTTCAGAGGGAGGAGACACGAAGAGAGGAGGAAAAGTTGCGTTTTGATGCACTATTGGCGACCCTGGCGCTAACCCACCCTCCCTCACTCGCAGGTAGCGCGCATGAAGGCGCCAATATCCTCCCTCCTCCACCACACCAGCGTCCTCCAGGTACTCTTGCCTCCAAACAAACAGCTCCCAAGGCATCTGTTCAACCCCCACCCGCCCTCTCACCAGACGTCGCGTTTCAGATTTTTCGTGAGTGGAGGCGGCGTTGGACAGATTACTCCACGATGGTGGACCTTGACAGCATGCCTCCAAACAAACAGCTCATCCAACTGCAGATGTGTTTGTCGCTGGAGACCTAGTGAGTTTTGGAGCACACGTTGCAAGTGCCTCCCGATTCTACATCTTCAGTGATGGATATGCTCGACCTTTTACAGGAGCACGTTAAATGTCGGAATAACGAGGCTTGGCGTCGCCCCGCCTTCACCAGCTGCAAGCAGGCGGAGAACGAACCCTTTGACGCCTTTTTTGTACGCTTGAAGAGTTTGTCAGAGGAGATCGACGTCTGCAAGGCGCACAGCCGAGAATGTGAGGAAGCCTGGATCAGGCACAGGATCTTGGCAGGTGCCAGGCAGGAAGAGTTGGTGCAGAGACTCATCCCTCTGGACGCTTCCTCCACACTCCAGGTGGTAGTGACTGAATGTCGGTCGTACGAGGCCACCAAGTCCGCCACCTCTGCCCTACGGGCCCCACCTGCTGTGAGAGCTATCTCGCAATACAAGAAGGGTAAGAAGGCGGCCAACAACGCGAAGGCTGCCACACGTTCTTCCACGCCTCCGCCTAGTGCTTCCTGTGGCAGCTGTGGAAAGCAGCATGGCCCCAAGACATCCACGACGCACTGTGTCGTGGATGTGACCGTAACGGCCACTGGTCTAACACAGACAGGCGCCCTGCACGAGGCCACAAGTGTCAGGCCTGCGGTCGTTATGGACACTACGACAAGTGCTGCCGCCAACCCAAGCCCAAAAGCCAGAGACGCGGAGTAAAGCAGCGCACTTCCCTCGGGGTGGTTCACATGCAGCCCCCTCGAGATGGCCCACGCAGCCCCAAGCAGCAGCGGAGTCACATCAGGAGGGTGGAATCGACCAC
This sequence comes from Homarus gammarus, assembly GCA_958450375.1. NCBI lineage: Eukaryota > Metazoa > Arthropoda > Malacostraca > Decapoda > Nephropidae > Homarus > Homarus gammarus. The sequence goes on from CAUDMG010003838.1 coordinate 100,936, forward strand.
AGGCCCCAGGGCTACCCCTTCCCCCACCATCAGCGTCGCCGTCACACACGGTGATATGTCGTGTCACATCGAGGTGATACCGGACACCGGCGCTGATACTACGGTGATTGGGTTGAAGCACCTCCAGAAACTGGGCCTCACCAAACGTGACCTGGGACCACCACCGCCGCAGCTGCTGTACTACAATGCGGACGGTTCCCAGATGCCGGACGCTGTTGGCTCCTTTCAAGCGGAGATCACTTACAGCGACAGGTCGTGTCACGGATGGATCGACGTGCAGCCTACTATCGCGACACCCTTGTTGTTGTGGGAGCACCTCAAGGAGTTAGGCGTGGTGCCCAGAGACTTTCCCGAGCAGATCCCAGCTGCTCGTTACACTGCCAGCAGGGTGCGTGAGTCGACGAGCGAACGGAGCTGCCCAGAACCCGCGTCCACTCCCACCCACACAGGATGCTCCCGTGCCCAGATCCTGTATGGTCACCCCCTCTGCTCTTGCGTTCCTGCACACGCTAAGGCCTTTGCGAAGGAGTGGCAGGCCAGAGCCGAGAGCTGCGACCGCCGCGCCGCTTCACGTGCCCAGGACGCCAAGGCTCGGTATGAAGACCGTGCCCGCCCTCTCCAGCCAGTGGAGATTGGTGCCCTTGTCCGTGTCCAGGACCCGACGACGACACGTTGGGACAAGGTGGGCATAGTGATGGGCGTCGGCCGGTCGCGGGACTACATGGTCAGGATGCCGAGCCGCCGTGTCTGGTGGAGGAACCGCCGCTTCCTCCGGCCAGTCCCACCCCCTGCTGCTGGCCCCCTCACCGAGGACGAGTCACCTACACCTCACGAGGATCCGCCCCACAGTGCACCTCGACGCTTGGGGCGACTTAGGACTAAGAAGTCAGCTCAAGACAAAGACTATGTGCGTGAAGGGGGAGGGAGATGTAGGTTATGCATATAAGCTACTGTGCCAAGTAGCAACATTGTAAATAAGCTATTGTGCCGAGTAGCATTTATATATATAATTACATGGCAACACTGCACGTGTTATGTGGCAACATTGCCCCGAGGCTACCAAATGGCAAGGCAGCCTCAGTCTGACTGTGTGAGCCGTGCATGGCACACGCTAGTCACCACTTGTATTTCTCTCATCCATAATAAACGGACTTCAGTGTTACCCGGTGTTTCCCTACCCATCACTGCATTCTTCAGGGAACACTTGTAACCATCAGAAAGGTCAAGCAGTTGCCCTGGGTCTGACAGGTAATGAGATTGGTCAGTATGTGGTCACCCAACAGAATGCCGAGAGAGAGGCACGTCAGAGAGAGGCACGTCAGAAAGAGAGAGAGTTGGAGGAACGTCAGAGAGAAAGAGTTCGAATTTGCTAAGTTGCAGGCAGAAAAGGACCTAGAACTAGCTAGGATTAATGCTTCAAGTAGACCAAAATCCTCTGGCCGTATACAAGACAATGTTGTAAAACCCAGCTTGCCTGTGTACTGTGAAGAAGACATCGCCTCCTACCTTGTTAGGTTTGAACGGGTAGCTGAGCTGCTTGGTGTAGACCCAGATAGCTATGCTGTCAGGTAGAAATTTACACGTCCCTGTCTGCCGACATCACCCGAGATTACTTCTTGTTGAAGCACGCTCTCTTGCGAGGATTTAACAAGACTTCTGACGGTTATCGTGTTGATTTCCGCCGATCGAAGATTAGAGCGGGAGAAACGTACCAGCAGTTTTCGATTCACCTGGGTCGTTTGTTTCAACAATGGCTGGAGACATCAGGGGTTGAAGAAACCTTTGAGTCTCTCTCTAACTTCATGATATTAGATCAGTTTTTGTCTTCTCTACCTCCAGACTTGCGAATTTTCATCAAAGAACACCAGCCAGCGACGCTTGGAGAAGCTGTGCATCTTGCCGACAACTGGGCGTCTGCTCGCAACGCCTACCCCAAGTCTTCCCCTCCTGTAGTGAAGATTGCGAAGCCTCCGTCCTCCGAGGAACCATCCCCAGGAGTACACAGGAGTAGTTCACCAGCCGTGCGGTGTCATAGCTGCGGAGAAGGGCACATTCGTTCTCGCTGTCCCAGGAATCCCCTCGCCTTCAAGACTGCTGACACTCATCAGCCCAGCAACAAGGCCGGCTTCTGCTTGGAAGACAGGAGCTGCCCACGTTATTGTGTCAGTGGAACAATCAATGGGTCTAGGGCATCTACTTTCATCAGGGACACTGGTTGCTCGTGCATTATTGTCTCTGAAGAAGCCCTGCCTGACGCTGACTTCTCCAGATGCCCGAAGGTTGGTGTCGCCGATTATTTAGGTCGTGTTGACCAGTTCCCTGTTCTTAGGTGCTACCTGCGTTGCCCCTATTTCACTGGTTGGTCTAATGTGGTAAGAGCTCCCATTAAATTTGCTAGTGTCCTCATTGGTAATGTTCCCGGTGTTCGTGACCCTAACGACCCGGAACCGTTAAAACTCTCCTCGCCACCAGCACCAATCCCCACGCCACCTGCTGCTGACGACGACGACGACTCGCCGACGCCGCCACGCCTGCAGCCAAGGTCCAAGCTGTAGAGACACGGACGGCGAAGGTGAAACGACCGCATCCCCTGATTCTACCGAATTTGTTGCCACTGACTGTGGCGCCCAAGGAGTTCGCCAAGCTTCAAGACTCGTGTGCCACTCTGAAGCGGGTAAGGGAGAAGGTGACTTCCGGGGAGGAGGATCAGGTGAGAGATGGGTCGGTTTATAAGTTTGTTTCTATTAATGGGGTGTTACACAGGTCTTGTGTGTCACCCAAGCGACCAGCCAAAGTAGGTCGGTTTTTACTTGTTGTCCCTGCTGATTGTCGTAGTAACATTCTCCCTGTAGCTCACAAGAGCCCTCTAGCAAGTCACTGTTCTCGTAGGAAAACTTATAGGAAGGTTGCTGATCAGTTTTACTGGCCAGGTATGGGAGTGGATATTAGAGCTTTTTGTAGGAGTTGTGATCAATGCCCACGTATGTTCGCCAAGGGTAGAGTCCATCCTGTTCCACTTGAACCCTTACCCGTCATTGCAGAACCATGTTCTCGGGTAGCCATAGATTTTGTTGGACGATTCTCACCCCCTTCCTCTAAGAAGCCTAAATTACATCAAGCTAATTTGTTAAAGCAATATAATTGCAGGATCCACATTGCTCGTGTCCTTGACGACGTCCCCAAGCTGGAGTTAGTCGAGGCACTACCCTGCAAGAGTTCCGGTGAAGTTCGGACGCCAGAGTCTGTGGATCTCGGTTGCCAGTTGCTGCCAACACCTGACGAGATTTGTTACGAGTTGGGGATTTAGAATATAGTTATACGTCTACCCAGATCCCAACAGGTAACAACAAAAAAAAAAAACAAAGACAATCGGACTATAAAAGGGTAGACAAAGGATGCGAGTTTTCGTTGTGTATAATAAAGTACCATAAATCCCTTAACAAAATATTCAGCTTATAAATTACCCTTAACCAAACTTAACCTAAACATTAACAGTATATACATATTAATAAAACATAAAACAATAGTGAAGCAAGGTGTGAGGTGGGAGAGGCAATACAAGATTACAAATACTTAAGTGAGGAACTGAGATGGCTGACGGGCAAGGCTGAGTATGGTAGAAGACGGTAGGTAGTCACTGTGCCGTAGGTTTCCAGGATAGGTGATCCTGTGGTCGCTTCCCAGAGTGAAGTGTTCTCTCCTCGAATTGGAGCTCACAAAGAAGACTGGGAGGAAGTGACGCAACAACCAGGATATGGAGAAGGGAAACCCGGGAGTGGTAACTAAGACGAGCCATACTCGTGTTTCGTCCCTAGATGGCGTTGATCGTGGTGCTGGGTAGGTAGATGAAAACAATCGGTGGAGGGGTTCGTAACACACCCCCCCTCCAAAGACCTTCGTAGCGCGGGCGCGAAGGAGGTGATCACCTGGTGCGTCTGGAGAGTAGCTGCTACATTTCCACTGGAGCTCGGGATAAGGAGTCTGCAATCAGGTTGTCCACCCTCTTTATGTGCCGGACTTGTAGATTATAGGGCTGGGTGAGGAGAGCCCAGCAGAGGATTCGCTGGTTGGAGGTCTTGTTGGTTTGGATGAACGTGAGTGGGTTATGGTCGGTGAAGACTAGGGTTGTTTGTGGGCAAGACTGGAGGTAACATTCAAACTTCTTTATTGCCAACACCAGAGCCAGGGCCTCCTTCTCTATGGTCGAGTAGTTGGTCTGATGTTTTTTCAACTTGGCAGAGCAATATGCCACAGGGTGAAGGACATCAGTGGTTGGGTCGGGTTGTAGGAGCACAGCCCCCACTCCGACACCACTAGCGTCGATTTGCAGATGGAAGGGCAAGGTGTAATCAGGGGGGTGGACTACAGGCTTAGAGGCAAGGAAGGCTTTGAGGCGGTGGAAAGACTGGTCGCACTTCTGGTTCCAGATGTAAGGGACCGCAGAATTGGTAAGGTCTGCGAGGGGTCCGGCCGAGCTGGAGAAGTTACTGCAGAACCGACGGTAGTAGCCGGCACATCCCCAGGAAGCGCATGAGTTCCTTCCTCGTCCTTGGAGTGGGGAAGGACAAGATGGCTTCAACGTTTGCGTCCTTGGGTCTCACCATACCATGCCCAACGATATGTCCCAGGTAAGTCACCGAGGCCCGGCCAAAAGCAGATTTAGCCAGGTTTATGGTGAATCCAGTCTCTTGCAGTCGTGCAAACAGTATCTCCAAACTCACCAGATGTTCGTCCCAGCTGTCCGACACCACCACCAGGTCATCCAGGTAGGCGAACGTCCCACCTAGGTCCTGAATAAGGTAGTTGATGGCCCTCTGGAATGTGGCCGGAGCATTAGAAAAGCCAAACGCCATAACTAAATATTGAAAAAGACCAAATGGGGTTATAAAGGCCGAGATTATTTTTGCCCTATCCGTGAGTCCCACTTGATAATATCCTTTCAATAGGTCCACGGTCCTGATAAATTTGGCACAGCCTATGCTGTCTATTATATCTTCAATCAAAGGTAAAGGGTAGGAGTCTGAGACAGTGACCTGGTTCACTTTACGATAATCGGTACAGAAACGAAAAGTGCCATCGGGTTTTGGAATGAGAAGGCAAGGTGAAGCCCAGGGGGAGGTACTAGGCTCAGCTAAGTTATGTTTTAACAAAAAATCTACCTCCTTTTTCATAATCTCTTTTTTTTGTGGATTTAGTCGATATGCTGATTGCCTAATGGGTTGTACATCATCTGAGATTAGCTTAATATCATGTTTAAGTATATTGCAAAAACCTGGGAGGTCTGACGTGACTTTAGGAAATGTTGATAATAACTTAGTGAGATCTTTTGCTTGAGATGGATTCAGAACAGAAAAATACTCATCCAAATTGTTGAGTATGTGACTGTTCGCAGGGTTCTCTTTAGGTAGAGGGAAGTCTAAATTCTCCAATAGGTCCATGTCATCTGTCTCCGGCTCTGACAAAACCGTATGCAATACAGGTAGGCTTATAGCCTCTGGGATGTCTTCCTCTGACTGCCTGGAATGGTAAAGTTTCATGAGATTTATGTGAACAAGTTGTGAATCTTCTCGGCGATCAGGAGTATGGACTATATAGTTGAAGGGAGATAGTTTATTAGCATTGATTTGAAAGTTTTGATGGAACCGTTCCAAGCAACCTTGGGACGGTGGGTGGTAAGCCGAAGATGTACAATGGTCCACACTGAGGTCTTTCATCACATGTTTGAACACAGATGGATCAGATTGTTGGGCTTTAACGAGCTCATCCTTACTAATTGTCTTATTGTACAGATCTTCTGTGGGTAGTAAGATATTGGAGGTGGTTTTAGATGAAGAGGGCCCATTACGCACACTCTGTGACCGGGTAACAGCACAAGATGGGAAAAGATGAGGAATAGTTTCTTTAAGGTCAGTGGTGGAGTTGACAGGTAAGGGAGAGTCGACTGTCTTTATGTTAGGAACCACTAGATCTCCTACCATGTCATTACCCAATAATAAATGAATGCCGCACACAGGCATTGGGGTCTTTCCTTATGGCTATTTGCACTTCCCAGTAATCAAGGGACATTGGAGGTGCACTTTCGCTAAAGGATAGGAAGAATGGGACGAGAGATCTGAAATTAGAACACTCATTTGTAAATGCGGTAGATATATCAGGAATGACGTTAAACAGGAGGATAGATTGTGCTGCGCCCGTATCACGTAGTATACGAATAGGGAAAGAACGAGACCCCTCTATGATTGAAATTTTTCCCTCATAGGTGAATGAAGAGAAGAGATCCTGATGGGGCCTTTCCACATTGGTATTTGCTATTGGTTTGGATTTGGGATCCAGGGAACTACTTTTAGCAATTCGACACTTTGGGTGTTTACAAGTCTGGATTGTATGGCCTGGGTTTTTACAGTAAGAACAAGTAAGCTTGGTTGCATCGGGGGAAGTAGGTGTGGGACCTTTCGACCTACCACTCACGCCCCCAAGGTTATCATCAGAGGAGGACCTAACATGTCGGGAAGTACCACGTTCTCTACGGCACAGTGACTCCATCAGCAAGGCGTACTCATCAGCCAGCTCAGCCGCACGTCCTAAATTCACCTCTCCACGCTCCTCCACATGCTTCATGATGTGAAATGGTATCTTGCTCTTCCACTCCTCCAGGACTACCAAGTTTAACAAATACTGAGGTGGCCATTAAGAAAACCTAGATAAATTAATTAATGGTCAAAAGATAAGTGGATTACCCTAGAAAATATCACGGCAGTCTAACCAGATAGTCCCGGAAACTAACCAAGTTATACCTTGGGAAATTACACTTATGATTATTGTTCTTCTGAGAAGATCCTTAGATAAGGATAAGAGACTTGAAAGAGGAAGGGTGTATTACGGCATTAATATATAGATCCGGATTAACAACCCTGAGATACTTGAAAGAGGAAGGGCGTATTACGGCATTAATATAAGATCCGGATTAACAACCCTGAGATACTTGAAAGAGGAAGGGCGTATTACGGCATTTTATATAAAGATCCGGATTAACAACCCTTGAGTTTGGTATGATTGACCCTGAATGAGATAATGAGAAGAACAATAATGGAGGCTTTATAATTATGAGGGCCTGATAGAGCGGGGCATTCAAAGATATCATTTCACCCTAAACTAGTGACTATGGAACAGCCTACTCTGGAGTGAGGGTACGGCATTAAACAGATCCGGATTCTTCCCTACACTCGATAAGACTTACTACACGACTGCCACGTGTAATAACAGGTAAGCCTTATGACACTTGGAACCTAATATCCTATGTCTGTCACTCTTACTGTACGGTAATACCAATATATGCACACACATATGAAGGAAACTTTAAATCACCGTAAAGCAATTGTGAACAGAAGTGACAGGGAGGAATAATTAACGAGTAACAAGGGAGGAAGGAATATGGTACTTAAGGTCGTGTCCTGTCACGGTCACCATTTGTTACGAGTTGGGGATTTAGAATATAGTTATACGTCTACCCAGATCCCAACAGGTAACAACAAAAAAAACAAAACAAAGACAATCGGACTATAAGAGGGTAGACAAAGGATGCGAGTTTTCGTTGTGTATAATAAAGTACCATAAATCCCTTAACAAAATATTCAGCTTATAAATTACCCTTAACCAAACTTAACCTAAACATTAACAGTATATACATATTAATAAAACATAAAACAATAGTGAAGCAAGGTGTGAGGTGGGAGAGGCAATACAAGATTTCAAATACTTAAGTGAGGAACTGAGATGGCTGACGGGCAAGGCTGAGTATGGTAGAAGACGGTAGGTAGTCACTGTGCCGTAGGTTTCCAGGATAGGTGATCCTGTGGTCACTTCCCAGAGTGAAGTGTTCTCTCCTCGAATTGGAGCTCACAAAGAAGACTGGGAGGAAGTGACGCAACAACCAGGATATGGAGAAGGGAAACCCGGGAGTGGTAACTAAGACGAGCCATACTCGTGTTTCGTCCCTAGATGGCGTTGATCGTGGTGCTGGGTAGGTAGATGAAGACAATCGGTGGAGGGGTTCGTAACAAGATTGAAGAATCCTCTACGACTGGAAATAGGCCTAAACTTAAACTTGGACTGAAGTAGACCCCACTTGCAGTTCCCTGATACGGCCTTACCTTTTGGACATCAAGTTACCACCTATTCCTTTCTATGACCGTTCTTTATTGTGCAATGTGTATTTAAGCATTTGTTGTAAGATGATTATGCTTTGTGTACTAATCTTAAGTTTTAATCTACCTTACAGTAGATTTTTGTTGGTAGTTGTGTAAGGGCGGAAACTATCTTCCTGCTCGTTACCGCTGCTTACTCTCTCGTTTGCTGGTGTGGACGACACTTGGGGCGGTTGGACAGAGGTGAGAACCGCAGGGACTATCTGGGTCACCAGCAGATTCAACCCAGCCGACATACAGTCACTATCAAGCTACCCCGCTGTTCGTCAAATTCTGGCTGTGATATCATCATAGGTCCTGCACTCATGCGCTGTGTCCCCAGACCTTCACCTATCGACTGTAAATTCTCTGGACATCTACCACGACCGTCAGTTCATCTCATTCCGTCTGTGCCCCGGTGTTCTCCTGCCATTTCAAGACGTTGCTCGAGTGTGGATCACCGTGTTCCAGAACCTTCCCCCAGGGCCACTGCCGTAGGAAATATCTGTTCATTGTTTAATTCTATGGTTGTTTGATTCCATTAATTGCTGACTCACCTTTATTGTTCGTTTCCATCAATTGTTGACTCCATTTAATTGTTTGAATCCATTAATTGCCGACTCCCATTAATTGATTAACTCCATTAAATATTGACTGCATTAATTGTTTGACTCCCTTAATTATTTGATGTTTGTCGAGTGGTGTCAGTTTTTTTTTTATTTTTTTATAGTTAAGAGATGTCAATCTCAAACGGTTGTTTGTTATTCCTCCGAAAACCATGGTCCTTGACTTTCCTTAATTAAGAAGCTGATTAGTCTGGTAAGGGATTTCTATCCCTAATTCTCAGGACTTTACAATAAGTTTTCACTAAAATGTATAGTGTATACTACTGGGAAATATTTTATTGAACTAGCTACTATTAAGATGACTATTAGGCCTAGTGATGAATGTCGGCAAAAACCTTGACCCACCCCTCCCAATTTTTCTCCTCAGACTTGCGCAATTCTTGTGGGTCGACCCGGACGTCCCCAAAAAGGTCATAAATCCGACAAAAAAAAAAAAAAATCCTACTCGTGATCCACCTATGACTCGTGATAAATATGTGGAATAATCCACTTAAAGTGAATTAATTATAAGAACAATAATTACAGAATTAATAAATATATCCTCTAATATTTGGTTATTTGATCACAAATATGAAATATGATACTGTTGGTACATAAACAATTCAGTCATTGGAGTCCACTATTTACTGGAAATTGTTCTTATAAGTTTAATTATTTACCTATTACATACAAAATCATTACTTTATGCTAAGATTGCTGTCAAACTATTATTTTGACGTTGAACTTAATTCGGATAAAATTCTAAGTTTATTTGTCAAATTCCCCGGCTTTTCCGGACCGGTCGATACCCTGAAGAGGTAGTTGGTGGTAGGTGAACATTACTAATATTAAAATTATTTCAAGTTATGTACTTGATATGTGTCTAGTGTTAGACACCGAGGCCCAAAACTGACAACTGCCTAGGTCTCGGTTTCGTGACTCGCGAGTGTCGTCCCGGGTGTTGGGGAATCTCCCTCGCCCACGATCGTCTGTAAACACAATCAACCATTACCATACTGTACTTAAAAAATATCCACAAGAGTAATACAAAGATACTATACAAGGTCTGGATTACTTTTCATATGAACTGCCATGTATATCTTGTCCTTTATAAAGCAATTAAAGAAAAAATAATACTTGTAGATACAGTGGAGTATAGTCATCAAAGAATGTTAATCTATAAGATAGTGTACTGAGAATTTCTATCTCCTCAAGTGCTCGAGTATATACTGATCACCACCATTGTTTTGTCAGTCAGCCATAAGGCAAGTTTTATGATTCTTACTTAATGAAATACTGTACGGTACAAATACACGTATTATATGACCATCAGTTAAAATAACTATTGACTGACCTTTAGTGATCCTTAAAATATCATAAAAAAAAAAGTATTTAGATGTAAGTTATTCTTAACAATTATCTCAATCAGAGAGCAATATATAGTAAGTACCGACCCGTCTCTTCAGTGAACGCAAGGAACGTGTCGTGCCGCAAGCCACGGCGGGCAGTGATAGAGCGACAGTCTACAGTTGCTCCTCGTGTGAACCTTCCGACTGTCTCCCGGTCGCGCTTCTGCTGCCGACTACTGCCGTTGCCTTAGGCAGCTGGTTCTGTGGGTTAAGTTTGTAATGTGAATGCTGCCTGCATCTAATAATTATACTGCACTTCATCTTTACAACCATTGTATAGGGTATTAACAATCAATCATAATGCCCTTATGCAAAAACATGATCAAATTTTACTTGTAAGGTGTACTGGTAAGCAGAGTGTTGAGTTGGCACAGGTGTGTCTTGATGCACGTGTGGTGAGTGTGTCCTGGGCCAGCAGTGAGAGGATACTCCACATGGTGGAACTACTAGTCTAGTGATAGAAAATGGAATATACTGCACATGAGACTAAGTAAACAAGTAGTTCTTACGTATCTATACACAATGATGAACCATACAAATGCAGAAAAATGGCCGAATCTTATGTGGGGTCTAGATCCACGGACGGAGACGAGAGTGGTCGGTGACGGGCCACCTTCGGCATACCTGGGACTCTCTACGATGACAAACAAATATGATAAAACTTAGCACAACTATTTGTCAATTGTAGAAATAGTAAACAAATATTAGCAACCTAACAGCATTATTGGATATTATAATTCACCTTTCTTCATTGTCAACATGTTAACCTAAAATTGTTATCAGTCCAATGTATGTAACAGTTGCTACTGCATATACCTTCATTCTTTTCAAGCTTTTATAACTGGAAATACCATAAAGAAAGTGTAAATGTCAACAATACATTATGAAAAATATAAAACAAATAAGGAGTACCTGAGTGATTGGTGTTCCAGGGGTCGATTATTTGTGAGGGTAACGACAGAAGAGAGGGGCAGCTGGGGGGGGGGGGGGGGGGGGAATTGTTCACAAACTTCATCGCCATACTCGCGTCCTCGCCAGAAAGCGTCGATGGCAACTGCAAAAACAAATTCAGATAAAACGAGGACCAAAATATATCGCACGGGATGTGACAAAAAAATTGCATACATTAACAATAAATAACACCACTTTTTCATTCACATTACTATACTGAATAACATGTGAAGCCAAAGCATGTCAGTAACATAAAGGAAAAACACACCAAACTGACTCGGTTCACTGGGGCAGAAAAAAAGTTATAAAAAAATGTTTTGTACATTACCAAATTGGAGAGGTACTGTGCAGAAAATACTCACCTATGTATAGCTGAAGAGCAAGGTGGGTGAGGCTCCATCAGTAGCTGAGACCAAGTCTGCCCAAAGTTTTGAATTTACAATTCAAAGGCCTGGTAGAGTAGAATAACAAGGTCAGCAACAGTTAAATGAAAGGAAAATATGAAAGTATTTTTTTTCCTTGCTCACAGTAATTAGGGCCAATTGCAAGAACCTCTATGGTGTACATCATGCTGTGGTAGCCCTATGGTCGGTTTGCAAGAAGCACTCTGGGCAAAAAAAAAAAAATATGGACGATTCTTTACTGGAACGTGGGCGATTTACGTGGTACTCTCACACCCGCCCGATGACCACTACGATGGAACTATATTTTGAAATCAAAAGAAAAGAAATAGAATTGGATGCATATAAATTGTATAAATCTGCAAAGGAATAATATTCTTTATAAGATATCCTCCATATAGAACAGCACATGAAGAATTGTATGGTTCTTTTTAAAAGAATTCCAAGTTTGTGTAGGAACATCCGCCAGCCTCTACCTGCCTCATCACCGCTTATATCCTCCAAATTCTCCGAGCCATCAAAAAGGTAAGACTTTAGGATAACTAATCCAAATAATTTATGTGTAGGAATGTATGGAAAACAAATTCAGCAAAAAAAAAGTAGTAAATGGTCTAGTTGAAGAGTGATGAGAACTGCTCCATCTGGGATGGTAAATGACGTCCCTTATCAGAAATAATCTCGACACAATTTTCGTAAAGAACGCAATTACTAATCGTCCAACACTACCAAAACAAATATTACATTAGTTTGAATACTAGCCTAAATTTTATATTTTAATATATACCAAATAACCAGTGCCAGGTAGTTCCCAGGCATGTTTCATTTGTGTATCATTTTAACCACAATTTGCTACTTAGAAGATAAATTTAGTGACAAATTAATGTTGTTGTTTTTTAATTCCCTTAGTGACTCGAGAGAGAGAGATACCTTACCATTTTTTGTGCAACATTTGGAGTGGTGGTAATAATTCACTTTGCTATTGACAGTGGTCGAATGAAGTGTAGATATATTGGGGGAGGGAGGAGTGGTGGGAGATGGAGGGGGAGTGTGTTTAGGCCGGGGAGGGGGTGGGGGGGGCTAGGCGTGAAGTTGGAACTCGTGAACGTATGATGTTGTTTAATGCAAGTTATGGAACATTACAGTATCTTCAAATGGGTTTTCATGCTATTAATAGGCCTTATGTAATCCACCAATAAGGATTACAACAGCACACAGTATGGCTGCAATTGGTAAGAAAAATAAAATATAACATGGCAAAATTTTTGCCCAACGTAATTTTTACAACCCACCTCATGCCTAAAGTTAACCGAAAAATGCTTATGTGTATAGAAGATTTTCAACTGAATATTGTTAGGTTCTGAATAATAAGTTCTATATACAGGAGAGAACACAAACACCTGTATAGTTTTGTAGGTTCGGTTTACTGGATAAGAGTATGTACACAGAGGGAAGCAGCACTCTCCCTTGGCTAGTCTCCTTGTCAACTGCTATAGGCGACGTATGGCAAGTGATACATTAGCAGCTTCCATACGTCGCCAGGCACATTAATTAAGCATGTGCGATATGGTAATAACATTGCCACACGCTGCTAGCTAGGCTGAATAAATAATACATAAATGGAGCACATACATAATATACATACATGATATATAATCCAGTATACATAATATACATACACCTCCCTCCCCCCTATACGCTCATAGCAAAGTCTTGAGCGGACCTTTTCTTTTGGATCCGTTCTGAGCGTCGAGGGACTTCATCACTGGGAAGGGTATGGGACTCAACACTGGTGGCGGGGCCAGCAGACGGCATTGTTACGGGTCGGAGGAAACGGCGGTTCCTCCACCACACACGACCACTGGTTAACCGCACCTGGTAGTCCCGTGACCTGCCGAAACCCATGACTACGCCTACTTTGTCCCAACGTAGGGAGGTCGGGTCCTGAACACGGACTTGGGTGCCGACACTCAACCTGGGGAGAGGACGGGCGTGGTCATTGTAGCGGGCGACGACGTCCTGAACACGTTCGGCGGCTCGGCGATCACAATCCTCTGTCTTGGCCTGCCACTCCTTGGAGAAGGATTGAGGGTGAGCAGGGACACAAGAACGAAGGGGGCGTCCATACAAAACCTGGGCAGGGGAGCGTCCGGTGTAGTTAGGTGTGTTGCGGAGTTCAAGAAGACCCCTGTCGAAGGCTTCGCAGTCAATGTTCCCAGAAGGGGCCACCTTAAGGATGAGGTGCTTCAGGGATTTGACAGCAGCCTCAGCGTGGCCGTTGGACTGCGGGTAATGGGGCGATGACAACACATGCCGGACTCCCCATCGGTCAAGGAACGCAGCTAAGTCCCGGCTTGTAAACTGAGGCCCTCCGTCGGTTCGCAGGCGTACAGGAACGCCCACGTCACGGAAGTAGTGGCGGAACTTGCTGATGGTGGCGGCAGACGTCGTGTCATTACCGCACTTGATGACAACCGGCCAACCAGAGAGACGGTCGACGATAACGAGGAAGGACTTCCTGACACACAGAAAAAGTCGGCCGACACAGACTCAAAGGGGCGGGTGGGGTTGTCGTCACTCATGAAAGGTTCCTCCTGCTGGCTGGGTTGTAATACTTGGCAGGGCTCACACGCACGGACAACATTGGAGATGTCGGAGTTGATGCCGGGCCAGAACACAGTCTGTCGTGCACGTCGTTTGGTGGCCTCAGCTCCACGGTGACTGTCGTGAAGGCGGGCCAAGGCGTGGGGACGTGATGCAGCAGGGACAACTACACGTGCTCCGTACAGAACAAGGTCTCCGTCGCAGTAGAGTTCATCGCGGAGTTTCCAATACGGGAGCAGGGTGTTGTGAAGATCGTAGCGGTTGCTAGGAAATCCATTCCTCACACACTCGACGAGTCGGACATCGGAAGGGTCATCTCGGGCCGCTGTTCGAAGGTCCTCCATTGCCTTGTCGTCATCTGGTGACAGGTCCGAACGAAGGGATTGGACGGCATGGAGAGTGACCACAGTCCTGACGGAAAGAGCGAGGTCGGCGTCGAGTACATGGTCTTCTGGAGTAGGGCGGCTGACAGGGGAGCGGGATAAGGCATCAGGGATGCAGAGCTCCTTACCAGCACGCCACACTGCAGTGAAGATGTACGCCGAGAGCTTCTCTTTCAGACGCTGGAGGCGAGGGTTCTCAACAGCGTCTAGCGTGTAGTGGTTGAGGATCGGGACAAGCGGGCGATGGTCGGTCACTAGGTGAAAGTATTGCAGGCCTATGAGGTAAAACCTGCACTTGGACATCGCCCAAACCACGGCCAACAGCTCTAACTCAATAGTGGCGTAGCGCGTCTCAGTGTCAGAGAGGAAACGCGAGCCACACTGGACGAGCCGGAACTGCCCTCCACCATGATCCTGCAGTAGGGCGTATCCCACGCCATACAAGCGTGAGGCATCTGTCTGCAGAACTGTCGGCAAGGCTGGGTCAAATGTGGCGAGGACAGGTGGACGAGACAGGGCCTGTTTCACTTGCTGGAAGGCCTTGTCGTGGTCGGGGGTCCACAGGAATGTCCTCTTGGGGCTCATCAGGGGGCGAAGTGGTTGAGCAGCTGCGGAGATGTCCGACGAAAACTCTGCTAACTGGTTGACGAGACCGATGAAGGACCTCAAGTCAGTCAGGTTAGCAGGGGTGGGAAAATCCGTAATGG
Source organism: Homarus gammarus (assembly GCA_958450375.1). Taxonomy (NCBI): domain Eukaryota; kingdom Metazoa; phylum Arthropoda; class Malacostraca; order Decapoda; family Nephropidae; genus Homarus; species Homarus gammarus. The sequence continues at coordinate 116,176 of CAUDMG010003838.1, forward strand.
CGCGGACCTTTTCCGGGTCAGCTGCGATACCATTCCCTGAGAGGGTGTACCCACAAAAGTCAACTGAAGAGCTGGCCAGAACAAACTTGTCGGCATTTAGGGTAATGCCGTGCTTACGGCACCTGTTGAGTACCTCGTAGATACGGCAGAGGTGATCCATATAATCCTCGTCGTACACGAGTATGTCGTCGACCACTTTCACGCAGTTTGCCAGACCTTGTAGAGCCATATCACCTCGAAGACAGAAAGCGTCTCCTGTAGCGGCGAATCCCATGGGGCCACGGCAATAACTGTAACGTCCATGCGGGGTGATGAACGTTGTGAGTGGTCGGTCTTCTTCGGCAAGCTCTATCTGCCAGTATCCACACAGGGCGTCCATCGTCGTGAAGAAGCGCGCCTTCGGGTTCACGCTGCGTATGGCTGCAAAGGGCGTGGGAGAAGGGTGCGCAGGACGAGACACCTGGTTGTTGAGCTTGGAAAGGTCAGTGGTGATCCGAACACCACCTTTAGGTTTTGCGACTACAACCATCGGGTGACACCATGGAGACGGGTCATCGCCGGTTGGTACAATAATTTCTTGGGCGACCATGGAGTCCAGCTCGTTTTTGACCGCCTCGCGGAAGGCCAGGGGAACCAGTCGAGGGGTGTAAATAGCGAATGGCTTCGCGTCGTCCCTCAGGTGGATCCTCATGGGGGGGCCTGCCATCTTCTTGAGAGGCTTGGATTCCAGAGCGGACTTGGTCACCAGAACGTCGCTGAATTCCTTCAGGAAGTACTTCCGAGCATCCGAAGGAGAGGTGTCACTGGCAAGAGGCAGGGGTAGGGCGGCAGCAGGGTCGTTGCTGCTCCCTTTTTGCACCCTGTTGGCGTGTTTTACCTCAAGAATAGGTTTGGGGAAGTCCTGGGAGATGATGGCCAACTCCTGACAATGTCTGTAGGACAGCAAAGGAGTCTGGACACCGTTATGCACATCAATCCAGGCTTGACACGACCTGTTGCCAAAGGTGACTTGTGCTTGGAGTGAACCTAGGGCCGGGGTCATCTGTGAACCATCTGCCATAAAGCGGAGATCCTTGGGGGGCGGTCCTAGATCTCTTGGAGAGAGCCCCAAGCATTGCAAATGCTGGGGACCGATGACTGTAGCATCAGCGCCGGTGTCGGGCAACATCTGAAGACGGGATGAAGCACTGCGGTAGGTCACAATGACACTGATGTACTGGGGGACTTTGGTCCTGGGACGCTGGGGGGAGCACACATTCCTAATGTGGCTCGAGCGTTGTCAGGAGTCGTCGTGCCTCTGATTGGAAGACTGTGGGCGGCCCTCTCTGGTGGAAGGGGGCTGAAGCTTCCGCCGACGCGGTCCCTTGGGTATGTTGGAAGGGCAACACTTGTCATAGTGGCCCAGACGACCACACACATTGCACTGGACGCGTTTGGCTGGGCACCATACTGTGAGTGACCAGTGGCCCTTACGGTCACAACTGTTGCAGGTAGACTGAGCAGCTGGACACACCTGTGTTCCGTGCTGCTTACCGCAGTTGTTGCAAAATAAACCGGGCGTGGACGTGGTGGGCGAAGGCGTAGGAACAGACTTCTTGTCCTTCTTGTACCGGGACACAGCGCGTACAGCTGTAGGGGGAGCACGGATGGCAGAGGTGGCACACCTGGCAGCCTCATAGGAGCGACATATCGTCGACACATCCTTAAGAGAAGAGGAAGAGTCGAGGGAGGTGAGGCGTTGGACAAGTTCCTCGTCCTTAACACCCATCAGGATCACCTGCTTCAACTGGGTCTCCTCGCACTGCTGGTGGTGGCCTGGACATATATCTACCTCTTCCGAGGCTCTCTTAAGACGCACGTAAAAGGCATCAAAAGACTCACCCTCCAACTGTCTGCAGCTAAGCAATTCCCTCCTGCGCAGAGCTTCATTCTGCTGTCCTTTGATGTGCCGTTGTAGAACGTCCAGTACCTCCTCTACAGACAGCAAAGAGGTTGGGGGTAACTGCAACGTATGTTCCAAGACACGCTGAATTTCCAAGGACAGGCACATACGCAGCTGGATGAGTTGTTTAGGCTGTGACAAACTCTGGAGATCCACCATTGTAGAATAATCAGTCCACCGTCGCCGCCATTCACGAAAAGTCTGGAAAGTCTCATCAGGCTTCAAGATGGGCGGCGTTTGAGCTGCTGCTTTAGGTGGGGCTGGGGGGCGTGAAGGAAGCATGGATGAGGTATCTGAACCAGTCAGTACCGAGGCAGTGTTAGAGCCAGGGGCTTGGTTAACAGTGAGGCGAGATATCAAGGCTTCAAACCGTTCACTGTCTTCCAATCTCCGTTGGTTGTCTCGTTCTGCCTCTGCTTGCCTTCTGTGCTCATCCGCCAAACGTCTGTGGGCTTCATCCTCGCGTTTCTCATCTCTCATAAACTTCAGTAAAGCAATTATCTCTGGAGACAACGCTGAATATTGAGGTGAGGGACTGCGCGATGTGGGGGCTGGAGCGTCGTGGCCGGCCTGGTCATCCATCTCTGCGGGGCTATCACCCGTCTGAGTCATCCAGACGCTGGGTCCACGGCTACGTAAGGCGTGAGACATAACTACTTCCTCTGTGTACTATGTCTTAAATCAGTGTTGACCGGTCAGCCCGTCGTATCAACAAGATTTCAGACAAAAAATTAATTAAATACACAGATAAGTAGGTTATATATATAAAATATATATAAGGAAGCCGCGCGGTCAGCGAGTGTTAGTACGTGTATGTGTGTGAGTGTGTGTCCCGGGCCGGTAGAGCGTCTCGTCCCAGCTGTGAGGGGGGGCGGAGGCGGCGCTGTGAGGGGGGTGGAGGGAGAGGCGCGGCGACTCCCAGTCAGTCTAGTTACCCTCAGGACGCGGTCAGAGACGGGTGCACTGAACTTTACTCCTTACAAATGCCCAGAACGTGCCGTATACCTTGGGAATCCTTTAGAACAAGGTCACACATGAATGGCACGAACACACAATGCACTAAACACTTCACAGAAAATCACTGTCACTGACACTGCTCAAAGTTGCTGAAATTCTTCGAGGAGAGGTGACGCACGGGAGTTGACCCAAGCGAGAGAGGAGTCCGTACGCCGGCTTTCCACAGACTTTGCACTTTCACTCGTAATTATCCAGTAAGATCCTACTCACTGCGCCATGTTAGGTTCTGAATAATAAGTTCTATATACAGGAGAGAACACAAACACCTGTATAGTTTTGTAGGTTCGGTTTACTGGATAAGAGTATGTACACAGAGGGAAGCAGCACTCTCCCTTGGCTAGTCTCCTTGTCAACTGCTATAGGCGACGTATGGCAAGTGATACATTAGCAGCTTCCATACGTCGCCAGGCACATTAATTAAGCATGTGGGATATGGTAATAACATTGCCACACGCTGCTAGCTAGGCTGAATAAATAATACATAAATGGAGCACATACATAATATACATACATGATATATAATCCAGTATACATAATATACATACAAATATCACTTATTCTTTCACCTCTACAAATTTCTGCTGTCACTCATGGAACACCATGCAATAGTATAAGGACGACATGAGGTATGCTGACAAATTAATATGACTTACCTGTTGGTGACGATGATGGTAGGAATGAGACCTCGGCATGTTTCAGTGTTCGATATCACCTCCTTCCCCTGGTGTTGATGGCGCCAACCTTGGTAACAACTTGTGTATTCTCCATTACTACCATTACTGGTAGTCACGGAGAATTTATTACTGGTGTGCCCATCAGTCTCACCGTCGTAGCCATGAACGGCTTTTATTTACCCGTTACACATGTCTCACCATGCTTAATAATATTAACTATCTTCATGACATTCTTATTGTTATCAGTGTTTGTGGAATTCACGATGTTATGCTCCACCTACACACAGCCTGTTACTAGACTAACCCCCACCTCCTCTATTCCCCCCCCCCCTCCCACACACACTACAGTGGGCGACATATGTTGGCCGACCATAGCATTTCTCCCAGCTGTTTCGAAACTTCAGACTCAAGGCTATTCGAAACCTCACTGACTGGGTAGTGGACACGACTTTTGTGCACGTTAGTACCACCGACACATTGGGACATGACTTTAGACACACAAACATTTACATAAATATGTTTACACTTTTATATGTATTAGACTCAGCTTGTACACCTAATGACAACAACATGATGTGAAGTAACAGAAAGTGAGTCTTACCTCCCACACGTCAGCAGTGTTTCACCAGTTGACGTTAACCGTGTCATATACGGTGTCATATAGGAGCCCGGACGGTCTGTATAGTTAAGTCTGAACTTGTCACACAGATATGCGTTGTTGGTCCTTGAAGCATCCTGGAAAACACTGTAAAACTACTGCATTATATTATAGGCAGGGGTTACTAGATCAGTATCTGCCAGAATAACCACTGGTTAATTGACCGGGATCTAAAATCAAACTATTGTACAGAAAATACTTTTGACCGCAGAAAATTATACAATTAAATACCGTAGTGTAATTACTAGTTTAATGCCCACAACTATCCCGACTACAATCCCATTAAAATCTTATACAATTCCCGCAGGTCCCGGTCAAATTGTCGATGGATATTTGGCCTGGATCCAAGTCAAATAACTTTGTATACGTGGATTAATTGATTACTCGAATAGGTTTTTCGGTATTATTATCGTTTTGGTAATACAGCGAATTAGGTTAGGTTAAGTTAGGTTGAAACTATTCTGACCTGCGGAAAATGAGTGCTTCGCCGAAACGATAATTTTACCTATTTTTATTTTATATTTTTTCTAATAAATAAATATGACCTTTATTTCCTTTTACTCTACCAAACACTATGAATCTTCCAAAGTGAGTTAGACTTTGAACATAAGGGGTTAAAAAGATAAAAAATAAAGATTGAAAATCTAACCTAACCTCTGTGATGGACGCGCAAAAACCGATTCGGTAAACTTGGTTTCATAAGCATCCAATAGCGTTTACATTTCGTCGACGGGACCAACACAGGACGAAGCTACGACAATATTGACAGATTCTTATTTCACAACCTAGGGATACACAATTTTGCGGGATATAATATTTATATATATTTCACTATAATTTCACATGATCTGCTGTGACCAATCAGAGAAAAAGTTCAAATCCATTGGGAGATTTACGTAAGTGCAAACATTTTTTCTTAACGTATTCGGGCCTCCCTCATGACCTATAAATGCTGAAGACAACAACTGACTCACTGCCAAAACATTGAACACAAAGAAAACTAATGAAATAACTTTTTCTGTTATCATTGGTTAAATACAGTAACCTTTATATGTTATTTGAAGTTTTCTGGGTTAGAAAAGGTTAGGTTAGGTCAGGTATAATTTTTTTTCTCAGAACACCACTACCACCAAAAAGAGTTGTTCGATATTGTTCATATTTTCCATAGACATTCTCATCACTATAGAACAGTATTTTAAAAGAGGCCACAATTTTTTATTTTAATTATTACTACTTTACTTTCTATTCTTTTTTTCCTCTATGATCATACATCACCTGTAGTAGGCAGGTGCATGAAGAATGAGGGAAATTGGGAGAAAACACGGGAAAAACATGCGACACTAAAATGATGTATCTCCGTGCTTTGTGTTCAAATAGTTACTTATTTGCCGTAAAAACTTCTCCGCTGAGTACGAGCATACTCTCACGTCCACAAAAATACAAATTACACGGTGTCGCTTCAACAAAGTTACTTTCACTGGAACCGGCATATAAGACGCACCCTTATTTTACAAGGATATTTTGTGGATTTATTTTTAGTAAGTTTCGTCATACAATTATTGAAAGTGATTTTAAAGTTGTTTTGTGGGGGAAAACATATAATTTTGTGCATGTAAATACAATATATACTGGAATCAACTAGTTAATCATATATAATAACACTATCCTAACCCAACTCGACCTCTGACCAGAGCAGCTGTCTGGCTTGTTTATATTTTGGTCAAAAGAATTACCAACAGGATGTGAAACTCGTATTTTGGGCTGTGATGTTTTGTGCTGCCGCGATCGGCCACCAGGGTGTAGCATCATCGCTATTGTTTTGGCATCATCCACTCATTGCAAATGACTGACTGGCGGCTGAACTTTCTAATAACATTTCTTAATTCTTTCTATGGTTATTTTTCATTTAGAAAATAAACAAATGTTTCTTAAAGGTAATACTGTCCTTAAATAATGTAAGACATGTATCTGGTGTGGGTTGCATATGCTGGGGAAGGAGGTACGGTGAGCTTCCCTCTACCGTTAATCCAATGTAAGCCATTATCTACGTCTTCAGCAAATTTGCCGTAAGTTTGTGATAATAGATTGTGATAATTTGGCTTGTTTTTCAGCATTATATTATGAGTAATATTATTAATAACACAATTTTTTTGCTTAGTGGACTACTGCTCGTCCCAGACTACCTAGCTAGGCATCTCCCACCCTCAATATTATAAATTCCTCAGATGAGCTTAAAAAATTTCTGAGATTCCATGAAAATTCCTTAGATTTGTTTTGTTGTATACAGTATACACATATATATTTTACATATCTTATGTACAGGCAAATATATGAATAAAATAATGCTTCAATACTGACGACAAAATAGCTTAGGATAAAGATGACAAATGCTTCCAGCCACAGTATTTACCCCATGCCTTAGGATAGGTTAGGTTAGGTTAGGTACATGCACTCGATCTATTAACTGAGATTAAATTAAGTTTACCAATTTTTTGTGACTATGACACCAAATACTAATCGAGAAGTGATTCACAGCCCGATTTACGCTTGTATGACCAACATCTGACTTCATTGTGGCTACATTTGGGTACATTTGGGTTCATTTCGGTAATTACTCGCTCCCTCGGTACATGCACGCGATCTATTAACTCATATTAAATTAAGTTTTCCAATTTTTTGTGACTTTGTGACACCAAATACTAGTTGAGAAGTGATTGGCAGTCCGATTTATTCATGTAGGACCATTATTTGACTTCATTGCGGCTACATTTGGGTACATTTTGGTACATTTGGGTTCATTTGGGTAATTAGTCGGACCCCTTTAGACAAGTTAGGATACATCTGGTTTCCTATAGGATGTTTTGTCTGAACATGAGGAGCCAATAATCTTGAATGCTCATATCACTAGCAATATTAGGGCACATAGCTTGCTGCCGCCATTCATTGTCCAAAGTTTGCACATCAACAATGTCATTAAGATATGGCATTTATTTTAATAAATGCAGCAAATAAGGCACTTTCATGTTGCATGCGGTGGAAGGAGACACATTCAATTAGGAATTCCCTGCAGAGGGGAGCAAACACCCAAGCCACTAGACCTCATCATAACAAACGAGGAGGGTATGGTGGCCAAACTGGAACACCTTGCCCCAGTTGGCACCAGTCACTTATAGTGTTGTCATTCAGATTTTACTGTTACCTAGTTCAGGATAAGGCCAGGCCAAGGTACAAATATTACAAGGGAAATTACAACGGGATGTGGGAAGAGATGAGGGTTAATAACTGGCCTGACTCATTAAGGCACAAGAACGCAGACACTACGGTGAATATCATAACTAGTAAAGTGACCCAATTAATCGATAAATATATATCCAAGACCAAACCCAGTGCCTCTAGTCATACGAGGGGATCCCTATACATGAACCAAGCGGCAGTCGACAAAGTTAAGAAGAAAACCCAGAAATTCAAGACGTGGGTTGGGTCAAACGATGAGCAGGACAGGAAGATGTATGCAAGTGCCAGAAACCAAGCAAAGGTAGAGTGTAGAAGGGCTGAAAAGGAGTTCCAGAGGCTGGTTGCAAGCGAAGTCAAGTCATACCCAAAGGCGTTTTACCGCTATGCAAAGACGAAATTAAAAACGCGAGTAGGAGTATCGGACCTGAGGCTTGAAGATGGTAGTTACGCAGATTCTGACCAGCATGAAGCTGAGGCAATGAACAGCTTCTTTTTCTCGGTGTTCATAAGAGAGGACAGACGGTTCGACACAGCACTGACCCACGTTGTGTTCACAGAAGAGGGTATTAGAAATAAACTGTCAAAGCTAAAGGTCCATAAGAGTCCCGGCCCTGACATGGTGCAGCCTAGAGTGCAAAGAGAGTTGTGCAACGAACTTGCCGAGCCCCTGAAGATCCTGTTTTGTAAATGCCTAGATAAACAAAAGGACCCCAGTGAATGGAAAGTGGCTTATGTGAGTCCTATCTTCAAGAAGGGCGATCGTCACTCCATGAACAACTATAGACCGGTGAGCCTGACCAGCATAATATGTAAAGTACTTGAGAGTATTATCAGAGATGCTGCAATGGAACATCTACTAAGAAACAACCTTAAAAAGGATTGCTCACACGGTTTTATGCCGGGGCGCTCCTGCTTAATACAATTGCTAAAGGCATTTGATATTTGGACCCATATTCTGGAACGGGGTGGTAATATCGACAATATTTACCTAGAATTTGCCAATGATTTCGAGAGTGTACCCCACGAAAGGCTGAAATCATACTAGAAGGATACGGAATTCGGGGAAATGTCCTAGCGTGGATAGAGGACTTTCTACATGACCGCAAGCAGTGTGTGGTGATTAATGGTACGAAATCATCATCTGTACCTGTCACAAGCGGGGTACCACAAGGCAGTGCATTGGGCCCGCTGCTGTTTGCTTGTTTCATAAATGACATGCCTTGCTTTGTACACTCCTCCATACAAATGTTTGCCGATGACGCCAAGTTATTTCGGAAAATGAAGAACCAAGCGGACTGTTAAAAGCTGCAGAAGGACCTCTGTGGGCTCCAAGAATGGTCGAGGAAATGGCTGCTGAGATTCAATGTCACGAAGTGTAAGAGGATGCACCTGGGGCGTACCAACGGTAAGGAGGCGTATCATATAAGAACATCAGAACATAAGAATGAAGGAAACTGCAGCGGGCCTATTGACCCATACTGGGCAATCCCATTTATACCCAACCCCTATTGCTCATGTAAGCATCCAACTTATGTTTGAAGCAATCCAGGGTATTCGAGTTAATGATGATATTTGGTAACTTGTTCCATTCATCCACTACTCTGTTTCCAAACCAGTGTTTACCTATTTCACGCCGAAATCTAAATTTGTCTAATTTAAAACCATTGTTACGAGTTCGTTCCTGGTTGGATAGTTTGAGTACCTTTGTAATGTCCACTTTGTTTTACCCTGACTTCCATTTATACACCTCTATCATGTCGCCCCTCACTCTACATCTCTCGAGGGAGTGCAAATTAAGATGCTTTAACCTGTCTCTGTACTCAAGGTTCCTAATGCCCGGGATTAGTCTTGTCATTCTCCTCTGGATTCTTTCCGAGGATTCTATATCCATTCTATAATATGGTGACCAGAACTGAACTGCGAAATCCAGGTGAGGTCTCACAAGCACTAAATATAATTTTAAGATGACCTCGCTAGTCTTGTAACTAACACTCCTTTATATGAACCCGAGTACTTTGTTAGCCTTGTTACGAGCAAAAACACATTGATTACTTGGCTTAAGATTCCTACTTATCATTACTCCTAAATCTCTCTCGCAGTTGGATTCCACAATGGCATCGTTGTTCATCAGGTAACTGGTTTCCCTGTTTACACCTCCTATACTGAGTACTTTACATTTGCCCACATTGAATTTCGTCTGCCATTTGTCGACCATTCGAAAAATTTGTTTAGATCTTCCTGTAGTTTTGCAGAGTCCTCGTCAGATTTATTTACACGTCCTATTTTAGTGTCATCAGCAAATTTACTTATGTTGCTGTCTATGCCGATATCTATGTTGTTTATGTATATAATAAATAATAATGGTCCAAGTACTGAGCCTTGGGGAACTCAACTCGTGATGATGCTCCAATGCGATTCAGTGCCGTTTATGCTCACTCGCTGTTTTCTGTCCCGTAACCACGCCCTAATCCATTTAAGGATATTACCTTTGATGCCATGCGCTTCTACCTTTCTAATTAGTCTTTCGTGGGGGATGCTGTCGAAGGCTTTACTAAAGTCGAGATATACCACATCATAATTGTGCCCCCTCGTCCACCGATTCGAAAACTGATGAAAAGAATGTTAATAGATTACTTAGACATGAACGCCCGCTTGTGAAGCCATGTTGGGAATCATTGATAAACTTGTGCTTCTCTAGATGGTTTCGAATAGAGTTTGAAATGATTGATTCTAGTAATTTGCCTACTATTGATGTTAGACTAATTGGACGGTAGTTAGAGGATAGTGATCTATCCCCCTTCTTGAAAAACGGCATTACATTCGCTATCCTCCAGGATTCTGGTACTACACCTGTTTTTAAAGACATGTTAAACAACTTTGCTAAGGGCATACTACGCTAGGGTGTGTCATAGGAGGGAAGATCAGCTAAAACTAATGGCCCATCACTTTTATGGTAGATTTTAGTGTATATAAACAGAAAATAATTTCAGTTTTAATATTTTGCAACCTTTTGCTAGGTAAATTTTAGCGTGAAATTTATCGAAAATCTAACGTACAGCTGCATTAGCGCATTACAATTAAATAGTGAACATTGCTTTCTGACTTCATTCTTTAACAACCCAAACTAATAATATTTTTTTCTGTTTCAGATTCTGATGCATTTATAAGTTGATAATATTTGCGATGGCTGCTTGTGTCAGGACGAGGAACCAAAAATCCAGCCATCTCAGTCACTATCTTGGGTCTGGGAGACAGCTCCTGAAGTCGGACTTGCCTACATTGAGAGATGCTTTGAGATACGGTGTTTTAATCAGGCAAATCAGTGAAAAGAACGAAAGAATTTACACAAACAAAGACATTGCCAGTGATATGACCAAAGCTGTCTTGGCACAGTACACTCTGGCTAACGCTCAGTCATAACAAGTCAGAAGAAGATTAGTGAGAGACTGCTAGCCAGTTGGGAAAAGGCGAGAGATATCACTCTTGGGAGAGGAAAACTTGCAGTTAAGGAAAGCTTTGCCAAGCAACTGGACCAGTTATTTGACATAACTACTTGCAAGTGCCCAATTGTTCTCTGTCCTGAGTTTGGATGCGATCGTGACTGTAAATCCGAGGCCCACATCTCCTGTATTTGCAAGCGTGAACTGAAGATTCCTGTGATCGAACTGGCATTTGTCAAAGCACAGAGAGAGAAGACTGGCAGTATAGGGGCTCTCATGATTTCTAGCCAAGATATTCCGGAGTCCAAGAGACAGGAGGCTGCCACAGAGAGACAGAAGAGGAGAAGAGTTGCCGAGGAAAAGAGACTTGAGAAGGCCCAGGGTGAGGTAAAAAAGGCCGATGATTGGAGTCAAGCTGATTCAGAGTTTAATGACTTCCCCATGGCTGATCCGAGTGCTGACCAGGAGAATGGTGACTTTGTCCCTAACCCAGAAAATAATGATCCCAAACCTTCCAGGCATAAGATTCGAAATAGGAAAGATATCCCGAGCATAGCTCTGGCCAGCATGCGACACCACACTGGTCTCAGAGAAACTGCAGAGATAGCAACAGCTGCCTGGATTGACGGTGGTTTGATAACACCTGATGATGTTCACCTGGTGATAGATCATAACAAAGTAAGGAGAGCTCAGGAGAAACTTGTCAGTAACCTAGAAGAGGAGTTTGATAAGGGGATAAGAGAAAATGGAATCAATTGTTTGTTCTTTGATGGGAGAAGGGATGACACTAAAGTGTTCATGAAAGTTGGAGATTCTGACAAGTTGGTCCCTGCCATGGTGAAGGAGGAACACTACTCCTGCTGCAGTGAACCAGGAGGGAAGTATTTGTGGCATTTCACTCCAGAGAAAGATGACATCAGGAAACCAGCTGAGATAGTGGCAGATAACATTGTGAACTGGCTCAGAGAGAGGAACGTAGACCAGACCCTGCAGGCCATTGGAGGGGACAGCACCAACACGAACACAGGGTGGCAAGGGGAAGTCATACAGTGGATAGAGCGGAAGATTGGGAGGAAGCTGGTCTGGATTGTTTGTGACCTCCACACCAACGAGTTGCCACTCAGACATCTGATCCAGGAGCTGGATGGCAAGACTCTTTCAAACAACAGATGGTCTGGTCCTCTTGGCAAGATGCTGGACTCTGCCACTGAGTTAGAAATAAATCCGAGCTTTGAAAAAATCACAGTTGGCCCTCCACTCGTTGAGCTTGCACATACTGTCATTGACGACCTGAGTACTGACCAGTACTATGGTTACATGATTTGCAGTGCCATCAAAACTGGGGTCATGCCTGATAGACTTGCTTACCTGCAGATAGGTCCAGTCTCACATTCTAGGTGGCTCACAACGGCTCTCAGGTTCTACAGAATTTGGGTCGCTCATCATAAACTGAAAGGGAACCAGCTTCACAACCTGAGACTTATTGTCCAATTCATCGTGAGTGTCTACTTGCCAAATTGGTTCAATACCAAGGTCAAGTCATCGTTCTCCGAAGGTCCGAGGCATGTTCTCTTCCAGCTTGAGCTCCTGAGGAGTCAGCCAAGTAAGGTTGTTCAGATTGTGGAGCAGACTGTGAGGAGATCTTCCTGGTATGCTCATCCCGAGGCAGTTCTGCAGACAATGCTCTGCAGTAAGGATGAGGAGGAGAGAAGAGTGGCAGTCAAAAAGATCTTGGATATGAGACTTATGAGAGGATCTGGGCATGACGAATCAGTTGGCGACGTTTCCGTCAGGGTCAGGAAGACTCCTGAAGTCAATCTAGGTGCCAACACCCTCACTGATCTCATAGATCTGGACAACATCCAGGCTGGCAGTAAGCCCCCTCTTACCTGCAGCCTCACCAATGTTCAAGTCAGAGCTTTCCTGGACAACCCCATGCATGTCCCTGCCTGGCCCTCGCACACCCAGAGTATAGAGCGTTGTGTACAGCAAGTGAGCGAGGCCAGCAGTCACGTGTACAGCCAGGAGAGGAGGGAAGGCTACATCCGAGCTCAGGTGGTCAGCAGGGAGGTGATTAGTAGAAACAGAAGCAAGAAAGACATGTTCTCTATGGTGTGCAGCAACACCGGGTCGTAGTAGTAAAACCGGTTTTTGTATTTGATGATTTTGTTTTCTAAAGGAATATTAAATTTAATAAATGTGTCAAGATCATTCGTTTCACTATTCTGGATCATTTTCATCCCAATAAATTAACCTGATGCATTTACTTTACTTTAAATAAGCTATTTAGTGGTGTTGGTAAAAGGGTGGGAATACTGAATTTTCATAAGATTTCAAGTTAAAATTTACCTAGCAAAAAATGAAAACTTTTCAAATCTGAAGATATCACATGATTCTGCACATAGAACTACATCATTAATACCATGGGCCGATTTTTCAAACTCAAAAAAAAAAAAATCGCCTCCGTATGACACACCCTAATACTACGCTCTTCCTTACATTCCTTCAATACTCTGGCAAATATCTCAACGGGACCAGGTGACTTATTAGGCTTTAGTTTGTCTATTTTCTTACTAACATTGTTACTAGTCACTACTATCTCGCTAAATTGTTTTCTTCACTATCTCTGAGTAGAGTCGGTGCCTCGGGTATCATGTTTAAATTTTCGGTGGAAAAACTGTTGAAAAATATTTATTCAGATTATTGCTCATTTATCCGTGTCCCAACGGGATGAAGAAACTACTATTTGAGACTGAATGTGAGAAGGACCTGGGTGTGTATGTTGACAATGAGGTGAAGTTCTCGGGCCATTGCGAGAAAAAGGTAAATCAGGCAAATAAATTATTATGTCTTAAAAGAAGGTCGTTCAGATATGTAGACAGTCCGTCCCTCGTAACGATCTTCAAGAGTAAAGTGCTTCCCCATCTGGAGTAATGTCACCCCGTCTGGTCCCCGAGATATGCTAGGGACTGTCACTTGGTTGAAAATGTTCAAAGGAGGGCCACCAGACTGGTGCCTGCACTTCGGCACCTCAGATACCCGGACAGATTGGAGCGCCTGAAATTGCCTAGCTTATACTACAGACGGGCAAGAGGTGACCTAATTGAGGTGCATATGTATCTCAAGGGGCACTACTCAGGTGATTGTCCTTACTTGGAGATGGCGGACGCTCGCCCCACAAGGGGTCACAGCTCAAGATTGAAGAAACCGCAAGTCCAGAAAACTTTGAGGGCAAACTTTTTTGGTGTGAGAGTTGTGAACTCTTGGAACAATCTACCAGAAAGTGTTGTGGCGGCACCGAGTGTGAGCTCTTTCAAGACAAGACTTGACCTACACTGGAGCAGGTACAGGTATATACAGGAGCTGGTGCATGCCCAGTACTTGCCAACAGTGCGTAACAGAGATGTAGCCGATCGCCCAAGCGGCTAACGAGCCGATCAGTGGTGAAGAGGATAAAAGTAAAGGCCGTTGCTTACACTGTTACAGAGGCCAATGAATTCTATAGTAGATTTAGGTATGCATAGAAGGAACCCAGCAAGACATTTGTTGAATGCGTTTATTTTATTACGAAGTTTAAAGACTTTTGAAAAATTAAATGGGTGACGGTGGGATTCTGCGCCAGAATATGGTGGGATTCTGCCCTAGATGGCGGCAGGATTCTGTGCCAGAAGACAGTAGCATTTCGGCCCAGAAGACGGTAGGATTCCGCCCCAGAAAACAGTAGCATTCCGCCCCAGAAGACGGTAAGATTCCGACCCAGAAGAGGGTAGGATTCCATCAAAGAAGACGGTAGGATTTGGCTTCAGAAGACGGTAGGATTCGGCTCCAGAAGACGGTAGGATTCCGCCCCAGAAGACGGTAGGATTCCACCCCAGAAGACTGTAGGATTCCGCTCCAGAAGACGGTACGATTCGCCCCAGAATACGATAGGATTCTGCCCCAGTATACGGTAAAATTCCGTCTTAGAAGACAGTATGATTCCGCCCCAGAAGATGGTACGATTTCGCCCCAGAAGATAGTAGGATTACACCATAGAAGACACTAGGATTACGCCATAGAAGATGGTAGGATTCTGCCCCAAAATACGGTAGGATTCTGCCCCAGAATACGGTAGGATTCTTCCCCAGAATACGGAAGGATTCTGCGCCAGAATATGGTAGGATTCCGCCCTGGAAGGCGTTAGGATTTCGCCCTGGAAAACAGTAAGATTCCGCCAGAGAAAACGGTAGGATTCCTGTCCAGAACATGGCCGCATTTCGCCCCAAAATACGTAAGGATTCAGCCGAAGAAAACGGTAGGGTTCTGCCGCAGAATGCAGCAGAATTCTACCGCAGAAGACGGTAGGATTCTGCTCCAGAATACCTGTAGGATTTTGCCCCAGAAGACGGTTAGATTCTGCCCCAGAATACAATAGGATTCTGCCCCAGAATACCAGTAGGAATCTTACCCAGAAGACGGTAGGATTTGGCCCAAGAATATGGTAGGATTCTGCCCCAGAATATGGTAGAATGCTACCCCCACATATGGTAAGATTCTCCCCCAGAAGACAGTAGTATTCCACCCCAGAATACGATAGTATTCTGGCTAAGAAGACGGTAGGATTTTGCCCCAGAATATGTTGGCATTGTGCCCCGGCAGACTCTCCAGAAGACGGTAAAATTCTGCCCCAGTAGACGGTAGGATTTCGCTCTAAATAACGGTAGGACTCCTCCCAGAAAACGGTAGGATTATGCCATAGAAGATGGTAGGATTCTGCCCCAGTAGACGGTAGGATTCCAACCCAGAAGACGGTAGGATTTCACCACAATACGCTAGGATTGTGCCCCAGAATACGGTAGGATTCCGCCCCAGAATACACTAGGATTCTGCCCCAGGAGACAGTAGGATTCTCCCCTAGAAGATGGTAGAACTTCGCCCTAGAAAACGTTAGGGTTCTGCACTAGATGAAGGTAGGATTTCGCCCTAGAAAACAATAGGATTCCGTCCAAGAAAACGGTAGGATTCCGACCCAGAAGACGGTACGATTTCGCTCCAAAAGACGGTAGGATTACGCCCAAGAATAGAGTACGATTCCGACCTAGAATACGCTAGGATTCGGCCAAGGAGACGGTAGGATCTGGCTTTAGAATGCAGTAGGATTCAGCCCCAGAAAACGGGAGAATTCTGACCCAGAAGACAGTAGGATTTCTCCCAACAAGAAGGAAGGATTTCACCCTTGAAAACAGTATAATTCCGCCAAAGAAGAATTTAGTATTTCGCCCCAGAACACAATAGGATTACGCTATAGAAAATTGTAGGATTCTGCCCCAATAGACGGTAGGATTACGCCACAGAAGACGGTAGGACTCTGCCCCATAATTCGGTAGCTTCCCGCCCCAGAAGATATTAGGATTCCTCCCCAGAAGACGGTAGGATTCTGCCCCAGAAAACGGTCGGATTCCGCCTAGAATACGGTAGGTTTCCGCTCTAGAATACGGCAGGATTCTTCCCCAGAACGCGGGAGGATTCTGTGCCACAATACGGTAGGATTCCGCTCTAGAATATAGTAGGATTCCCCCCCAGAAGACTGTAGGATTCTGCCCCAGAATAGGGTAGGATCCCGCCCCAGAAGATGGTAGGGTTCTGCCCCAGAATAAGGTAGGATTCCGCCCCAGAATAGGGTAGGATTCCGCCCAAAATATGGTAGATTCTGCCCAGGAGACGGTAGGATTCCGCCTTAGAATACGGTAGGATTCTATCCCTCAAGACGGTAGGATTCTGTCCCAGATGAGGGTTAGGATTCTGCCAGAGAAGACGGTCGGATTCCGCCCAGAATACGGTAGGATTCTGCGCTATGGCATAATCATACTATCTTCTCGAGCGAAATACTACCGTTTTCTGGGGCGGAATCCTGTCTTCTGGGGCGGATTCTAATCGTTTTTTCAGCAGAACTATACCCTACTTTGGGAACGAAATCCTACCTTTTTCTGGGGGGGAATCCTACCGTCTTCTGGGGCGAAATCCTACCGCTTTAAGGGGGTGGACTCCTACCGATGTTTAGGGCAAAATCCTATCATCTTCTAGGGCGAAATCCTACCGTATTCTGGCGCAGAATCATACCGTATTCTGGCGCAGAATCCTATCTTATTTTAGGACAGAATCCTACCGTGTTCGGGCCGGAACCCGACCTTATTCTCTGGGAGAATCCTAATCCTCATCTGGGGCAGAATCCTACCGTCTTCTGGGGCAGAATCCTACTGTCTTCTGGGGAATGAAGCCTACCGTCTTCTAGGGCGGAATCCTACCGTATTCTGGCTCAGAATTCTACAGTCTTCTAGGGCGGATTTCTACCGTATTCTGGGGCGCAATCCTACCATCTTCTGTGGCATAATCCTACTGTCTTCTGAAGCGAACTACTAATGTTCTCAGGGGCGGAATCCTACTGTCTTCTTCCTGGGGATTTTTACCGTTTTCTCGGGCGGAATTCTACTGTCATTCGGGACGAAATCCTACCGTCTTCTGGGGCGGAATCCTACTGTCGTCTGGGGCGAAATCCTACCATTTTAGGGGGTGGAATCCTGCGGTTGCTTAGGGCGAAATCATAACATCTTCTAGGGCGAAATCCTATATTATTCTGGCGCATAATCCTACCGTTTACTGGGGCAGAATCCTACCGTATTTTGGGTGGAATCCTACCTTATTCTGGGGCGGAGTCCTACCCTATTCTAGGGCGGAATCCTACTCGTAAGTTACTTTTTTATCTTAAGTTCGAACTTACGATCTTTTTAGAATTAGAAAGATTGTAAACTCGAATTCTCAAAAGATCGTAAGTTTCTACTTTTCGGAAAAGTAGATTATCTACTTTTCGGGAAAGTAGATTATATTATTTTCGTGAAAGTAGATTATCTAATTTTCGGGAAATATACTTTCCTGAAATGTAGATAATCTACTTACCCGAAAAGTAGATACTTCCAACTGTTCTGGGAATCAAGTTCTATCTACAGGAGCGAACACAAACATCTGTAGAGTTTTCGTAGGTTCTATTTCCTGGATAAACAGAGATACACAAGCGAGGTGGCGCTCCTTACTCTGTCTGGGGGTCAACTAGCCTCTAGGCGACATGTGGCAAGTGATACATTAACAGCTCCCATATGTCGCCAGGCACATTAATTAAGCGTGTGGGACATGGTAAATACTTTGCCACACGCTGCTAGCTAGGCTGAACAAATAGTGTATATAAATGGAGCACATACATAATATACATACATAATATACATACATCATACATAATATACATACACCTCCCTCCCCCCTATACGCTCATAGCAAAGTCTTGAGCGGACCTTTTCTTTTGGATCCGTTCTGAGCGTTGAGGGACTTGATCACTGGGAAGGGTATGGGACTTAACACTGGTGGCGGGGTCAGCAGAAGGCGTTGTTACAGGGCGGAGAAATCGGCGGTTCCTCCACCACACACGACCACTGGGTAACCGCACCTGGTAGTCCTGTGACCTACCGAGACCCATGACTATGCCCACTTTGTCCTAACGTAGGGAGGTCGGGTCTTGAACACGGACTTGGGTGCCAACACTCAACTTGGGAAGAGGACGGGTGTGGTCGTTGTAGCGGGCGACGACATCATGAACACGTTCGGCGGCTCGGAGATCACAATCCTCTGTCTTGGCGTGCCACTCCTTGGAGAAGGATTGAGGGAAAGCAGGGACACAAGAACGAAGGGGGCGTCCATACAAGACCTGGGCAGCGGAGCGTCCGGTGTAGTTAGGTGTGTTGCGGAGTTCAAGGAGACCCCGGTCGAAGGCCTCACAGTCAATATTCCCAGAAGGGGCCACCTTAAGGATGAGGTGCTTCAGGGATTTGACAGCAGCCTCAGCGTGGCCATTGGACTGCGGGTAATGAGGCGATGACAACACATGCCGGACCCCCCATCGGTCAAGGAACACAGCAAAGTCCCGGCTTGTGAACTGGGGCCCTCCGTCGGTTCGCAGGCGCACAGGAACGCCCATGTCACGGAAGTAGTGGTGAAACTTGCTGATGGTGGCAGCAGACGTCGTGTCATTACCGCACTTGATGACAACCGGCCGACCAGAGAGACGATCGACGATAACAAGGAAGGACTTTCCTGACACAGAGAAAAAGTCGGCCGACACAGACTCAAAGGGGCGGGTGGGGTTGTCGTCACTCATGAAGGGTTCCTGCTGCTGGCTGGGTTGTAATACTTGGCAGGGCTCGCACGCACGGACAACATTGGAGATGTCGGAGTCGATGCGGGCCCAGAACACAGTCTGTCGTGCACGTCGTTCGGTGGCCTCAGCTCCACGGTGACTGTCGTGAAAGCGAGCCAAGACGTGGGGACGTGAGGCAGCAGGGACAACTACACGTGCTGCGTACAGAACAAGGTCTCCGTCGCAGTAGGGTTCATCGCGGAGTTTCCAATACGGGAGCAGGGTGTTGTGAAGGTCGTAGCGGTTGCTAGGGAATCCATTCCTCACACACTTGACGAGTCGGATGTAGGAAGGGTCATCTCGGGCCGCTGTTCGAAGGTCCTCCATTGCCTTGTCGTCATCTGGCGACAGGTCCGAACGAAGGGCATGGACGGCGTGTAGGGTGACCACAGTCCTGACGGAAAGAGCGAGGTCGGCGTCGAGCACATGGTCTTCTGGAGTAGGACAGGAGAGCGGGATAAGGCATCAGGGATGCAGAGCTCCTTACCGGCACGCCACACTGCTGTGAAGATGTACGCTAAGAGCTTCTCTTTCAGACGCTGGAGGCGAGGGTTCTCAACGGCGTCCAGCGTGTAGTGGTTGAGGATCGGGACAAGCGGGCGATGGTCGGTCACTAGGTGAAAGTGTTGCAGGCCTAAGAGGTAAAACCTGCACTTGGACATCGCCCAAACCACAACCAACAGCTTCAACTCAATAGTTGCGTAGCGCGTCTCTTTGTCAGAGAAAAAACGCGAGCCACACTGGACAAGCCGGAACTGCCCTCCACCATGATCCTGCAATAGGGCGTATCCCACGCCGTACAAGCGTGAGGCATCTGTCTGCAGAACCGTCGGCAAGGCTGGGTCAAACGTGGCGAGGACAGGTGGACTAGACAGGGCCTGTTTCACTTGCTGGAAGGCCTTGTCGTGGTCGGGGGTCCACAGGAATGTCCTCTTGGGGCTCATCAGGGGGCGAAGTGGTTGGGCAACTGCGTAGATGTCCCGCGAAAACTGTGCTAGCTGGTTGACGAGACCGATGAAGGACCTCAAGTCGGTGAGGTTGGCAGGGGTGGGAAAATCCGTGATGGCGCGGACCTTCTCCGGGTCAGCTGCAATACCATTCCCTGAGAGGGTGTACCCACAAAAGTCCACTGAAGAGCTGGCCAGAACAAACTTGTCGGCATTTAGGGTGATGCCGTGCTTCCGGCACCTGTTGAGTACCTCGTAGATACGGCAGAGGTGATCCATGTAATCCTCATTGTACACGAGTATGTCGTCGAACACTTTTACGCAGTTTGCCAGACCTTGTAGAGAAATATAACCTCGAAGACAGAAAGCGTCTCCTGTAGCTGCGAATCCCATGGGGCCACGGCAATAACTGTAACGTCCATGCGGGGTGATAAAAGTTGTAAGTGGTCAGTCTTCTTCGGCAAGCTCGATCTGCCAGTATCTACACAGGGCGTCCATCGTCGTGAAGAAGCGCGCCTTCGGGTTCACACTGCGTATAGCTGCAAAGGGCGTGGGAGAAGGGTGCGCAGGACGAGACACCTGGCTGTTGAGCTTGGAGAGGTTAGTGGTGATCCGAACACCACCTTTGGGTTTTGCGACGACTACCATAGGGTGGCACCATGGAGACGGGTCATCACGGGCTGGTGCAATAATTTCTTGGGCGACCATGTAGACCAGCTCGTTTTTGACCGCCTCGCGGAAGGCCAGGGGGACCAGTCGAGGGGTGTAGATAGCGAAGGGATTCTCGTCGTCCCTCAGGTGGATTCTCATCGGGGGGCCTACTATCTTCTTGAGAGGCTTGGATTCCAGAGCCGACTTGGTCACCAGAACGTCGCTGAATTCCTTCAGGAAGTACTTCCGAGCATCCGAAGGAGAGGTGTCACTGGCAAGAGGTAGGGGTAGGGCTGCAGCAGGGTAGTTGCTGCTCCCTTCGTGCACCCTGTTGGCGTGTTTTATCTCGAGAATAGGTTTGGGGAAGCCCTAGGAGATGATGGCCAACTCTTGACAATGTCTGTAGGACAGCAAAGGAGTCGGGACACCGTTATGCACATCAATCCAGGCTTGACACGACCTGTTGCCAAAGGTGACTTGTGCTTGGAGTAAACCTAGGGCTGGGGCCATCTGTGAACCATCTGCCGTGAAGCGGAGATCCTTGGCTGGCGGTCCTAAATCACTTGGAGAAAGCCCCAAGCATTGCAAATGCTGAGGACCGATGACTGTAGCATCAGCGCCGGTGCGGGCAGCATCTGAAGACGGGATGACACACTGCCGTAGGTCACGATGACGCTGATGTGCTGGGGGACTTTGGTCCTGTGACGCGTGGGGGAGCACACATTCCTAATATGGCTCGAGCGTTGTCCAGGGTCGTCATGCTTCTGATTGGGAGACTGTGGGCGGCCCTCACTGGTGGAAGGGCGCTGCTGCTTCCGCCGACGCTGTCCCTAGGGTTTGTTGGTAGGGCAACACTTGTCGAAGTGGCCCAGACGACTGCACACATTGCACTGGACGCGTTTGGCTGGGCACCGTACTGTGAGTGACCAGTGGCCCTTATGGTCACAACTGTTGCAGGTAGACTCAGCAGCTGGACACACCTGTGTTCCGTGCTGCTTACCGTAGTTGTTGCAAAAGGAACCGGGCGTGGGCGTAGTGGGCGAAGGCGTTGGAGTAGACTTCTTGTCCTTTTTGTACCGGGACACAGCGCGTACGGCTGTAGGGGGAACTCGGATGGCAGAGGTGGCACACCTAGCAGCCTCATAGGAGCGACATATCGTCAACACATCCTTAAGAGAAGAGGAAGAGTCGAGGGAGGTGAGGCGTTGGACAAGTTCCTCGTCCTTAACACCCATCAGGATCACCTGCTTCAACTGGGTCTCCTCACACTGCTGGTGGTTACCTGGGCATATATCTACCTCTTCTGAGGCTCTCTTGAGTCGTACATAAAAGGCATCAAAAGTTTCGCCCTCCATCTGTCTGCAGCTAAACAATTCCCTCCTGCGTAGAGCTTCATTCCGCTGCCCTTTGATGTGCCGTTGTAGAATGTCCAGTACCTCCTCTACAGACAACGAAGAGGTCGGAGGTACCTGCAACGTATGTTCCAAGACACGCTGAGTTTCCAATGACAGGCACATACGCAGCTGAATAAGTTGTTTAGGCTGTGACAAACTCTGGAGATCCACCATTGTAGCATAATCAGTCCACCGTCGCCGCCATTCACGAAAAGTCTGGAAATACACATCAGGCTTCAAGATGAGCGGTGTTTGAGCAGCCGCTTGAGGTGGGGCTGGGGGGGGCGTGAAGAAAGAGTTGATGAGGTAACTGAACCAGTCAATACCGAGGCAGTGTTAGAGCCAGGGGCTTGGTTAACAGTGAGGCAAGGTATCAAAGCTTCAAACCGTGCACTGTCTTCCAATCTCCGTTGGTGGTCTCTCTCTGCCTCTGCTTGCCTTCTTTCTTCATTCTCCACAAGTCTGTTAGCTTCGTCCTTGCGCCTTTCATCCCACATGAACTTCATTAAAGCAATTATCTCTGAAGACAATGCTGGAGATCGAGGTGAAGGGCTGCGCGATGTGGTGGGAGCTGGAGCGTCCTGTTCAGCCTGGTCATCCATCTCTGCCGAGCTGTCATCCGACTGACTCATCCGGGCGTTGGCTCCGTGACTGCGTAAGGTACGAGACATAATAACTTAATCTGTGTACTGTGTCTTAAATCAGTGTTGACCGTGTCAGCCCGCCGTATCAACAAGATCCGAGACAAAAAATTAATTACATGCACAGATAAGTAGATTATATATATATATAAAATATATAAAAAGGAATGGCCGCAGTCAGTGTGTTCGTACGTGTGTGTGTGTGTGCGCGTCTCAGGCAGTGTCTCGCTGTGAGGGGGTGGAGGCGACAACTCACAGTCAGTTACCTTCCAGGCATGGCGGAGGGAGGTGTACTCAACTGTACTCCTCACACATGCCCTGAACATGCCTTACACCTTGAGAATTCCTTTAGAACCAGGTCACACAGTTATGGCACTAAACACACAATGCACTATACACTTCACAGAAAATCAGTCACTGACACTGCTCAAAGTTGCTATAAATTCTTTGAAGAGCCGGCCATTAGCGGTGGTTGACACAGAGCAGGGGTCCATAAGCCGGTCTTGCCACAAACTTTACACTTCACTTGTATAATGGTCCATTATAATGACACACTGCACCATGCATGTGTTCTGGGTATCAAGTTCTATCTACAGGAGCAAACACAAACACCTGTAGAGTTTTCGTAGGTTCTATTTCCTGGATAAACAGAGATACACAAGAGAGGTGGCGCTCCCTACTCTGTCTGGGGGTCAACTGGCCTCTAGGCGACATGTGGCAAGTGATACATTAACAGCTCCCATATGTCGCCAGGCACATTAATTAAGCGTGTGGGACATGGTAAATACATTGCCACACGCTGCTAGCTAGGCTGAACAAATAGTGTATATAAATGGAGCACATACATAATATACATACATAATATACATACAGCATACACAATATACATACAATACTTACGAGCTTTCTAATTCTCAAAAGATCGTAAGTTAGAACTTAAGAGAAACAAATGACTTACGAGTAGATACTTACGATCTTTTCTGACTTATAAAAATCGTAAGTTCGAACTTAAGATATAAAATATATTACGATCTTTTGAGAATTCGAACAAACGATCTTTCTAATTCTCAAAAGATCGTAACTTACCGTCTTTGTAAATCTCTAAAGCTCGTAAGTTCGAATTATCAAACTATCGTAACTTATTTTTTCATCTGAAGTTCGAACTTAAGATCTTTCTAATTCTCAAAAGATCGTAAGTATCTACTCATAAGTCATTTGTTTCTCTTAAGTGCGAAACTACGATCTTTGGAAAATTAGAAAAAATATAAGTTCGAACTTAAGATAAAGAAATAACTTACGCTCTTTTGAGAATTCGAGCTTACCATCCTTCTAATTCTCAAAAGATCGTAAGTATCTACTTCTAAGTGATTTTTCTTTTCTTAAATTCGAACTTATGATCTTTCTAATTCTCAAAAGATCGTAAGTATCTACTCGTAAGTTATTTTTTATCTTAAGTTCAAACTTACGATCTTTTGAGAATTAGGAAGATCATAAGTTCGAATTCTCAAAAGATCGTAAGTTCGAAATTAAGGGAAAAAATAACTTACGCGTAGATACTTGCGATCTTTTGAGAATTATAAAGATCGTAAGTTCGAACTTAAGATAAAAATAACTTACGATCTTTTGAGAATTCGAACTTACGATCCTTCTAATTCTCAAAAGATCTTAAGTATCTACTTCTAAGTGATTTTTCTCTTAAGTTCGAATTTACGATCTCTTGAGAATTAGAAAGATCGTAAGTTCGAATTCTCAAAAGATCGTAAGTATCTACTTTTCGGGAAAGTATATTATCTACTTTTCAAGACAGTAGATTTCCCGAAAATTAGATAATCTACTTTTCCGAAACGTAGATACATAAGATCTTTTGAGAATTCGAACTTAGGATCTTTCTAATTTTCAAAAGATCGTAAGTTTGAACCTAAGAGAAAAAATAACTTACGAGTAGACACTTACGATCTTTTGAGAATCAGAAAGATCGTAATTCGAACTTAAGATAAAAAAATAACTTACGATCTTTTGAGAATTCGAACTTACGATCTTTCTAATTCTCAAAAGATTTTAAGTTATTTTTTTCTCCTAGGTTCGAACTTACGATCTTTTGAGAATTCGAAAGATCGAAAGTTCGAATTCTCAAAAGATCGTAAGTATCTACTTTTCAGGAAAGTAGATTTCCCGAAAATTAGATAATCTACTTTCATGAAAATTAGATAATCTAATTTCCCTAAAAGTAGAAAATCTACTTTTCTCGAAAGGTAGATACTTACGATCTTTTGAGAATTCGATCTTACGATCCTTCTAATTCTCAAAAGAGCGTAAGAATCTACTCGTAAGTTATTTTTTCTCTTATGTTCGAACCTATGATCTTTTGAGAATTCGAAAGATCGTAAGTTCGAACTTAAGAAAAAAAATAACTTAAGATATTTTGAGAATTCGAACTTACGACAACTTTTAATTCTTAAAAGAGCGTAAGTTCGAACTTTAGAGAAAAAAATAACTTACAAGTAGATACTTACGATCCTTCCAATTCTCAAGAGATCGTAATTAGATTTTCTAATTTTCGGGAAGTAGAAAAATTGGTCTCTATCATTTTTGCCTTTAGAACCCTTTTGGATTCAACTTTTCTCTTAGGATTAATATAAACAACGAAAAATGTTTTTTTTATATTTATACGCCACATTAAGTTATTATACAAATAGTTGCAATATTTATTGTAATGATTGACACCAGAGGCTACTGCTAGGTTAGGTTGCCCTTATGGTTCTACTAATACCTGTGTACACAGGGCTCCATAAGGGTAACCCAACTACCTCTATAGTAGGGGGCTCAGACAAGCCTCAGCACCCAGCTCTTGGCAGCCTCACAGTCCCTAGCAGTGACAGACAGCCTTTGGGTGTCATCACATTGCCCTTACTAACTGTACACAACTAGCAACTTATGAGCACCCCTAGAAGATTCACGTAGACCTTATGGGAGATCATTCAACCTCCTCAGAGACAAATAGCTCTTAAGAGCATCACACATCCCCAAGTTGCCACAAACATCATATATCCCGTTGAAGTTACACTGAATTGAAAATAATTTTTAACATGTAGAACATTTGAAAAAAAAAACAATTACAAAAGTTTATCCAGAAGAAAAATTCATTGGTTACAAAGCAAGTTGTGAACACATAAAATATAAATTATTGAGAATTAAGGTAAATTGTTAAACTATTGCTATACAAATCTCTCAAATTACAGCTACTGTATTACACCACTAGCATGATGCAGACCTAATACAGCTTCATCAACATAATTTTCATTAGCATGTGGTCAGTCTCTTTCTACTTATTCTGAGAAGCAAAGTTTTTATTTTTTTCACTAAGGGTAATGGTACTATTATGATCATATAATAGCACAGCATGAGTGTATATTATGTAACGGTTAGAATCTATACTTTCATGAAAATTTATCACATCGAAAAATGGTAATTTCAGCTGGCTACAGGAACATATTGTAATGGATAATTCTAAATACTCAATAATCACATGTTTTGAACTATAAAGAACTACCAGGTAACATTACGTACAGAATGAACACCAGAGGGAAAACTGCCTTGATTAGGCCAAGAGGTGCCCATAGACATTGATTACTTGTATAAGGGAGAACAAAGGTACAGGGTACATATCCCTTCACTTCGATTGAGTGAGGGACAGCATTTTTTCATGACACTAAATTTTCAGCTGTTTCATGCCTTTTTCCTCTTCACCACTGATCAGTTATCATTATGCACGGTCATGAAAAATCATATGTACATTTGGCCACAGTTCCATCTGGTACAGTGGCATGCGCATTTTGTGAAATGTAGCAACTCGTTTTGTTTAAACTGTAGTAAAGCTACCAGAATGGCCTAAATGAACCTTGCAATAGTAGCTAGACTAAGGATGCAAAACAGGCAGTCCTCCACTATCTCTGAATGCAAGCATTTCTTACATGTTTATAGTTTTATTACTCAAGTGTCAAATAAAATGCTCTTGACTCCAATCTGCAGAATGGTGAGGTGATGTGATGGGAAAAGGATAGGGAACAGGTGCACCTACATATCATCTCAGCATCATAAAACTAAAATCTGTTATTACTGCCCAGTATATGTATTTACTTACTAACAGTGTTATGAGCAACTACCCTTTCAATTATGAATGTGAATAAAGCAGCAATTATCCCAGGGACTAGAATAAAGAAGGAACTCAGCAGGTCAGTCAGGGACAGGGCTCGATTTGATGTGTCCTTTGACTTCTTTATCCAGGGGGACTTGCCTCGGGAAAGCCGGAAATTTTTCACCACATCTTGACGCCATTTATCACTCAAACCCGATTCCTTAATTCTCGTCAGATACCTGGAAGAGTTTTACAGAAACTTTAACTTTAAAGAAACTCCGGTACAGTATATGAATGCTACATTTTAGTGTGTAAAATTTGTACTTGCATGCAAAGGCACCTAATGTGTGCGCCACTGGGTCTTGAGGTGAAGGTGAGAAATTAATCAGTAGAGATATGGTCAGAGGAGACAAAGAGCAGGGGATGAAGAAAGAATATGTAAGGTAAAGGGAAAGGATGTACTGTACTGTAGTTGTATGTATACATTAAGGATAGAAACAGTTCAGAAGTAAGCTTTAACTTCTTTCTATACTTTGTTCTTTTTTCTATGAATTCATATTCTTTAACTAGCAAAACCATACTTTTACTGCATAAACACTGCATATTTTTTCCAAGCCTGTACACACACATTTTTCCTTCTTTCCTTAATTTATTATAATTCCTTCATTCTTATTGCTGTAGAGGGTGAGGAATGCTATGGTACTCCCCTTCCACAACAAGGACCTAAATCTTGCTTGCCCATCACTTTGTACATGCTGGCATCACCCATGTTCTCCACTTATTTATAATGTGTACACTACTGCTTCCTGGATGTCCATCAATGTTACTTGTAGTGCAGCCTTCACCTAATTATTCCATCATCTTTGCCTCTCTTTTCCCCTTACCTTCCATTTACGATTTACACATATTCTTCCACTAATATTTCACCTTTCATTACAGTACTGTATGTCCATACCACCTGAGCAGACTCAGCTCACACTTCTTTCACTTCCCGATCTCATTACTGTACTTTTGTATTTCTTATTTTCAACATTTTATAAATCTCATATACGTACTGTACTGCCCAACAAATTTAATTTCTATAGCTCCTATTGTCTTCCATCTTACATCCAGACTTCATATCTGTCCAATGATTTCCCTGAAGGGATATTTATCTGAATGGTATAATGATAAATGTGAGCATAAAATTAAAAGATTGGAGAGGGACATTCTGGGATTAAGTAAAGTAAGATGGACAGGTTCAAACAGCATTAGCAGTGAAGATTCTTACTTCATATATTCAAGTGGTGAAAATCATATGAGAGAAAGAGAGTGTGTGAGTGAAGGGATATTGGGCAGTGTCAAATTAGAGTTTTGTAAGTCAAGTTTAATGCTAAACCCATGGACTTGGGAATACAGATGAAGCCTTAGAAAAAATTATGAAGATTTAAAGAAAGCAAAAGACACTGACATTTATTGAATGTCTGATTATAATGGGTGATTTAAATGCAAAAGTTGGGAAAGGGAAAGTAGCACCAGAAGTAGGACCACATTGGTGGGGTAACAGAAATGAGAGAGGGGATTTATTAATTGACTTTTGTAAGGAAAACTAGATGATAATTGCAAATACTGTACTGTAAATGGTTTGAACAACACCCCAGGCATCTCTATACCCTGTATAATACATGGGTTCTCACCCCAGGACAATGTAAACAACATACAGTAGTCAGCAATCAAATAGATTACATTTAAATTCAGGAAAATTCAGAAATTCAATAACCCAAACCAAGACCTATTCAGGGGCGGATTGTGGGTCAGATCACGTCCCAGTTATGAGTTTAGTAAGGCTGAAACTTCAAAAATTAAATCTTTGAACAAAATCAAATGGAATTTATATACAGTAAACCCTTGTTATTCGTGGGGGTTAGCTTCCAAGGAATGGTGCAAATAGGCAAAACTGTGAATAGCAACTTCTACTAACTTTAGTGAACTACTGTATACCTATGCCAAACAACCGACCAGCTGTGGCAGCACTCTTCCCCTCTTTCTTTGTCAGGGTCATCACTGACGTCTGCTTTTTACGATTCACTCCACTAGCATCACTAGCACTGACACAAGGCACTCTTTTAGGGGCCATTTTCACACAGAAAGTTGCTACAGCACAGGCAATGGTTGAGCGCGAACAGAGGCAGAGGAGATGCTGCAGGCACATGGGGGTGACTCATTGCGCTGCGGGAAAAGGCTCACAAGTTAGCCACCGCGAATCGCAAATGGCAAGGGTCTACTGTACTGTAAGCTCAAAACAGGGCCAGGGGTAGAATATGAAATTAATATAAAAAAAAGATTTTAAGTACTGCTAGAGGTTGACTTTGATGAACAAAACCAGAACAAAAATTTAATAATCACAAAGAAGTAATGTTAGAGAATGGGGAAAATTTATAGGACATAGGAGGAACAAGGTTAAAAGTAAGTGGATGACAAATGGAATTTTAAAGAAAGCGAAGAGACAAAGAAAAATGGGAAAATGAAGTGAGGCTTACAAAAAAATATATTATAGAAATTCAAAGGGAATGCAGACAGGCCAAAAAAAGGTGACCAGAAAAGAAATACAAGGTGACTGAAAGTGAAGACAGAATACATAATTATAGCAAATGTACAGAAAGAATAAACAAAAGAACCAGAAAAAAAGGGGTGGGACTATTAAACGCAAAGAAAATACGATCCTGTTTGAGGCAGAAGTAGTAAAAGAGAGATGGGCAGAGTATGCAGAAGAACAATAAGGATAGAGTAGAGGTAAGAAACTTAATGGAAATAACGATCGAAATGTCAATTCTGGAAACAAACTGAGGAAGCTGTAAACAAAGTGAAAAATGATAAAGCTTGTGGAGTTGGTCGGCTTGCAGCAGACTTTATAAAACAAATGGGCAAGAATGGGATAAACTGTTCGACTAAATACAATGTACAGTACTGAATGTACAGTAACTATATTTACTTCAAAGAAGACCTTCCTATAGATTTAAAAAATAAATATTTGTAATATTACCTAATAAGCCAGGAGCCTTGGAGTGTGCCCAGTTTAGAACAATAAGCTTAACACACTCGGGATCGCCTGAAATTTATTTAATAAACGTGTGGCTCGCTCTGTTTAGAGCCATGCAGAATGACGAGAAATCGCAAAGAAGATAATATTTTCCCAGGGCGCTACTCGTAGCTAAGATATTGTCAAATATTTAAGCAAATGATGCTTTCCAATATAAAAAAAAGGGCTGAAAATCACATGAAGCCCTAAAAAAAAAAATTAGGTAGAAGTGAAAAGTGAGAGTTTACTGTTGATTCCTCTTCCTGCTGTACCCACATGCATTGGTCAGTATAAAATGCACATGGTAAGAAAGAATGAGAGTTGTGAACTCTTGGAACAACCGGAGTGTGTTGTGATGGCACCGAGTGAGAGCTGTTTCAAGACCAAACTTGACCAGCACTGTAGCAGGTTAAGATACATTCACGAGACAGTGCAGCCCAGTAACAGTGCGTAAGAGACGTGACCGGCCGCCCAAGCAGCTAACGAGCCGATCAGTGGTGTAGAGGATAAAAATAAAGTAAAAGTAAAATGAGAAAGATGGTGTAATCAGAAAAAAAGATAATGTAAAAAGTAATGGAGTTACAGAATAAAAAATAAAAATAAGTGGTAGTTAAGCGCGCAGTTGCCAAAATGTTTGTAAGCATACTTTTTCCTTGCTTGTTTTTTAGTCAAAATCTTGCTAAAGTATTTTTTTATGGATTATTACTGTACACATAATAAGGAAGTGAAATAGACCAGTTAGAAGTTTCTGTGACAAAAAATGAAAATTTGGCAATATGTCCACTTATCACTCAGACGAGGTAAGCCTTGGCAAATGCATGACAATGGTGATGGCATTACGAATACATATCAAATAAGCACAATATATTCATTATAATTCACCATATGCAAGCCTCTACTGCACTACATTTTACTATCACTTACTATTTTCCCAAGCTAGGCCTATATACTGTATTACAAAAGGCTTTTGTGTGGTATGTGCGACTGTATTGTGAGTAGGCATTTCATTATCGTCTCATAAATTAAGAAATATTTCACTCCAGGGTATTTCATTATAAATATTTCAATACACACCACTTTATCACTTCATCAGAATTAATAGTGAGGTTGTAAAAAATATACAGTATATTTTGACAGCGGCGCAAATGCCATGGTGGCCATTTTTAAATAGAATCTGGGACTGACACACTCACTGCTTACTGAGGCAGAACCATATACTGCCATTTGTTCTCTGGTTACTGGTACCACACATAAACGGGTTGCCACCTAGCCTTAAGACTGATCGTGAGGTGAAATTTTCATTTACATAAAATCAAAACGCCACTTATGAGTGTATGGTCCCGGGTGTTAATAAGTCATGCCTGTAAAGTTTTATTAAACATAATTTTAAGTAGACTAAAGTTCAGAATTGAAAGTGAGTTATCTGAAAAGAAAATTGGATTTAGAAAGGGAAAAAGCAACTACAAAAGCTATTTTTGGATCGAGAATTTTGAGTGAAAGGGCGTTAGAGGTCCAAAGATATATGTTGATAAAAAAAAAAGAAATCTTGGAAAAATAAGCATTATTGAAGATGTTAGAATTTAAAAGAATTTTTACTGGCAACAGGAGGCTGCAGTGATAGTAAATAATGAACTTATTAAATGGTTCACAATTAGACAGGGAGTAAGACAAAGCTGTGTTCTAGCTCCAACATTGTATAATATATATTCAGGATTCTCAATGACAGAAGTTGTGAGTGATAATTACGGACAAAAAGTTAATGGTAAAGTAATATAATAAATACGCTATGCAGATGATAATACTGCCCATATCATAGATAGTGAGGAGGTACTACTAAAACTTGTTAACATATGAGTGGGAAAAGGTGAAAAATATGGTTTTAGAGTCAATGCTGTAAAGACGAAAATAATAGTTGTTTCCAAGTTGGAAATAAATCCTAAAATAAAAATTATGTTAGGGAACAGGAACTTAAACAAGTGGAAAATTTTGTGTACAGTATTTGGGAAGTAACATCAGCTGTGATGGTAGATGTATAGAAGAAATGAAAAAAAAGAATATGGTAAGTCCTAATGAAGAGAGACAGTAACTTCATTTTGAGAAAACTGCTGCTGAAAAGCTTTATATGGTAAGCACTATTGTATGGGTCAGAAGCATAGACACTTACAGGCCCTTGAAATGTGGTGTTATAGGCAATTGCTAAGAATAAGCTACACTGACAGGAAAACAAATGAAGTAGTACTAATATTAGCAAAAACTTCAAGACAAATGCTCTACTTGAAATGTGTGAAAAAGAGAAATTAGATACTTTTGTCATATACTGTACTGTAATTAAGGATGAGGGGAAATAACAGAAATATTAATGGGCACAGTTAAGGGATGGAGGGCCCTGGGAAGGAGAGACTGGGATGGATGCATGAAATTAAAAACTGAGTCCCAGAGAGATACAAGACCTTGGACGATTGGTAAAACACACCCGAGGGTACTCTGAATCATTGATACTGAAGATTACCAAAGTATTGTTGAAAGGGAGCCTGGGGTACTGAGGTGTGTGTGTGTGTGTGTGTGTGTGTGTGTGTGTGTGTGTGTGTGTGTGTGTGTGTGTGTGTCTATGGAGGGGGGCATCACTGAGAGTAAACAATAACTGAAAGAAAGTTATTCTCATAACTAACACTTTTCCTATCCAATGGTAGTACACATACATGATAAAGGTCCTGGTGATCTAATCTTTCATCCAAAAACCCTTTCAATTTAGCCTCTTTTTTCTTCTTCTCAAACCCAGACACTCAGTTATATAATTATGTACACACTGCACTGAATTGTTCCACTGCATATAATTATGCTCTCTTTGTCAACTAGATTATAAATGTCCCCAAAATTTACAGTATTAAAGAAACCATACCTGTTAAACACATATACCCATGGTGTCCCTTTCTGGAAAGCCCAGGCTACGTGAACTGGGCATATTACTTCTCTCACATAGTAATATTCAAAAGGAATATTTAAGAATTCTATATAATTAGTGCCCTCGAGGAAGGCAGCTTCACTCTGGTAGACTTGGTCAATGATATCAGAGTACTCCAGCAGATAATTGAGCTTCTGTGACATCTTTAAGTACAGAGGATCATTTGAAGTCGCCATGTAACTAGGAATAAAGGACCCGTAATCTGCAATGTACAACCTGAAACATACAACTTGAATCATACATGCAATGTTCTGTAAAAGTATTTTGGGAACTGATAACACTATCTCGGAACTGGAAATTAACAGGTTTAATTAATCCAAAAGTTTCAGACAAAAAAAATGCACATTCATGAGCGTGCCCACACACACACATACACACACTACTACTACTTTGCTGTCACTCGGAATCGACTATGACGATCATCCAGCTATGATACAATGACACGAGTTCTCAAGATGTCACCTACGTTGGTGAGCTCTGAGGTGACTCGAGAGGCCGATACGGGACCAGCAGAATCGTCCACAGATGTTACACGTGTGGAGGGCTACATAAGTGCGGCAGCAGCATCTTTGCAGAGTTGGCTCTTGTCTACCTCGGTATATAGCCGGGATAATATGAAAGTATTGACACCTTCTCGTATGGTGCTCCTCCAAACATTACGGTGTGGAGTAATCATCTCCCAGGTGATGGGGTCAATTTGGCGCTTTTTCAGGTTTGTTATAAAACTATTCTTACCTTGCCCGCCAACGTTACGTTTACTAATCGCAATGTGACTGTAAAGTAGCTGCTTTGGCAGTCTACTGTCGTCCATGCGGGTAGCATAGCTAGTCCAACGTAGTTGTTCATGGGTATTGGTAGCCTCGATGCTCTTACAGTTGGTGTCATTGAGAATACTGGCATTTGTTCCCTTGTCTTCTAAGCAAACTCGGAGGACGGTGAAAGTTTTCAAGCTCATTGAGGCTCCTCCCGTATGTGACCCATGTCTCACTGCCATATAGCAGGGTGGGGAGGAACATTGCTCAATATATGTGCAACTTTGTATATAATTTCAGCTCCCTACAACTGAAGAGTACGGAGTCTGCCAAAGACTTGAGATGCACATCTGATCCAATGTTGAATCTCTTTATCGATATCTGCGGTGGTAGACAGGTGGGAGCCTTGATACTGAAAGTAGGTAACAAGAGAGAGGGTAGTACCGTTAAGCTGGATGGATGGGGGGAGGTGTGGTTGAACCTGAGAGAGGCTGAAAAAGAATCCGAGTCTTACGTAAATTCACCTCAAGGCCGAAGTGTGCATACTCATCTGCTTAGGTGCTTAGGATCTCCTGTAGGTCGCGTTCAGAGTGAGCGACGAGGGTGAGGTCGTCTACATACTGAAGTTCAGTATAATGGAAGCTGCAGATACCTTTGTTCCTGTTTGGAGTCGTCTTGTGTTGAAAAGACCCCCTTTCACCCGGTACTGGAAGTCCACCCCACCGGCTAAATTGGCACAAGCACGAATAAGGAAAGCAGCCATGAAAATGGAAAAGAGAGTTAGTGCCAGTACACACCCTTGTTTTACACCCATTTGGGTGGGGAAGAACTCAGACTGGGTGCCATTGTACAAAACACTGCCATTCATGCCATCGTTGAGTCGCCTCACAACGGCGATGTATTTTGGAGGGCAGCCAAAACAGTTGAGGGTCCGCCAGAGGGCTTCACTGTTAACCGAGTCGAAGGCCTTGGTTAGGTGGATGAAGGCCTTCGGTTGAGCAGTGAATGGTAGTGCTCTTTCCAGTGCTGAAGGATGCCTTCTTCATCTTTAATTAGGAAGTTGCCATCAGATGAGCAGAGGGGAGCTGTGCCATGGGTGATTACCCACAAAATGTTTTAGTGGAATTGACAAATCCATGCATCTTGTGTCGATCTGAAAATTTTTGTTTCACATACTATATTTTTCAACCATTCGTTCTTTAGATTACAAAGTTCCTACTGAGGGTTGTTCTGCCAGTCAGTTAAAGCAGCACGTTTATCATCGACGAGTACGTTCATTTCCGAGTAATTTTCATCAATCCAGTACTGGTGTATTCTTTCGAACTGACCAAGGGTCTCTCTGCAGGTTTTTGTTATGACACTGTCGAGAATATCCCATTTGGCACTGGGATTTGGGTTGTTTGTTGTCGGATTGTCTATCAGCCCATGTTCGAGCTGCTCTCTGAAATCATGTGCTGCTGCTGGATCCTCCAGACGCTTAGTATTAAAACTTCTTCTGGAGGTCTGTTACCTTCGCGGTTTTGGGGCAACATAAAGTGAGAGATTGGCTCTGACGAGCCGATGACCAATGTCACAGTGATCTGAGCCACGCATGGCTCAGGTGATGAGGACAGCTCGAGGATCTTTTTCTCTGAAAATGATGTAGTCAATGAGATGCCAGTGTTTGGATTGTGGATGTTGCCATGAACCCTTGAACTTGTCGGCCTACCTAAACACGGTATTGGTGATAGTGAGGTTGTGCTGGGTAGGAGTAGGCCGTTGGGATTACACTTGCCTAGTCCATTTCTTTCTGTGATTCCCTGCCATATGTTAGCATCTCTGCCAACTCTGGCATTGAAGTCACCAGGGAGCACAACCTTATATTCTCTGGAACAAAGGTTAACACTCAGTTGAGGTCAGCATATAGGCTTCCTTGATGTCATCCTCTGCATCCAGTGTTGAGGCGTATGTACTGATGAAAAGGGGATGACGTGTGTGATTCAGTGAGACCCGGAGCGTCATGGGGCACTAGATGATCGCAAAATACATTTCAGTTAGCCTGTGGTTTCTCTCTGCAGCAGGCTTACCCTTCCAGAAGAAAGTATAGCCAGACCCCTGTTCTGTGAGTTGACCCTCGTCTGCGACCAGGGATTCACTAATGGCTGTTATGTCAATGTAATACCCAGACAGCTCTTTTGCCAATAGGGTAGTTCTGACATTCCATGCAGTGACCATAAGAGGTTGTATAGTTTGTTTTTGTTTTGATCTGTGACTATAATTGTGTTTTCGACCACATAAAAGTGATCTTACTGCAGACAGGCAGGCAGAGAGACAGACAGACAGACAGACACAGAGACACAGTATCCAAAACTTTTAGAAAACAAAGGGCTTAAAATTGGGTAAAAGAGCTTCAAAGGTTGCAATTTACCTAAATTTATAACTTTGAACTCCATATCCCCGGTCAGCAAGTTAGGGAATATTTATGCAGGGGCAGATCCAGAAATATCAAAAGGGGGGGATCCAAGAAGTTGTGGGTGGGGGAACATGGCGAACGCAGCGAGCCCACCCATTTGGGTGGGGAGGCTGTAAACGCCCCCCCCCCCCCCGAAGATTATTAGTTTTTAAATCTGACGAATATCATGGGCATTTTGAGGCTGTTTTGAAGTCATGCGCACCTGATATTAGGAGATATTCTGAAGTCAATAGTAAATACTTTTTACTATACAAAAATACCCGAGTATAATACTGCATAAAAGAAAAGTATTGAAATTTTCTGGTGAAAAGGGGGGTTCCGAACTCAGGACGCCCCCCCCCCCCCTGGATCTTCCCTTGTTTTATGGTATTGAAACTGTGAGCAATGTTAAGCAATTTTTGAAGGTTGGGGGTGGGGGGGGGGCAGCCTTGGCACTGTAAATTAATGTGTTTATTTAGTTTATAACCTTGAGGTGTGGGTGGAAAATGTTGTATAAGGAATGTTAAAGCTACTGCACCTCTTAATCACCCCAAGATTGGGTTTATGAATGTTAAAACTACCTCTTTATAACCCTGAAGTGTTGGTATGGAGTGCTTTAAAACAACCCCCTCATCATGCTAATGTGTGGGTTAGTTGTGGAGTGCAACCTAAGTAATGTTATGAGTAATACCAAGGTCAATCGAAGAGGTCAACCTGCGCGCAGGTGGATGGAGCTTTGCTGACGTCAGAGGGTAGACTACTGCACTAGGGTGTGTCATACGGAGGCGAATTTTTTTTTTTTGAGTTTGAAAAATCGGCCCATGGTATTAATGATGTAGTTCTATGTGAAGAATCATGTGATATCTTCAGATTTGAAAAGTTTTTATCTTTTGCTAGGTAAATTTTAACTTGAAATCTTATGAAAATTCAGTATTCCCACCCTTTTACCAACACCACTAAATAGCTTATTTAAAGTAAAGTAAATGTATCAGGTTAATTTATTAGGATGAAAATGATCCAGAATAGTGAAACGAATGATCCTGACACATTTATTAAATTTAATATTCCTTTAGAAAACAAAATCATCAAATACAAAAACCGGTTTTACTACTACGACCCGGTGTTGCTGCACACCATAGAGAACATGTCTTTCTTGCTTCTGTTTCTACTCATCACCTCCCTGCTGACCACCTGAGCACGGATGTAGCCTTCCCTCCTCTCCTGGCTGTACACATGACTGCTGGCCTCGCTCACTTGCTGTACACAACGCTCTATACTCTGGGTGTGCGAGGGCCAGGCAGGGACATGCATGGGGTTGTCCAGGAAAGCTCTGACTTGAACATTGGTGAGGCTGCAGGTAAGAGGGGGCTCACTGCCAGCCTGGATGTTATCCAGATCTATGAGATCAGTGAGGGTCTTGGCACCTAGATTGACTTCAGGAGTCTTCCTGACCCTGAAGGAAACGTCACCAACTGATTCGTCATGCCCAGATCCTCTCATAAGTCTCATATCCAAGATCTTTTTGACTGCCACTCTTCTCTCCTCCTCATCCTTACTGCAGAGCATTGTCTGCAGAACTGCCTCGGGATGAGCATACCAGGAAGATCTCCTCACAGTCTGCTCCACAATCTGACCAACCTTCCTTGGCTGACTCCTCAGGAGCTCAAGCTGGAAGAGAACATGCCTCGGACCTTCGGAGAACGATGACTTGACCTTGGTGTTGAACCAATTTGGCAAGTAGACACTCACGATGAATTGGACAATAAGTCTCAGGTTGTGAAGCTGGTTCCCTTTCAGTTTATGATGAGCGACCCAAATTCTGCAGAACCTGAGAGCCGTTGTGAGCCACCTAGAATGTGAGACTGGACCTATCTGCAGGTAAGCAAGTCTATCAGGCATGACCCCAGTTTTGATGGCACTGCAAATCATGTAACCATAGTACTGGTCAGTACTCAGGTCGTCAATGACAGTATGTGCAAGCTCAACAAGTGGAGGGACAACTGTGATTTTTTCAAAGCTTGGATTTATTTCTAACTCAGTGGCAGAGTCCAGCATCTTGCCAAGAGGACAAGACCATCTGTTGTTTGAAAGAGTCGTGCCATCCAGCTCCTGGATCAGATGTCTGAGTGGCAACTCGTTGGTGTGGAGGTCACAAACAATCCAGACCAGCTTCCTCCCAATCTTCCGCTCTATCCACTGTATGACCCCCCCCCCTTGCCACCCTGTGTTCGTGTTGGTGCTGTCCCCTCCAATGGCCTGCAGGGTCTGGTCTAAGTTCCTCTCTCTGAGCCAGTTCACAATGTTATCTGCCACTATCTCAGCTGGTTTCCTGATGTCATCTTTCTCTGGAGTGAAATGCCACAAATACTTCTCTCCTGGTTCACTGCAGCAGGAGTAGTGTTCCTCCTTCACCATGGCAGGGAACAACTTGTCAGAATCTCCAACTTTCATGAACACTTTAGTGTCATCCCTTCTCCCATCAAAGAACAAACAATTGATTCCATTTTCTCTTATCCCCTTATCAAACTCCTCTTCTAGGTTACTGACAAGTTTCTCCTGAGCTCTCCTTACTTTGTTGTGATCTATCACCAGGTGAACATCATCAGGTGTTATCAAACCACCGTCAATCCAGGCAGCTGTTGCTATCTCTGCAGTTTCTCTGAGACCAGTGTGGTGTCGCATGCTGGCCAGAGCTATGCTCGGGATATCTTTCCTATTTCGAATCTTATGCCTGGAAGGTTTGGGATCATTATTTTCTGGGTTAGGGACAAAGTCACCATTCTCCTGGTCAGCACTCGGATCAGCCATGGGGAAGTCATTAAACTCTGAATCAGCTTGACTCCAATCATCGGCCTTTTTTACCTCACCCTGGGCCTTCTCAAGTCTCTTTTCCTCGGCAACTCTTCTCCTCTTCTGTCTCTCTGTGGCAGCCTCCTGTCTCTTGGACTCTGGAATATCTTGGCTAGAAATCATGAGACCCCCTATACTGCCAGTCTTCTCTCTCTGTGCTTTGACAAATGCCAGTTCGATCACAGGAATCTTCAGTTCACGCTTGCAAATACAGGAGATGTGGGCCTCGGATTTACAGTCACGATCGCATCCAAACTCAGGACAGAGAACAATTGGGCACTTGCAAGTAATTATGTCAAATAACTGGTCCAGTTGCTTGGCAAAGCTGTCCTTAACTGCAAGTTTTCCTCTCCCAAGAGAGATATCTCTTGCCTTTTCCCAACTGGCTAGCAGTCTCCACTAATCTTCTTCTGACTTGTTATGACTGGAGGCTTGAACTGAGCGTTAGCCAGAGTGTACTGTGCCAAGACAGCTTTGGTCATATCACTGGCAATGTCTTTGTTTGTGTAAGTTCTTTGGTTCTTTTCACTGATTTGCCTGATTAAAACACCGTATCTCAAAGCATCTCTCAATGTAGGCAACTCCGACTTCAGGAGCTCTCTCCCAGACCCAAGAAAGTGACTGAGATGGCTGGATTTTTGGTTCCTCGTCCTGACACAAGCAGCCATCGCAAATATTATCAACTTATAAATGCATCAGAATCTGAAACAGAAAAAAATATTGTTAGTTGGGTTGTTAAAGAATGAAGTCAGAAAGCAATGTTCACTATTTAATTGTAATGCACTAATGCAGCTGTACGTTAGATTTTCGATAAATTTCAGGCTAAAATTTACCTAGCAAAAGGTTGCAAAATATTGAAAATGAAATTATTTTCTGTTTATATACACTAAAATCTACCAAAAAAGTGATGGGCCATTAGTTTTAGCTGATCTTCCCTCCTATGACACACCCTACTACTGCACCGACCCCAATGAACTTTAAGGTCATTAAATAACTTATAAAGTTAAATTATTTCTTAAAATAATGTGTTTTCAAATGTTAATAACTGTTCCTAAGGTAAATTGTTAAAAGATATCATATAAATTTTTTTGGAGTGTCATGTAGAATGTCATGGTCCCAATTTGACCTGTCTCCATTATTTCTTATGGGATTAATTCCCCGCTTTAAGTGGATACGTTATTAGAGGCAATTTTCCAGCCCCAATTAACAGCGGAAAACGAGGACCCCCAGTACTTGCCAATAGTGGGTAACAGAGACGTGACCGACTGCCCAAGCGGCTAATGAGCCGATCAGTGATTAAGAGGATAAAAGTAAAAAGTAAAAGAAAACAATACATTTCAGTTCTACCTATGTATTTAAGTAAGTGCTCTATATATTTATAATGTAGGCATAAGGTGACAGGAGGCGAGGTGACCTCACCTGACAGGTGTTACTGCCACTAGCACCAGAATATAAGGGAGTGGTAATTAGAGCAGGTGATCACAGGTGCTGCCTCCACCTACAGGTGTAAGGTGAGGTGACAGGAGTTATGACATCAGAAGACAAGGGTTACCTTCACTGAGACTTGTTTCATCAAAAGATAAAACACATAGATGTTCACTGTCATCCATAGACTCACATTTATGGTATAGCAGTGGCAGAACTGCATGCAACACCCCTGCTTCTACTTTGAGCTTAGAAATCCAATGATGCAGTTTACTGACAGACGGGAAAGGAAATTTACTTTTATCACACAAGTAGCGATAAGCTTTCGAGCTTAATCTGCGAATGGTCTTTGCTCGAATGATATCCTCATCAGACCAGGGCCCATATTATAGGATTACCAGTCAAGAAAAAATTCACTTGGGATGAGGAAAAAATAACTACTAAGAATATATTTTAATAGCAGCAGTAGCCTTAATAACAGCATTTTCTATCTGCTCATGCAAATAAATCCTCTCCTTCTCTCATCCTCTTTTATTTTTCAATGAGAAGATCATCTCTCGCCCTCATAACATCATCCAACTGATGTTGTAGATCCTCAGTGATCAGAACTGGTCTCTTCCTCAGGTTCTTTCTCTTACAGT
Source organism: Homarus gammarus (assembly GCA_958450375.1). NCBI lineage: Eukaryota > Metazoa > Arthropoda > Malacostraca > Decapoda > Nephropidae > Homarus > Homarus gammarus. Next base: position 157,249 of record CAUDMG010003838.1, read on the forward strand.
ACATCAGGTAACCGGTACTCAATTTCTTGCACAATTCTCTTTTGGCCTCTTCTCTCAACACATATGTCTCTGATGACAGCCTTGAAAGCATTTTGATAGTCCAGTTATTTAACATTATTTTAGATAATAACAGTTCTGCTTTCCAACTGTGAACATATTTAGTTTGAATAAATGGAGAGCTCCACGAACATTTTCTATGATCAATCGCCTATTTGTAGCTCTACACGAGGGGCGTGGCTTGCGGGCGAGGTCCGTGTGGAAATACGATAGCAAATATACAATTGCCTACATGATATCCTTTCCTCCCTGTTGTGTTCATTATATTAATAATGTAGCCATGAGGTGACAAGAGTTATGACCTCACATAACAAGTGACAGGTATGGGTTGGGTGTAAATGGGGCTGCCTAGTATGGGCCAATAGGCCCACTGAAGTTTCTTCCATTCTTATGATCTTAGAGAGAAGAGGAGATGGAGTGCTAAATTTATTGTAAACTTATAAAAAATATATAAGATTCATATTCAATAGTTATCAAACTATCTTTACAATGGACTGCAGATTCTGTCAGCTTCTGGCAACACTGTTCAATATCCACCGATCACAGCCGAGCATTAGCAGTACTGTATTTATGTTGGCTTTTCTCATACTGTATCTTAGTTCTTCTTTAGGAAATGTATGGAAGTGTATATTTCCCTCTCGTTTGAACAAAGAGTTGCACACAAACATTATATACTTAGGGGGCATTATGTAACAGAGGACACCAGTTTTCACAGAAGTGGCTGCAGCCATCTGAGGGGGCGGTCTCTCAAACTCTCCACCCAGTGACGTCATGCGCAAGCTGGGTCGCATTTTGGGTCAAGTGTGGGATGAGCTCCTCTCTATAGACCTCGAGTAATACAGTATAACATACAGTGTTTACATATTTTATTCTGAGCGTGTCATACTTACGGGTGGTGTGACTCAACCAGCTCCTTCAGTGTGCGTATCTTGTTTGCCTGGCCAGGGACAGTGATAAACGCAATGAGGTTGCTGACATAGGATGTGGAGAGGACTAGGGCGGCCAACCACCAGCAAATGAGGAAGGGGCGACAGCCAGAGATGTTGGGGATGCTGGAGAAACCCTGCTTCACAATACTCCGCATCAGCCACACCATCGTTGACAACACATCTGCCCCTGTCAGTACAGTTGTTGCTGCATTACTATCACTATCAATTCGCTTGCAATCTTCTATGTTCCTTATAATCGTACCCAAATTAAAAAATTCTAAATGCAAAACAGTACAGAATCTGAGTGCTTTAATGACTTACTAATTTATGGTTATAGTTTATGCAGCCATTAATTTTTTGAACTGTACTGATTACATAAATTCAAATAAAGTATGAAAGTGGAAATACTGTACACACACATAATCATATGCCCAGGGGCAAGGGTGTTAAAAATTACACTAGGAGTATAAGAAAACAAGGGCTGTAATTAAAAAAAAAGAAAAAAAGAAAAAAAGAACTTACTGTGGGTATAAACTGATGTGGGTGAGTTGGTGATGAATAGGTGAAAGAAGAGTGTGATGAGGGCTAGGGAGATGACCAGTGCCACCCACATTTTCTCTGTGAAAGGGTACACCACAGCCGCCCATCGAGCCTCAGGCTTCGGCATCTGTACTCCAGCACCAATAGTTTACTTTATCACTCAAATTGAAAATATACTGTTATTTGAATATTAATAAACAATTACTGATGAAGTTTAATACCTGTGAAACAAGACTGTGTGGTTGTAGGCAATCACACATTTTTCCCTTCTAGCAAACTTGAAAGACAATTACCTTAAAATCTAAATCTCTCTTTTTAAGTCTGAATTAAATTTGACTGTAATTTACAGTATATTGTTATATTTATGCTTCAGTTTAAGTTAACCCATTGTTTCTTTAAATCTTCACTTATGAGGAGTGTTTTTCATGCAAACCTTTGAATTTATGGACCCTGTCTTTCTATGAAGCATAATCCTGCAAATTCTCCCACTGAAAGCTTGCCTTCTACTGATATAATTCTTTAATGATACTCATTAAGATTTGAATCCTAAATGTCTGACACACACACACACACACAAACACACACACACACACACACACAAAACACACACACAAATCACACACACATAACACACACACAAAACACGCACACACAAAACAAACACACACACAAAGCAAACACACACACACAAAACACACACACACACACACACACATACACACACCAAGAACACACACACACAAACACACACACACAAACACACACACACACACACACACACACACACACAAAACACACACACACACACACAAAACACACACACACACACACACACACACACACACACACACACACATAAAACACAGTATTAAAATATATTTGACAACATTCTCATACCTCACTCCTCAAGTTTAATTGCTTGATGTGATTTCCACCACCCACCTTCAGAACAGCACTAAAAGAATCACTGAAGATAACGACAGAAAAGTCCATAACAGCCATACGTTCATAGAGGACAGAAAAGGTGTTGATGATAAGATCTTTTTCTCTCCTGACCAGCTGGCCTGCCATTCCCATCCAGGTACCATTAATAAAGTCTCCCCAATGATAATCAGGAGGATTGTACTGCACAGTGTAGGTAAAATTCATGATGCTGCCAATCTCAGTAAGTATTATTAGGCCTAGACCTGCTACAGTCGTATCTGGAAATGCAATCACCACAGTTTAGCGAATTGTAATTAAACTTTAAATTATTAATTTTTTCGTGAATGATTGACACTATTAATAGATGGGTACAAGCGTTCATCTACCAGAACAGCTTGATATGATATTTATGGTAGAAAGAGGTGCAGGTATACCCCAATAACTGCTGCATTGCGTAACCGACAATTACATATAAGGGAAATACCCTGCGAGTTTCGTTGATACCCCGGAGATCCGACAATCGGGAGAGGAGCGGCCGAGCTATTTTGAATTTTGCCGGCGGTGGTGTGGTGCAAATTTTTGCTCCCTCTGACTCATTCCCGCCATCTTTGCTCTTGTTTACACTTACCATGTATCTATGACTTCGTGTTTTTTTTTTATTTCCGAATCCCGTCCCCTTCCAGTTTAATGTTCAGCCTTTCGTGGGGTACACTATCGAAAGCCTTGGCAAAATCTAGGTAAATATTGACAATATTACCACCCTGTTCCAGAATTCGGGTCCAAATATCCATTACCTTGAGTAATTGTGTTAAGCAGGAGCGCCCCGGCATAAAACCGTGTTGGCAATCCTTTACAAGGTTGTTTCGTCGTAGATGTTCCATTATGGCATCTCTTATAATGGTCTCAAGTACTTTACATACCATGCTAGTTAGGGTCACCGGTCTATAGTTATTCGTGGAGTGGCGATCACCCTTTTTGAAGATAGGATTCACATAAGCCATTTTCCAATCACTGGGGACCTTTTACTCATCCAGGTATTTACTGAACAGGATCTTCAGGGGCTCAGAAAGTTCGTTGCACACCTCCCTTCGCACTCTGGGATGCACTATGTCAGGTCCGGGACTCTTATAAACCTCAAACACAGGAAGATTGCTCACATCCTCTCTTGTGAACACCGAGGAAAAGAAGCTGTTCAATGCCTCAGCTTTGTCCTGGTCAGAATCTGCGTAACTACCATCTTCAAGCCTCAGTTCCGATACTCCTACTCGCGTTTTTAATTATGACTTTGCATGGCGGTAAAACGCCTTTGGGTTTGACTTGACCTCGCTTGCAACCAGCCTCTGGAACTCCTTTTCAGCCCTTCTACACTCTGTCCTGCTCATCGTTTGACCTAACCCACATCTTGAATTTCTGGGTTTTCCTCTTAACTTTGTCGACCGCAGCATGGGTCACTGGATTTGATCTTTGGTACATATTTCTTGATCAAATGGTTCACTTTACTAGCTATGACATTTAGCGTAGTGTCAGCGTTCTTATGCCAAAATGAGTTAGGCCAGTGGATACTCATCTCCTCCCTCTTCCCGTCGTAATTTCCATTGAAATATTTACACCTTGGTCTGCTTTTGTCGTAAACTGAGTAACAGTTAAACCTGAAGGACAACATTACACGGTGGCTGGTGCCAACTGGAGCTAGATGTTTCAGTTTGGCCACCATACCCTCCTCGTTTGTTATGACGAAGTCCAGTGGCTTGGGTGTTTGCGCCCCTCTGTAATGTGTCGGGTCTTTAACATGTTGGAAGAGAAAATTATCTCTCAGAGTTTCTACGAAAAGAGTAGAGGGGTTATTTAAGTCATTGGGCGTGAACTCATTTCTCCAGTCGATGTCGCCATAGTTAAAGTCCCCCATGATAAGTAGGTGGCTAGGGTTGAGTCTCGCTGCATTGTCTATTAAGGCTCTGAAATTCCTTTGGTTTGGTAAGCTGCAGTTGAGGGATCTGTAGATACACCAGACAATAAGTACGACTCCTCCCTTGAATAATTTTACACCACTTGGATTCTTCAAAAACATCTTCTCCCTGCACCCTTACCTGTCTTGCTCTAAGGTCTTGCCTAGCATAGATAACCACACCCTTCTTGCAAGTTTCTTGAGAATGGTTCGTAACAAGTCATATCCATCAATACTGAACTCACATTCTTTTGGGTCTATTCTCCTGTTCTTGTACAACAGTTCTACAACTCCTACTATATCGGGTTGGTGCACCTTCAGTAGTGTTTCAAATTCTTCTCTCATATCAAGGAACATGTCAGTATTAGTGAACATGACATTCAAGCCGGAATTTGTTCTCGGTAATTCTCTGTTCTTGGTAGTAACTCCAGTCCCCGTCCACTCTCAGCAGCTGCAGCATTTGCTAAATACACTGTATTTTGTAGGGTGTGGTTAGATATGTTATTGTTTACACGGCGCTTGCCTTATCCTGGGTGTGAGGTAGAGTTGGTGCCTCCTCCTGGTTGGGAGGTAGAGCGGGTGGAGGGTGTACCGCTGCCCTCCGAACCAACAAAGATTGGTAGAGGCTTGATTTTCATTATTTCCAATGTAGTTTTACTCAATCATGCCTAAACTCCCTAGTGATAGTTCCTCTTGTGATTTGATGTGATAAGGCACAATAAGAGTGATGATGGACCAGCAAAGATTAGTAGACTTGAACTTGCCACCCTAGACTGTCTCAACACAGGTAAATAACAGCCTCAATTTATGTTTTACATTGCGTATTTAAGGCTTATTGTGCTTACTTATAATGTCTGCTTTATTTTCTTACTTGACAGTGTGCATGACAGATATATCAAGAGTAGATGAGAGTTTTTGGAGGCTGGCCAGTCCCTAATCCCCTGAATTTGTTATGTTTTTATGGGATTAATTGCTTTGATAACAGATGATTCACTACCCAACAACCTTTCCCAGTCCCTAAATGCGTCGGTTATCAGGGTACACCTGTACTGTACAGTATCTTGGTGCTAAACAATTTGTAATTGGATTTTTCCCCACCTCGGTTCAAATTTGAACAATAAATCTGATAACTTAAAAATAATTACAACAGTATAAACAAGGATATAGGTAATTTCTTGTCATTTATATTATACGCGAATAAGGAATAAGACAAGAAAATCTCATAAACATATACAAATATTGTTAACCAGAAAAACACGAGAGAGGAGTAAGAAGCAAACTCATTTACATTCACATGAAAAATTTATACAACTCCTGATGACTAATTAAGTTGGATAATGTAGGATGGATCTTTTGTATCTAGACATATAGCTATACTTTGCATTACCCTTAGCTGATTCTGAGTCACCCACTTTTTAAGACTTTGTTATTTGGCTCAATTACATACCTGTAGTGTATACAGGGAGGTACTGCCGCCTGGGAAGATATTGGAAGCATAATGTGTTGTCTAATGGTAGACCCTGCTGCCACATGGCACCACAAAAATTTTGACCAAGTCCCACGTTGGTGATCTGACTTTCTGGCTCACTTACACACAATTGCAGGGTCTCAATTGCTTCTCTTACTTTGACAACACACCATACATATATTGTTTCTCACTCTTGATCTCTCTTTTTTTTCATTTTTGTATGTCTTTATTATTATAATTATTATTAATACTATTATAATTATTATTTCATTATTTAAATTTGTATATATTATTTGTTTTTATTGTGAATTATCATTATTATTATTATTATAATTATTTTATTATTATTATTAAATTTTCGCCCCCCAGGCCCCGATGTGGGTCAGTGACCTGTGCCCGAGTGAGCCAATCCCTGTAAAAAAAAATACTTCTACAACTGACGCATTTGGATGCCATCTTCCAAGCCACCCTCTCCATTGGAAGCTGATGTCCATAGCTTATTTGCATCACTTTAAGTCTTCATTTCAGTGCGTTATGGCCTATCATTTATTGGATTGTCAGCAAATGGCTCTACTCTTAGAAGATGGGACCTTTAAATGAGGTGTCAGTGTCTAGCATCACTTACCTAGATGATCTTCATTTCCACTAATGGGAGATATCAATGAGATGAGTTGTAGGTACGTACAGTATTTACCAGGTGCCTATCAAGAGAGCTGCAGCACTCATAAGGCTCAGCCACATCTGTATCATTATTGCTGTTCACTCTGTATCTAATATTCTGGCTTGGAGAGCTACCATCAGGTAATAACAGTACTGCTTATACTTACAGGTGTCATCCTTGAGTAACAGACGAGTTGTCAGTGTCCTCTATCATTAATGGGATGATAATAATAGCACGTTCATGTAACTCACTAGTGGTGAAATCGTCAAAGAACATCACTGGAAAGTTATCGGTCCAGCTGGCGAGGTGTAATACGTGACCGTGGAAGCTAGGGAATCTGTCCTGAACCAGATGCTGCCGTGTCATGGCCTCCAAAGGGTTCAACGTCTGTGGGTACACAGGTGTTCAGTTTATGGTAAAGGCACGAGTATACTATACTCCACATCACATCTGCTTGCACACCAGTGGTCAGCATCATGTACAGCTAGTGGTACATTATTAATTTGCATCCACTCCATAATATAAACCATCATCTATACAACTACTTGTGCATAGCAGCAACACATTAAGTATCGATAAAGTAGCAATAGGAAATTTATGTGGATACCAATGTGTTGCTGGCAAAACATCGCCAAGAAGGATTTAGGATAACATAGAGGCTGTGATAGTGGGTCTCATAGGTATGACTACCCATTGGGGGAAGTGTGGATACAGTACTCTTGCCTCACCCAGCTGAACACGAGAAGAAAGCGTGGCCAGCAAACTCTTGTAATAATGTTGGTTGAATAATTTATCTGAGCATCCTCATCTCTGCCTCCTTTGTAATGGTTCCTCTTCTCAATACTACTTTATGGTTAAATTCTGCTTCCATTGTTACATATGCATACACATCTACTTCCAGATTTAGAAGACTCCCCTTCCTTTATAGCACAGAACGACATTCTCTGATGTTAATAAAAGTAGATTCGATATTACGTGGCATCAGCATGGCAACGTCGGAACAGAGGACAAACATTAGGATTCCGGTGCTAAAAATCTCAATTGAAATATATAGTTGATATGCTGACAGCTGTTACATATGAGTATACTGTTTTTTGTTCTACATCCTTTAATGAATAAAATAATAATTGTAGCAGTGGTTATTTTAATTTATTGTCGCAGGTAACAAGTAAACAGCACTTTGTCCTCCGTGCTGCTAACACGTGGTCGCCCAGAAGCTCCACCCACAACTGTGACGTCAATGACGAACTGTTATATTTGATCTCTAATTAAAGTAACATTTATTTCTCCTTGTCTCCCTATCTATCTACTTCTGTTATTTCAACTTTCCTCTACAACACATTCATTTAAGCTCATTTACTAATACAGGATAAAGTATTTGTAAAATCATTTCTGAATCATCAGCCAGAGTTGTATTACAGCTAAAGGCGGCGGCACACTGGGCACGTTCCTTCAAACATGTTGCCTGTTTTGCTGGCCGTTGGCCTGCCGGCCCAGCAAGCAGCAGGATTTCGATTGTTGTGAGAAATGGACAATGGTTTGTGGGATAGTGCTGAAATGAGCTTCGTATTAGGTGTTGCATATTCAAGTAAAATTTAAATGAATCATGAAAAAATAATTCCAAATATAACACATAAAACTGTAGCATGTTTCTATTTATTCGTCGCTTTATAAATTCTTCAGTGCTATTAAATAATTATTCAGGGTCTTCTTTGACCAGCCACCCACCGCCACTTGAAGAACTATAGCACAATCCTAATGGTTGAGATTGACCTGATAACGAGATCTGAGGTTGCCGAGTTCCACGACAATTTAAATAATGAGTTACTTAATGCACAAAGGCAGAACATACCATACAAAAAACTCAGATCAAACAACAATGACCCTAAATGAATAAATAATTATTTAAAGAACATTATTGGACAAAGAAAGGCTATAGGTAGGAGAATAAATCGTGGTGAAGTTTACCTCCGAGATTATTATAAGGAATTGGCCGGTAGGGTTAAGACCGAGATAAGAAAACCAAAGAGGAATAATCAGCTGAAGATAGCAAGGGAGGCGAAGCTAAACCCCAGGGGATTCTATCAAATGTATCAAACTAAACACCGAGAAAAGATTGGACCAATACAGTCAGATACCGGCGAGCTAACTAATAACGACGGAGAAATGAGCAATAATCTGAATAAATATTTTTCAACAATTTTCACCACCGAAAATTTAAACATGATACCCGAGGCTCCGACTCTATACAGAGGTATAGAAGAAAATAAATTGAGCGAGATAGTAGTGACTAGTAACGATGTTAGTAAGCAAATGGACAAACTAAAGCCTAATAAGTCACCAGGTCCCGATGAGATATTAGCAAAGCTGTTTAACATGTCCTTAAAAACAGGTGTAGTACCAGAATCCTGGAGGATAGCGAATGTAATACCGATTTTCTAGAAGGGAGATAGATCACTATCCTCTAACTACCATCCAGTCAGTCTAACATCAATTGTAGGAAAATTACTGGAAGCAATCATTTCAAACTCTATTCGAAATCACCTGGAGAAGCACAAGTTGATCAATGATTCCCAACATGGCTTTCGAATCAGTGGACGAGGGGCACAATTATGATGTGGTATATCTCGACTTTAGCAAAGCCTTCGAACAGAGTCCCCCACGAAAGACTAATAAAAAAAGTGGAGGCCCATGGCATTAAAGGTGATATTCTAAAATGGATTAGGGGGTTGTTACAGAACAAGAAACAGCGAGTGAGCATTAACGGCACTAAATCCCGTTGGAACAGCGTCACTAGTGGAGTTCCGCAAGGCTCAGTACTTGGACCATTATTATTTATTATATACATAAACGACATAGATATCGGCGTAGACAGCAACATAAGTAAATTTGCTGATGACACTAAAATAGGACGTGTAATTAAATCTGACGAGGACTCCGCAAAACAACAGGAAGATCTAAAAAAAATTTTCGAATGGTCTGAAAATTGGCAGATGAAATTCAATGTGGACAAATGTAAAGTACTCAGTATAGGAGATGTAAACAGGGAAACCAGATACCAGATGAACAACTATGTTATTGAGAAATCCGACTGCGAGAGAGATTTAGGAGTAATGATAAGTAGGAATCTTAAACCAAGTAAACAATGTGTGTTTGCTCGAATCAAGGCTAATAAAGTACTTGGGTTCATACAAAGGAGTGTTAGTTACAAGAGTAGCAAGGTCATCTTAAAACTATATCTTGCGCTTGTGAGACCTCACTTGGATTACGCAGTTCAATTCTGGTCACTGTATTACAGAATGGATATAGAATCCTTGGAAAGAATTCAGAGGAGAATGACAAGACTGATCCCAGGCATTAGGAACCTTGAGTACAGAGACAGATTAAAGCATCTTAATTTGCACTCCCTCGAGAGACTTAGAGTGAGGGGCGACATGATAGAGGTGTATAAATGGAAGTTAGGGCTAAGCAAAGGGGACATTACAACTATCCAACCAGGAGCGAACTCGTAACAATGGTTTAAAATTAGACAAATTTAGACTTAGGCGCAAAATATGTAAAAATTGGTCTGGAAATAGAGTAGTGGGCGAGTGGAACAAGTTGGGTGGATATATGATCAATAGGGATTGGATGTAAATGGGACTGCCCAGTATGGGCCAATAGGCCCGCTGCAGTTTCCTCCATTCTTATGTGCTTATATTCTTACGTTGTAACGGGATCCATGGCAAGCCTCATCTAGATGCTTTGTTGTTGTTTTTGTTGCGTTGGGCAGACGCGCCAACAAAACATCCCAGATCCCAGTGTGACACAAACGTCTCTTCGTTTTTGCTGGCCAGACAGTGTTTGCCCAACATGTTGGACGGAAAAGTGCCCATTCTGCCACGGCCTTAAGGGAAACATGTTTTTGGTCATATCAGTTTCAATTAAGTTTTTTGATTACTCTAATAATTGTGCTAAGAAGAAACTAATGTTTTATTTGTAAAACATACAACCCCCAATGGTTACAAATGTCAAAATCCAAAATCTGTGACCCTTAGAAATGTACAAATCAATCCAGCAACTTGAAAATCTTGAACCCTTGGGCCCGAATTCAGAACAGTGATTTGAAACCGTATGAAGGTTTAAACCATGGATCGAGCAAAGATTGAAGATTGTTGGTATTCAGAATGCTGGCTTGAACCAACACAAAGATTCAAATCGGGTTTGAGATCGGAATTGTCAATCCTCGCGTTAATCGAGCCTGGAGGCAAGTTTGGCGGTTGATCCTTCAAGCAAGTCAGCATGAATTTTGACAAGGAATGCTGATTTTGGCGAGATCATCAAATTGGAAATTCTGTAGAGAAGACTGGTGGTAGATAGGCAGAAACCTAAAAAAATATATGGTGAGGCTCAATTTAAACAAAGATATAGGTTCAGCAAGGGAGATTTCCTTTATATTTTCCATGATATGGAGCATCTACTTGACAGACCAGTTGGCTGTGGTTCACCTCTACCTCCCATTCATCACCTGATGATTGCTTTAAGATTCTTCGCAGCGAATAGTTTCCAGGTAAGAAATATTCAGGTTACTGAATGAGTTATGGTAATGTATTACAACACTTTCGTGTTTCAGGTCCATGAAGATCAAGCGGGTAAATGTAAAGAACGCTGACGCTTCTATAATTTGAGGGTTTTTCTTTAGGAAATTTATTCAGATGTATTTTTAATATGATTGAATCAATGCTCAGTCCATTTTGATTTTAATGTATTAATAAAGGAAAGTCTTTTCTTAACATTACTAATCAGGGTAAATGTGGGGTTAAAAGAACAGAAAGAAACCTAACCTAACTGAACCTGGCCAGGTTACTACATACTGCATTGATTCATCTTGCTTTGGTTATGCATATTGACACCTGTCCCGGATTATATTTATAATCGCATGTAATTGTTCTTCTCCTATGAAATTTTTAGTTGTCATATAACAACACAGACACGTTGTAACAGTACCATAAGTAATTATAATTTGATCATAATTTGATTGTAATTATCATAATAAAAGTAACTTTTGATTATGCGATCCGGGGATCAAGCTGATGTTTTGAATACTATAAGTAATCCACTGCAGGAAATCTCGTGTCAAGGAATCCTGATTCGCACGCCTGAGCTGAACTCAAATCCCAGGTGCAAACTACCGTTTTGAATTCGGGCCCTAGGCTTCAGGTCACGTCCTCTGACGTGTGTCTGTAGAGCTTTGGGTTGCATCACATGACGTTTTGAAATGAACTTATGGGATAGCAATTCAAAACTGAAGTTATATCTTTTTGATCTATGAACATCAGATAATCCGATGAGAGTATTGAAATTGTGGTCAGTCTTGTATTATAGAAAGTAATTAGTTTTCTGAAATGTAAACAGACTCTTGATAATCGCTGGAAACTTATCGGAAAAATCTCAGTATTTGCTCGCAAAGCTCCGCCCACAATATACTGCCATGCTTAGAACTTGACGTCAGCTTAATTCTTGCCTTTGAAAGCTCAGTCACTGCTTAGTTCAAAAAGTTAATCTTAGAAAATTAATATAAGCTCGTAGCATGATATTCACACGCCAATGTGTACAGTAAAGGAGTCTGATGATTATACAGTATCTGAGAAAGTTTCGACTTGGTAACTCGGGGATGGTGAGCGCTGGGAGAGACTGACTCCCAAGTTCCCAACCTCACTCAAGCCCTCGACTTCTCTGTGAACAGGTATGTCCAGTACTTCGTGTCCCACTCCGTCATATTAAGTGATTTGACGTAGTTTTGTGTTATTTGAACATGCAAGTGATCCATTAACATAACTTTGATGTTTTTAGTAATGTGTTCATGCGCCCTCAGCTTAAAAAACATATTTTATGACATTCGTGTCAACACTATGTCCTCACTCAAGCCCTCGACTTCTCTGTGAACAGGTGCCTAATAGACCAAGGGTGGTCGTTGTATGCCAGGAAACAGCCAACACGAGTTTGGAGGTGGATGAAAGCCATTGAGATCGGATAGCTTCGTGTAACACGGTGGTGTGGTGGGCTGAGAATGTGTCCGCTGTCCACCTGTTTTTCTCACGTGAGGAGTAAACACGACCAGCTCATAGCATTGTTATGAATGAGTCCACCACTGAGTAGAGTTACTTATTGGGTGAGTTATGCACCCGAGTATCCATGTAAGTAGTCTCCTCAGTTGTATGGGTGTCTGGAGTGAGCAAGTGTATGAGGGTCGCCACTTCTTGGCGAAGACAATAAAGTAGCTCAAGGAGGTTATTAGTTGTGGTGCTACTGCTAGAGTCCTGTTCATAATTAAGAGCTACAATTCTCAGGAAATCTGTATTGATGGTGCTCAAGTGAGCTATATGTAAGATTATAGTGCTGTGTTTGTTTAAAGATACACCAAGGAATGGTGTATGTTGGAAGGTGTACCTTATGGAAAAGTACAAAATGAGTGGTGCCATGGAGTTGATCCTTGCAGTTGTGTGTTACTGAAAGCAGTCACGAGTCTAACCTCATTTTAATAAACCATTTTTATGGTATGTTAAGGGTATCATTCTTCTGCAGTATTCACCTTTGTTCCTTCCCATATCTTGGTACCAGTATTACAGTACCCTGTGTCTTAACCCTCGAGCCATGCTACCACAGGTAAGACTCAGAGGTTAGGGAGTATCTCTGAGAAGTAAAGTGATTAAGAACTAGCTAACATATGGAATTAATAAAGTAAAAAATAGAAAGAACAGTCGTTGTTTAAAGGTAGTGGGAAAGAGCTTAAAGAACTTAAAGTAAAATAAAAAGAAGAGAACCCCCTATAACTGGAGCATTAATTTTAATTATTAAGTGTAAATAGTAATAACATAGTAAAAAAAGTGTCCTGTAGCTGATAATGCCTACAAATTAGTGTTGTTTACCTTGTTACTGCTACGTCATACACACACACACACACCCGGCCACTTCACTAACATTCTCCACTCTTCCTAGCCCCTGTGCTACCAACCTGTGGTAAGAACATTTATTGATTTCCAGATTATATTATGCATGGCCAGTTTGTAAGACTAGACTTGCTTTTTATTTGTTTCTGAATAAACCCGCGTGGGTCCCCTGCCCACGCCGTGGAGGAGTGGGGGGGGGGAGGTGTTGCCAACCACAGCCCGAAGCCCAGGGGTTAATGAGAATACAGTATAACAAGTATGGGCCAATAGGCCCGCTGCAGTTTCGTCCATTCTTATGTATGGATACTTTCTGAAGACAGTACTCCAGCTAATAAACATAGAGGGTATGACAATTAACATGTGTTAAAGCAAAAATAATTTATTGACGAAAATCTCACCTGTACACGGAATCTGTCTGTTCCAGGCTTGAATGGCAGGTAGGTCGTGAGGGTGTACCTAAGCCTTGCATCTTTCAGGACCTGCGTCTGCACTAAGGACAAATGACGTCCTGTGTTCGCCTCCACCAGTAAGTGTCTGTAATATACAGTAAAAGTGCTTTGTAGTTTAAATTAAGAGAACCTGTAATCTACTGTATAACAGGTAGTAATGAGTCATCTTTGGAGTCAACTGTCTACACACTGATTTGCTAGTTAGTAACTGGCCCTACAGCTGCTATGTAATAGGTGTAGTGGTTAATTTAGTGTTGTGCCAAGTGCCCTGCTGGATGTCAAGCGTCGAATATCAAGTGATTATAACAGTCTGCTTACAAACTACTTTTATTGTTTTGTTAGGGACTGTGCTAAATAAGCATACTATTTTGGTGCCCAACAGGGTAGAAGGCTTCTAACCTAATGGGTACAGTACTCAAAATTAGGGAAAATGTGGAGCAGACAGCTAACACCAGGAGGAGTTGTTCGATTTCGTTCATTGTACCCACAGATGTTCTTTGGATGATAGTAAGTGATATAAGCAACACGAAAATGCACAGAACCCAATAGAACCTGACCTAACCAATCAAGGAAACCTACCTCACCTTACCTAATTTCCTAGCAGGGGGGGCTCCGCTCCCAGACCCCGGCATATTAAACAGAAATGACTTTCTTTGATATTTGGTACAATGGTATATCTAGGGGGGAATCCCGGGAGTCAGGACCCCCCTTTTCAACAGAAAATTCCAATAATTTTTCTTTAATGTAGTTCAGTATTGTACTAGGTTATTTTTGTATAGTAAAATATAATAACTATTGTCCTCAGAAAATATCCTAATATCAAGTGTACATGGCTTCAAAATGGCCCCAAAATGCCCATGATATTCGTCAGATTTCAAAAAAAAATTCTGAGGGGGGGGGGGGGGGTTACATGTCGTATCGTTTTTATTACTTACTATCATCCAAAGAAAATATGTGGAAAAAATGAACGAAATCGAACAACTCCTTCTGGTGTTAGCCGTCTGTTCCACTATTATCCAAATTTGGAATATTCCATACTGCATTCTTTTCATAATTTCTACCATCAACAAAGTACTGCATAGTACTAGTAGCAATATCACATACCAATGTAACAGATAACTTTTATTTCATGATATCAAAACACTGCAAGTATTGTATACATATACTGCACTTACTGAAATGATAATTATATTGTTATGCCGTGGCATAATTTGGTATTATAATGTTTGAAAACTAAAGGCGTTTTAGATGCACGGAATAGCTAAGGCTTTAGTTATTTCCAGAGTCATTAAAAAATACGACATTGAACCGCATCTTGGGAATAACTGTTGTACAACACAGTCTTCAGAAAACAATCAAATTATGAGAACTGTTATTTGGACACAATACAGAAAAAAATAGTGAAGAAAATATATAGAAAATTATGGAAAGACAAAAAAAAAAGGTCAATCAGTCAACGATAAATAAAAATAACACAAAAAATCAGGCCCGTTGTAAAGTTAATTTCTCCCGGACTCTGTATCCACACATAACAACCAGAGCAGCTGTACGCTTCTCTCTCTGTTAGGTGTTCGCATATTTGTACACGAAATACGACGAATTTCAGGTTCGTTTAAGTGTTAATTTTTGCACTTACAGAATGTATGTATATTATGTATGCTGGATTATATATCATGTATGTATATTATGTATGTGCTCCATTTATGTATTATTTATTCAGCCTAGCTAGCAGCGTGTGGCAATGTTATTACCATATCCCACATGCTTAATTAATGTGCCTGGCGACGTATGGAAGCTGCTAATGTATCACTTGCCATACGTCGCCTATAGCAGTTGACAAGGAGCCTAGCCAAGGGAGGGTGCTGCTTCCCTCTGTGTACATACTCTTATCCAGTAAACCGAACCTACAAAACTATACAGGTGTTTGTGTTCTCTCCTGTATATAGAACTTATTATTCAGAACCTAACATGGCGCAGTGATCCGATCTTACTGGATAATTACGAGTGATAGCGCAAAGTCTGTGGAAAGCCGGATGGACTCCTCCTCGCCTTGGGTCAACTCCCGCGCGTCAGCTCTCCTCGAAGAATCTCAGCAACTTTGAGCAGTGTCAGTGACAGTGATTTTCTGTGAAGTGTTTAGTGTGTTTCGTGCCATTCATGTGTGACCTTGTTCTAAAGGATTCCCAAGGTATACGGCACGTTCTGGGCATTTGTAAGGAGTAGAGTTCAGTGCACCCGTCTCTGACCGCGTTCTGAGGGTAACTGGACTGACTGGGAGTCGCCGCGCCTCTCCCTCCACCCCCTCACAGCGCCGCCTCCACCCCCCCTCACAGCTGGGGCGAGACGCTTTGCCCGCCCGGGACACACACTCACTCACACACATACATGTACTAACACTCGCTGACCGCGCGGCTTCCTTATATATATTTTATATATATAATCTACTTATCTGTGTATTTAATTATTTTTTTTGTCTGAAATCTTGTTGATACGACGGGCTGACCGGTCAACACTGATTTAAGACATAGTACACAGATGAAGTAGTTATGTCTCACGCCTTACGTAGCCGTGGACCCAGCGCCTGGATGAGTCAGGCGGGTGATAGCCCCGCAGAGATGGATGACCAGGCCGGCCACGACGCTCCAGCCCCCACATCGCGCAGTCCCTCACCTCAATATTCAGCGTTGTCTCCAGAGATAATTGCTTTACTGAAGTTTATGAGAGATGAGAAACGCAAGGATGAAGCCCACAGACGTTTGGCGGATGAGCACAGAAGGCAAGCAGAGGCAGAACGAGACAACCAATGGAGATTGGAAGACAGTGAACGGTTTGAAGCCTTGATATCTCGCCTCACTGTTAACCAAGCCCCTGGCTCTAACACTGCCTCGGTACTGACTGGTTCAGATACCTCATCCATGCTTCCTTCACACCCCCCAGCCCCACCTAAAGCAGCAGCTCAAACACCGCCCATCTTGAAGCCTGATGTGAATTTCCAGACTTTTCGTGAATGGCGGCGACGGTGGACTGATTATTCTACAATGGTGGATCTCCAGAGTTTGTCACAGCCTAAACAACTCATCCAGCTGCGTATGTGCCTGTCCTTGGAAATTCAGCGTGTCTTGGAACATACGTTGCAGGTACCCCCAACCTCTTCGCTGTCTGTAGAGGAGGTACTGGACGTTCTACAACGGCACATCAAAGGACAGCAGAATGAAGCTCTGCGCAGGAGGGAATTGTTTAGCTGCAGACAGATGGAGGGTGAGTCTTTTGATGCCTTTTACGTGCGTCTGAAGAGAGCCTCGGAAGAGGTAGATATATGTCCAGGCCACCACCAGCAGTGCGAGGAGACCCAGTTGAGGCAGGTGATCCTGATGGGTGTTAAGGACGAGGAACTTGTCCAACGCCTCACCTCCCTCGACTCTTCCTCTTCTCTTAAGGATGTGTTGACGATATGTCGCTCCTATGAGGCTGCCAGGTGTGCCACCTCTGCCATCCGTGCTCCCCCTACAGCTGTACGCGCTGTGTCCCGGTACAAGAAGGACAAGAAGTCTGTTCCTACGCCTTCGCCCACCACGTCCACGCCCGGTTTATTTTGCAACAACTGTGGTAAGCAGCACGGAACACAGGTGTGTCCAGCTGCTCAGTCTACCTGCAACAGTTGTGACCGTAAGGGCCACTGGTCACTCACAGTACGGTGCCCAGCCAAACGCGTCCAGTGCAATGTGTGTGGTCGTCTGGGCCACTATGACAAGTGTTGCCCTTCCAACATACCCAAGAGACCGCGTCGGCGGAAGCTTCAGCCCCCCTCCACCAGAGAGGGCCGCCCACAGCCTTCCAATCAGAGGCACGACGACTCCTGACAACGCTCGAGCCACATTAGGAATGTGTGCTCCCCCCCGCGTCCCAGGACCAAAGTCCCCCAGTACATCAGCGTCATCGTGACCTACGGCGGTGTGTCATCCCGTCTTCAGATGTTGCCCGACACCGGCGCTGATGCTACAGTTATCGGTCCCCAGCATTTACAATGCTTGGGGCTCTCTCCAAGTGATCTAGGACCGCCCCCCAAGGATCTCCGCTTTATGGCAGATGGTTCACAGATGACCCCGGCCCTAGGTTCACTCTATGCACACGTCACCTTTGGCAACAGGTCATGTCAAGCCTGGATTGATGTGCATAATGGCGTCCCGACTCCTTTGCCGTCCTACAGACATTGCCAAGAGTGGGCCATCATCTCCCAGGACTTCCCAACACCGATTCTCGAGGTAAAACACGCCAACAGGGTGCACGAAGGGAGCAGCAACTACCCTGCTGCCGCCCTACCCCTACCTCTGGCCAGTGACACCTCTCCTTCGGTAGTTGTCCCTGCTGCTTCAAGTCTCCACGCCTTGGCTCGCCTCCACGACAGTCACTGTGGAGCCGAGGCCACCAAACGGCGTGCAAGACAGGCTGTGTTCCGGCCTGGCATCGACCCCGACATCTCCAATGCTGTCCAGGTGTGTAAGCCCCGCCGCGTATTACAACCCAGCCAGCAGCAGGAATCCTTTATGAGTGACGACAACCCCACCCGCCCCTTTGAGTCTGTGTCGGCCGACTTTTTCTGTGTGTCAGGAAAGTCCTTCCTCGTTATCGTCGACCGTCTCTCTGGTTGGCCGGTTGTCATCAAGTGCGGTAATGACACGACGTCTGCCGCCACCATCAGCAAGTTCCGCCACTACTTCCGTGACGTGGGCGTTCCTGTACGCCTGCGAACCGACGGAGGGCCTCAGTTTACAAGCCGGGACTTTGCTGTGTTCCTTGACCGATGGGGAGTCCGGCATGTGTTGTCATCGCCCCATTACCCGCAGTCCAACGGCCACGCTGAGGCTGCTGTCAAATCCCTGAAGCACCTCATCCTTAAGGTGGCCCCTTCTGGGAACATTGACTGCGAGGCCTTCGACAGGGGTCTTCTTGAACTCCGCAACACACCTAACTACACCGGACGCTCCCCTGCCCAGGTTTTGTATGGACGCCCCCTTCGTTCTTGTGTCCCTGCTCACCCTCAATCCTTCTCCAAGGAGTGGCAGGCCAAGACAGAGGATTGTGATCGCCGAGCCGCCGAACGTGTTCAGGACGTCGTCGCCCGCTACAATGACCACGCCCGTTCTCTCCCCAGGTTGAGTGTCGGCACCCAAGTCCGTGTTCAGGACCCGACCTCCCTACGTTGGGACAAAGTAGGCGTAGTTATGGGTCTCGGCAGGTCACGGGACTACCAGGTGCGGTTACCCAGTGGTCGTGTGTGGTGGAGGAACCGCCGTTTTCTCCGCCCCGTAACAATGCCTTCTGCTGGCCCCGCCACCAGTGTTGAGTCCCATACCCTTCCCAGTGATGAAGTCCCTCGACGCTCAGAACGGATCCAAAAGAAAAGGTCCGCTCAAGACTTTGCTATGAGCGTATAGGGGGGAGGGAGGTGTATGTATATTATGTATGCTGGATTATATATCATGTATGTATATTATGTATGTGCTCCATTTATGTATTATTTATTCAGCCTAGCTAGCAGCGTGTGGCAATGTTATTACCATATCCCACATGCTTAATTAATGTGCCTGGCGACGTATGGAAGCTGCTAATGTATCACTTGCCATACGTCGCCTATAGCAGTTGACAAGGAGCCTAACCAAGGGAGAGTGCTGCTTCCCTCTGTGTACAAACTCTTATCCAGTAAACCGAACCTACAAAACTATACAGGTGTTTGTGTTCTCTCCTGTATATAGAACTTATTATTCAGAACCTAACACAGAACTGTAATGAACTTGTTCACCCTTATTTAAAGCATCTTATGAGTGATGATTTTAAGGTTTCGATCATATTTGAGTAATTATCAATATTGTTGCACCAAAGTCACCAACGGCTATGAAATCGGACAGCTCCCACTTAAAAACGGAGGAGCCAAAACTGGTTTCAACTAGGCGCAATCCTTTTCAATTTTTTCACTCCATAAGCATTGTTTTAGGTCCTAACCAATATACTACCGTATATAGAATTATTTTTATTATTATAACACAGTTTTTTATTGCCTTACATGCCTCCAACTCTTCAATATTAATAAAAATATTCTCCATAAGCGGCCAGGATCCCCGCGTATTTTCAGTGGGAGAAATCGCTGATTGGTTGTTAGCTTTATTCAGGCCCTTCGGGCGCTGCACAAGGCTAACACCTGATTAAAGCCCCCAGAATTATCCTAGGATGTCCCATGAGCACTAAAGTACTTAATATGAGAAAAGAACTAGGTATACCCTATGTTAAAGACAGAATAATTGAAGTCAACCTCATGATAGCCCTGAGGCTTCTGCGTGGTCCTCCTGATAACATTGTTTCCTTAAAATTGCTAGAATGTATGAACCATGAGACTACTGAGTCTAAATGGATCCAAACTACAGCTACACATATGAAGATGTTTGGACTAGACCACCTGTACAAAGTTGAGACACAACAGCGCTTCCTGCCACCCTGGCGGACAGTTCCCTTCGATATCACAATACCGGCGTATCCGCCTAGAAATTAATTATACAAAGCATTTATCTCCAACACACTGCCAAATTGAGAGCTCTTGAACACATACACACTGTACAGACTGATGATAATATCACACAGACCATCTACACTGATGGATCTCTTAACACCGCCTGTGGGAGGGCTGGAAGTGCTGTTGTTGTGACTCAACCTGACGGTAATATAATTGAGAAAGGAGTTAGAATTAATGAATGGGCATCCACTCTACAAACTGAATTAGTTGCCATACGCACAGCTATTAAATTCATTGAAACCACTGTTACTGACAGTCTCATCATCACTCACTCTCTATCCTCACTACTTGCCCTTGGCACCCTCGACTCAGGTTGTCACGCTCTTGTCTCTGAAGCCAGACACAGATATGTGTGCCTTGTTGACCGGGGTGTCAAGGTCAAACTGTTGTGGATCCCCTCTCACATAGGCCTCATAAAACATGACAGAGTTGATGCCCTCGCCAAACTCGCGTCTCACAAAGACACCGTTGAATACAATTTGGGTCTGTCAAAAAGAACCCTTAAAACTGTAATTAGGAAAGAACTTATTGATGAGTTTGACGCAAGCAGACTAGTGCAAACAGGCACTAGTCGATCCATAGGTTACCATGATGAGATGTATCAAGTGAAACATGTATATGAAGCAAGTACCAAGATCACTAGATTACAAGATGTTGTAACCGCTAGATTAAGGTTAGGATATAAGTACCTTTGGCAGTATGTTCCTCGAGCAGATGCAAACAAAACTAAATGTAAAGTGTGTGGCCATACGTATGGCCACACACTTGAACACTACGTCCTCGACTGTGTGAAGATAGAACCTTTTAGGGACAGGTCCAAGCACACTGTGTGTGAAATGGCACAACACTTTATCTCTAATGGCAAGATAGCCGACATATTAAGATTGTATCCACTTTTTTGCATTTAGTAACTGTATCAATTCTCATGTACAGAACCAAATACACAATGTGCTTGAATACTTCTCACGTAAATGTGAATAACAAAGTGCCAGGCCAGACATACTGCCTCACACGCCTGTACTCACGCAGTTGTGAATAAGGTACCCTTTATGTATAGAACTAAATAAATAATGTAATTGAAATACTGTGTAACATTCAGTGCCATAATATCCTGACAACGGGGGTTAATTATTATGACCCTTTGTAAACTCTACTCTGTAATCCTTTTGCGCTACCGCTCACAGGATGAGTGTGGGGTGCACAATAAAGTAGCCGCTGTAAGCGGCAAAATAAAAAATCATGATTAAAGCATTTGCTTTTCCCTCTCAAGGCGTCATGTACACAACTCAGCAGAAGCATCTGCACAGACAGAATAGCTAACGAGTTAGCTACTCCGTGTATCTAAAACGCCTCGAGTGTTTTGCTTATTTTCTGTCCCAAGCAGCAGCTATTTTGGCAAGTTTGGGAGATTTTTTTTTTTGTATATATTGATGTATTACTTATTTCAGAATTTTCTATAATGATTGCATTATTTTTTTATGATTTACTTTTTTATTGTACGCTTCGATCAGAGTAGAATGTACTAGAACTTCACAGACCTGTCTGGGTTGTTCTAGAATCGTATATAAACACCTGTAAGCTGACCATTTTTACTAGAGTGTCAAGTACAAGCCCAGTAAGACAACTGAAGATAATAATTGTCATGCAAGTATTGTGGAATTGTTGTGGGCAATATAAAAGTGAAAAGACTAAGGAATTGTACACTGGTAGTGTGCTGACTATATATTCGAAGTGAGAAGTCCAACTGTGAAGACATTATCCTGTTAACAGTGTTGTGTTTCTGTGACCTGGTAGAAATCAACCTGCATGTTATTTGTCTGTACACTGATACCAATCGTCGGGAAATTACCAAAGACTGGCGGGACAGCCATTGTGGTAATTCAACGACACTTGTGTTATCTACTGCTTATGTACATAGAACCCTGGCTGCTGGTAACCAGTGCTGGAAACTGGGTAAGCGGTGAAAGGAGGGTCGTAACAATATATTCTCCTAATTAAGCTAACGACATTTAAGAGGGCAAGTTTTCTGACTTTTGTTCTAGGATTGTATAAGGATTTAAAAAGGTATTATTTCACTTGTTGCCACTAAACGAATCTTCAATGGTATTTCTGGCGCAAATTACGTTTAAGCGAGATATTTAACATTTTATTATGCTTGTTCATACGTGGCGGTACACACTCAAAACATTGAACAACTAGGGAGCTCCCCAATTCGATATGTTTTGAACAATTTTTACGTTGATTTTTTATAGCAAATCTCGAGATTCTGAGATGGGAGGGGAGGGACATCTCAGAAACCATTGATTTGAACTAGAAATTAAGGTAAAATTCCTCCATAACACATAAATAACCACCAGAAAAACATAGTTTTAACTTTGATTTCGTGTAGTGGCAACAAGAGAAATTTTACCTAAATTTTTTACAAAGGTGTGTCATTTTCACAAGCACAGTAACTGCAATATAGTACAGTCACCCAAAAAAGTCCTGTAGCGAACCATGAACCCCGAGATTCAGACTCTTGAATCCGAAGCATTTATGGACAGAATAATTTATCAGTGTCTACTGCTTCGGGTTCACGAGTCTGAATCTCGGGGTTTGTGGTTCGCGACAGGACTTTTTTGGGTGACTGTACATTAAATGCATTAGTGAACATCTTGATGCTATGCACAGTACCTGGGGTTTTCTTGAATGTTGAGAGACAGTAGCTGCAGAGGGCCGTGGATCCACCCATATGGAAGGCTCGCTAACAGCATACCAACCAGACTTGCATTGTAGAATACGATCATAGTAAGACTAAACTCAGTGTTGTGATTGTTTTGGTAGTAGTCGGATGGAGTTTGTTCATCGCTCAACCATGTAGTCATGTCTGCTAGCTGGACGGGCGCAGTGGTGTGAGTTAACAGGAAGTCATGTAGGAACTGTTTGGCAGGGAAGGACCCGTCGTTCAGGAACAACAGGGAAGAGGCCTCATCACATAACGGCTTCACCATACTCCTCAGAGTCGCCACATAGTTCTTTCGTGCTAGAGTTGATATTTTTTAGGAAGTGAGCTTTGAAGGACTCTCTTAATGGTTGTGCTCTGCTTTAGAACACATTAATGGTTACCCTCATAATGATATTGTTATGCCGAGGCATAATTTGGTATTAAAAGTTTTGTAAAGTAGGTTTTTTGATTATTTTCTATTTCAAGCAGCAGTTATTTTGGCAAGTTTAGGGTGATCTTTTATGTATTGATGTATTATCTATGTAAGAATTTTCTAGAATGTATTGCATCATTTTTGTTATGATTTACTTACGAATTGTAAGAATAGATCATTTTAGAATTCTCCAGGCGTGTCTCATTCTGACTTGCAGCGTCTCGACATCGCTAAAATGCTCTAGGAGTCTAGGCGACTGACAAAACATATATGCCGCAGAAAGCGGCCTATAAGTAAGTCGACTTTCTGCTCAGTGTGTGAAGTACAAGCCGAGTAGGACACCTGAAGAAAATTGTTGTGCAAGTATTGTGGAATTGTTGTGAGCAATATAAAAGTGAAAAGACTAAGTAATTGTACACTGGTAGTGTGAAGACTATATACAATAAGTCAAGTGAGAAGTCCAGCTGTGAAGACATTAGCCTGTGAACAGTGTTGTGAAGAACTGGTGAATATTAAAAGACTACAGATCATTTGGTGAAGAGGATAAAAGAAAAAAGAAAAGTAACAGAGACGTGACCGATCGCCCAAGCGGCTAACCAGCCGATCAGTGGTGAAGAGGATAAAAGTAAAAGTGTGTTTCTGTGACCTGGTGGAATTCTACCTGCTTGTTGTCTGTCTGTACACTGATACCGATCGTCGGGAAATTACCGAAGACTGGCGGGACAGCCAGTGGTAATTCGACGACACTTATAATATATCTACTGCTTCTGTGTTACGACCTGGCCGATGGAAACCAGCTGTGGAAGCTGGGTAAGTGGTGAATGGAGGGTCGTAATATAATACACCTTTTGGACATATCACAAGAAATACTAAACTCGTTAGTCGATCCTGTTTGCCATCTATATATCTACCTAAACTTATATTTTTTTTCTAATTGTATTAATCAATTCTAAGAACATCTTTTCTGAAGGACTGACCCAAAAAATGCTCATGTTCCATTAACGTCCCACCTGGCCTTAGTCTACTCTTTCACAGCTTTTAATCCCCTCCCCTCCTCTTCCACACCTGGTCTGATTACATCACAGGCTTCTCACTGCACATCCAACTCGTGCGTTCCAGTCAGTCACTTAACGTTAATCATTAACGTAACTGCTGCTTTAGTCTTCATCACCCTCTGCATTAGTCAGCCCACTTCCCGCCATTTCTGATTTTCTTTTTACTAAACTTTTATTTTGTTTAAAAATTTGGGCAAGAATTTTTTTTCTCCACATTACACCTATCCCTCCCCTCAATCTCATTACAGGCTCCCTCCCTCCATTGCCATCGCCGACCTCGCTTACGTCCCGGCCCAATGCTGATTTTTTCCAACACATAAGAAAACACAGTTTTCTATTATTGTGATGGGAGACTTAGTTAACTGTAGCAGTTTTAACCCATTGTAGGGCACTTAGGTATTTTATTCGGTTGAGAGCAACACTTGCCTCACAAAGAGTTAATAAACGCCTTGAATTTTGTCTCCGATGACTAAGCTTTTTTTCTTCAGATTTCTTACTCTAGATTCAGGCACTAAACACAAAGCTCGATGGGCCAAGGTCATAGAAGTTAGAGTTATACCTGTTCAATACAGTACGAACTTCTTTCTTGGAAGTATCGCGGCCCATTCGAGATGGCGGGAGGGGGTGAGGAAGGTCCTCCACAGTGGAGCCTCCTCCACAATGTAGACTCCTCCACGGTGTAGCCTCCTCCACGGTGTAGACCTCCTCCACGGTGTAGTCTCCTCCACGATATAGTCTCCTACACGGCGTAATCTCCTCCACGGTGTAGTCTCCTCCACGGTGTAGCCTCCTCCAAGGTGTAGTCTCCTCCACAATGTAGTCTCCTCCACGGTATAGTCTCCTCCACGATGTAGTCTCCTCCACGGCATAGTCTCCTCCACGGTGTAGTCTCCTACACGGTGTTGTCTCCTCCACGATGTAGTCTCCTCTACAGTGTAGTCTCCTCCACGGTGTAGTCTCCTCCACGGTGTAGTCTCCTCCACGGTGTAGTCTCCTACACGGTGTTGTCTCCTCCACGGTGTAGTCTCCTCCACGGCGTAATCTCCTCCACGGTGTAGACTCCTACACGGTGTAGTCTCCTACACGGTGTTGTCTCCTCCACGATGTAGTCTCCTCTACAGTGTAGTCTCCTCCACGGTGTAGTCTCCTCCACGGTGTAGTCTCCTCCACGGTGTAGTCTCCTCCACGGTGTAGACTCCTACACGGTGTAGTCTCCTACACGGTGTAGTCTCCTCCACGGCGTAATCTCCTCCACGGTGTAGTCTCCTCCACGGTGTAGTCTCCTACACGGTGTTGTCTCCTCCACGATGTAGTCTCCTCTACAGTGTAGTCTCCTCCACGGTGTAGTCTCCTACACGGTGTAGTCTCCTACACGGTGTTGTCTCCTCCACGGTGTAGTCTCCTCCACGGTGTAGTCTCCTACACGGTGTTGTCTCCTCCACGGTGTAGTCTCCTCCACGGCGTAATCTCCTCCACGGTGTAGACTCCTGCACGGTGTAGACTCCTCCACGGTGTAACCTCCTCCACGGTGTAGTCTCCTACACGGTGTAGTCTCCTACACGGTGTAGTCTCCTACACGGTGTTGTCTCCTCCACGGTGTAGTCTCCTCCACGGTGTAGTCTCCTACACGGTGTTGTCTCCTCCACGGTGTAGTCTCCTCCACGGCGTAATCTCCTCCACGGTGTAGACTCCTGCACGGTGTAGACTCCTCCACGGTGTA
Organism: Homarus gammarus; assembly: GCA_958450375.1. Lineage (NCBI taxonomy): Eukaryota > Metazoa > Arthropoda > Malacostraca > Decapoda > Nephropidae > Homarus > Homarus gammarus. The sequence goes on from CAUDMG010003838.1 coordinate 183,628, forward strand.
ACCTCCTCCACGGTGTAGTCTCCTCCACGGTGTAGTCTCCTCCACGGTGTAGACTCCTGCACGGTGTAGTCTCCTCCACGGTGTAGTCTCCTCCACGGTGTAGACTCCTACATGGTGTAACCTCCTCTACGGTGTAGTCTCCTCCACGGTGTAGTCTCCTCCACGGTGTAGTCTCCTGCACGGTGTAACCTCTCCACGGTGTAGTCTCCTCCACGGTGTAGACTCCTGCACGGTGTAATCTCCTCCAGGGTGTAGACTCCTACTTGGTGTAAGCTCCTCCACGGTGTAGTCTCCTCCACGGTGTAGACTCCTGCACGGTGTAGTCTCCTCCACGGTGTAGTCTCCTCCACGGTGTAGACTCCTGCACGGTGTAACCTCCTCCACGGTCTAGTCTCCTCCACGGTGTAGACTCCTGCACGGTGTAACCTCCTCCACGGTGTAGTCTCCTCCACGGTGTAGTCTTCTCCACGGTGTAACCTCCTCTACGGTGTAGTTTCGTCCACAATGTAGACTCCTCCACGGTGTAGCCTCCTCCACGGTGTAGACCTCCTCCACAGTGTAGCTTCCTCCACGGTGTAGTCTCCTCCACAATGTAGTCTCCACCACGGTATAGTCTCCTCCACGATATAGTCTCCTACACGGCGTAATCTCCTCCACGGTGTAGTCTCCTCCACGGTGTAGCCTCCTCCAAGGTGTAGTCTCCTCCACAATGTAGTCTCCTCCACGGTATAGTCTCCTGTAATGAGTGATTGTCAGACCAAACCTTACAGCCCAGAATTATGCCGTATATAGCAGCAAGTACATTACAGACATCGTGGTACCACCACATTCCGGGTTGACACACCTCAGGTCGACCCATGTGACTTGACCTCGCCCGCTAATGACGTGGGTCAGGTGACCTACAGCCGCACCTAGCCAAGACACCTGGCCGGGACCACACCTGCAGCAGCTATCCAGATCAAACCAGTTTAGTGCTAATTGGTTAGAGGTCAGAAGCCGGCTGTGCCGACCCCATATAAAGGCCCTGCAGTCCCGTCCACGGGAATTACCATTACGATTGCAGTACCATTATCATCCTGGTTGCTGTCATATCTCTCCCGTTCGGGTCGTCACTCGGTTCACTAAGCAGTCACGCACGTCCCCTCCCCAGGTCGGGAGGGAGACCTCCCGACCAGACCACGGCATCGCCAGCTAAGCAGATTCTCCCATAGGAGGCAGCCCAGCCAGCACTCATTGGGCCTACGTCAGGGTACTGTACACGTGAGTCTTGTCAGAACGTCCTAGGGTGAGTTACCTACAGTGGGAAGTGTATTCATTCAGGTGTGTCCGAGAGTCAGTGTCAAGTAACGTGAAACATAATGTGTTAGTGCCCCGATATACAAGTGATATTAATGTGTTCATGTCCTTGAGTGAAGTAATAAATAGTTGTATCAAAGAGGTGTTTAACAAGTTGTCCCTTTAAGAAGTGATGTATGTGTATTGACTTACGAGATAGGATAAGCGTAGTGACGCTGAGTAAATAACATCCAGGCCACGCTACCAAGTTTCCTATCTTTACATTCCTACTCTCTATACTTCCTCCTACTTATATATGTAATCCTCTCTCTGTTTATTTTGTAGCATTATATTGGTGGCAGCGGTGGGATCTTCCTCTTTGTAGCATTATATTGGTGGCAGCGAACTATGAAGTTAACCCATGCCCTCCCCCGGTAGCCATAACACCTGGCTCGTTAGTTCAAAATTGCGTGAAAAGAAGTTCCTGCGTAGTAGGGTGAAAAGTGTCCTAGTGTGTCTCTGCTACAGCTCAAGTGAATGTCTCTCGTCGTGGTATGAAAGAATTTTTAATAGAAAAATGTTCAGTGCTTAACGTAATTTCTCAGTGTCCCCCGCGATCTGTGACATTCTCAGTAGCCCAAGTGCAGTTTGATTGTTGGTCAGTGTTAAATGTAGCCAGTGTGTTTCAGTGATGAAAGCGGTGTCTGTACTAACTGTTATAACTTAACATGTCTTTAACCTACATCCTTCCCCCTGTCCTAATCCTTACCTCAACCTTACCCTTCCGTCCCTGCCCTGCCCTGCCCCGCCCCGTCCCTGCAGCCCCGGCCTGGCCCGATCAACCACGCCTCGGCTCCTCCCCACTTCACCCGCCACGCCTCACCTCAGCCCCGCCACGCCTCACCTCAGCCCCGCCACGCCTCACCTCAGCCCCGCCGCGCCTCACCTCACCCACCTCGTGTGACCTTACCTCCTTTTGACCCGCTCCGCCTCGTTGCGTGTGACCGCGATATTGCGATGAATGCAGAGCTTCACTCAGTGTATCTTTATGCTATTATGATTTGTGATGTACTCTTTGACGCGCAGTGATGAATGATATTCAGTGTAGTGCACAGAGCTTCACTCCCCGACCCAGACTGATGAGAACATTGTCGTGACGGAAATGATAGTTGCCAAACATTGACGTAACGTATAAGGTGAACATTTTTTTTTGCGAATACACTTCCAACTAATCCATCACCCCTTTAGGATTGTTTCTCTGTCAAATGTCACACACAGTACCACCCATGGCCAGCCGGACGTCAACCACAGTACATACGAGCAGAGAAGAACCAGCATGGTGAAAGCAGCTTGATGAATGCAGCACGAAACCCACCACACACCAGGCCACTTCTTTCAAGTCCTCCCTTGGTCTAGGATTAAGAAGATGTTATATTTTTCTACTAGGCAGTTAAGGAGTGTGGAATGAATCGCCACACAACGAACCCTGGTGAGCCCAGCCAGGGAGGGATTCACCACTGTGGAAGGTGTAAGACAGGACGGTCTTTGGTCTCGCCGACACTCACGTACGGAGGGCGAGCCCTGGTCCGCGGAACCTGCCTTACAAGTCATCTAAGGAGACGACAGCCCACACAGTGGACCGGCCTTCATCCCGGCCGGAGGGGGCCGACGGCAGATGAACAGAAAATCGTCTGGAATATGTTGAAAATAATGATGTTGCAGAGAAGAAATACAGATGGAGCAGAAAAATTCATCTGGAATATGAAAATGAAGATGTATAAAGAAACGCAGATGGAGCAGAAAAATCGTCTGGAATATGAAAATGGAGATGTATAAAGAAATACAGATGGAGCAGAAAAATCGTCTGGAATATGAAAATGAAGATGTATAAAGAACGCAGATGGGACAGAAAACTCGTCTGGAATAGTATAGAAACCAGGAGGAAGTGAGAAGAAGTCAGAAGGTGTGGAGAAACGACCTACAAGGTGCGGTATGTGAAGAAGACAGAAGATGTGCTGTGTGAAGAAAAAAGGCAAAAGACGTGCTATGTGAAGAAAGAAGACAGAAGATGTGCTGTCCTGACACCACAAGAAAGTCAATGATGAATGACCAACCGACTACAGCTGCTGAGCTGCCGCCATCCCCTATTTTTCAGATACCAGCTGGATGGAAGACGTGAACTATGCCGGACCCAACTAATGTACTGATGTTGTTGATGTATAATAAAAAGATATCAATACCCTAATATGTGAAGTAGGAACATTTTTGTGTATTTTGAAGTATTTTCTGTTGATTTTTGTTGATGTTTACTACAAAGAATGTCTTTTTTTTAGTCTCACTTGTTTCTATGAGTTCATGGAACACGATGTTGTAGCCATATTACTGACTGAGATGAATTATTATTTTGACATGGGCTGATAAGATGTAACACCTGTTGTTTTGATTTGCAAGTTGTCTCGGACACAAATCTAGATATGAAGGATTTTTTTTTTTCATTCTATGTTCACTTGCTATGTTTCCTTTTTCTCCTGGCATAGAAGCTTTGATCTTGGCGGGAGGTATAGTGAGCTTTGTCAGATCAAACTAGCGCCAGTAGAAAAACATACACTTATGAGATTGTTGATTGTAAATGTTATCGCCCCAGGGATTATCTTTGACACCACACGTGACGTTGCTGTCTATATGTGGCATCAGTCTGTGATGAAGCTTTGGTCTTGGCGGGAGGTGTAATGAGTGATTGTCAGACCAAACCTTACAGCCCAGAATTATGCCGTATATAGCAGCAAGTACATTACAGACATCGTGGTACCACCACATTCCGGGTTGACACACCTCAGGTCGACCCATGTGACTTGACCTCGCCCGCTAATGACGTGAGTCAGGTGACCTACAGCCGCACCTAGCCAAGACACCTGGCCGGGACCACACCTGCAGCAGCTATCCAGATCAAACCAGTTTAGTGCTAATTGGTTAGAGGTCAGAAGCCGGCTGTGCCGACCCCATATAAAGGCCCTGCAGTCCCGTCCACGGGCATTACCATTACGATTGCAGTACCATTATCATCCTGGTTGCTGTCATATCTCTCCCGTTCGGGTCGTCACTCGGTTCACTAAGCAGTCACGCACGTCCCCTCCCCAGGTCGGGAGGGAGACCTCCCGACCAGACCACGGCATCGCCAGCTAAGCAGATTCTCCCATAGGAGGCAGCCCAGCCAGCACTCATTGGGCCTACGTCAGGGTACTGTACACGTGAGTCTTGTCAGAACGTCCTAGGGTGAGTTACCTACAGTGGGAAGTGTATTCATTCAGGTGTGTCCGAGAGTCAGTGTCAAGTAACGTGAAACATAATGTGTTAGTGCCCCGATATACAAGTGATATTAATGTGTTCATGTCCTTGAGTGAAGTAATAAATAGTTGTATCAAAGAGGTGTTTAACAAGTTGTCCCTTTAAGAAGTGATGTATGTGTATTGACTTACGAGATAGGATAAGCGTAGTGACGCTGAGTAAATAACATCCAGGCCACGCTACCAAGTTTCCTATCTTTACATTCCTACTCTCTATACTTCCTCCTACTTATATATGTAATCCTCTCTCTGTTTATTTTGTAGCATTATACTCCTCCACGATGTAGTCTCCTCCACGGTATAGTCTCCTCCACGGTGTAGTCTCCTACACGGTGTAGTCTCCTACACGGTGTTGTCTCCTCCACGATGTAGTCTCCTCTACAGTGTAGTCTCCTCCACGGTGTAGTCTCCTCCACGGTGTAGTCTCCTCCACGGTGTAGTCTCCTACACGGTGTTGTCTCCTCCACGGTGTAGTCTCCTCCACGGCGTAATCTCCTCCACGGTGTAGACTCCTACACGGTGTAGTCTCCTCCACGGTGTTGTCTCCTCCACGGTGTAGTCTCCTCCACGGTGTATTTCTCCTACACGGTGTTGTCTCCTCCACGGTGTAGTCTCCTCCACGGCGTAATCTCCTCCACGGTGTAGACTCCTGCACGGTGTAGACACCTCCTCGGTGTAACCTCCTCCACGGTGTAGTCTCCTCCACGGTGTAGTCTCCTCCACGGTGTAGACTCCTGCACGGTGTAGTCTCCTCCACGGTGTAGTCTCCTCCACGGTGTAGACTCCTACATGGTGTAACCTCCTCCACGGTGTAGTCTCCTCCACGGTGTAGTCTCCTCCACGGTGTAGTCTCCTGCACGGTGTAACCTCTCCACGGTGTAGTCTCCTCCACGGTGTAGACTCCTGCACGGTGTAATCTCCTCCAGGGTGTAGACTCCTACTTGGTGTAAGCTCCTCCACGGTGTAGTCTCCTCCACGGTGTAGACTCCTGCACGGTGTAGTCTCCTCCACGGTGTAGTCTCCTCCACGGTGTAGACTCCTACACGGTGTAACCTCCTCCACGGTGTAGTCTCCTCCACGGTGTAGTCTCCTCCACGGTGTAGACTCCTGCACGGTGTAACCTCCTCCACGGTGTAGTCTCCTCCACGGTGTAGACTCCTGCACGGTGTAACCTCCTCCACGGTGTAGTCTCCTCCACGGTGTAGTCTTCTCCACGGTGTAACCTACTCTACGGTGTAGTTTCGTCCACGGTGTAGTCTCCTCCACGGTGTAGTCTCCTCCACGGTAAAAGTCTCCTGCACGGTGTAACCTCCTCCACGGTGTAGTCTCCTCCATGGTGTAGTCTCCTCCACGGTAAAAGTCTCCTGCACGGTGTAGTCTCCTCCACGGTGTAGTCTTCTCCACGGTGTAACCTCCTCTACGGTGTAGTCTCCTCCACGGTGTAGTCTCCTCCACGGTGTAGTCTCCTCCATGGTGTAGTCTCCTCCACGGTAAAAGTCTCCTGCACGGTGTAGTCTCCTTTACAGTGTAGTCTCCTCCACGGTGTAGTCTCCTCCACGGTGTAGTCTCCTCCACGGTGTAACCTCCTCCACGGTGTAATCTCCTCCACGGTGTATACTCCTACACGGTGTAAGCTCCTCCACGGTGTAGTCTCTTCCACGTTGTAGACTCCTCCACGGTGTAGACTCCTACACGGTGTAAGCTCCTCCACGGTGTAGTCTCTTCCACGGTATAGTCTCCTCCACGGTGTAGTCTCCTCCACGGTGTAGTCTCCTCCACGGTGTAGACTCCTGCACGGTGTAACCTCCTCCACGGTGTAGTCTCCTCCACGGTGTAGTCTCCTCCACTGTGTAGTCTCCTCCACGGTGTAGTCTCCTCCACGGTGTAGTCTCCTCCACGGTGTAGTCTCCTCCACGGTGTAGACTCCTGCACGGTGTAACCTCCTCCACGGTGTAGTCTCCTCTACGGTGTAGACTCCTGCACGGTGTAATCTCCTCCACGGTGTAGACTCCTACACGGTGTAAGCTCCTCCACAGTGTAGTCTCCTCCACGGTATATTCTCCTCCACGGTGTAGACTCCTACACTGTGTAACCTCCTTCACGGTGTAGTCTCCTCCACGGTGTAGTCTCCTCCACGGTGTAGACTCCTGCACGGTGTAACCTCCTCCACGGTGTAGTCCCCTCCACGGTGTAGTCTCCTCCACGGTGTAGACTCCTGCACGGTGTAACCTCCTCCACGGTGTAACCTCCTCCACGGTGTAGTCGTCTCCACAGTGTAGACTCCTGCAAGGTGTAACCTCCTCCACGGTGTAGTCTTCTCCACAGTGTAGACTCCTGCACGGTGTAGTCTCCTCCACGGTGTAGTCTTCTCCACGGTGTAACCTCCTCCACGGTCTAGTCTCCTCCACGGTGTAGACTCCTGCACGGTGTAACCTCCTCCAGGATGTAGTCTCCTCCACGGTGTAGTCTCTTCCACAGTGTAGACTCCTGCACGGTGTAACCTCCTCCACGGTGTAGTCTCCTCCACGGTGTAGTCTCCTCCACGGTAAAAGTCTCCTGCACGGTGTAGTCTCCTCCACGGTGTAGTCTTCTCCACGGTGTAACCTCCTCTACGGTGTAGTTTCGTCCACGGTGTAGTCTCCTCCACGGTGTAGTCTCCTCCACGGTGTAGTCTCCTCCACAGTGTAGTCTTCTCCACGGTGTAACCTCCTCTACAGTGTAGTCTCTTCCACGGTGTAGTCTCCTCCACGGTGTAGTCTCCTCCACGGTGTAACCTCCTCCATGGTGTAATCTCCTCCACGGTGTAGTCTCCTCCACGGTGTAACCTCCTCCATGGTGTAATCTCCTCCACGGTGTAGTCTCCTCCACTGTGTAACCTCCTCCATGGTGTAGTCTCCTCCACGGTGTAGTCTTCTCTACGGTGTAACCTCCTCTACGGTGTAGACTCCTCCACGGTGTAGTCTCCTCCACGGTGTATTCTTGTCCACGGTGTAACCTCCTCTACGGTGTAGTCTCCTCCACGGTGTAGACTCCTGCATGGTGTAGCCTCCTGCACGGTGAAATTTCCTGCACGGTGTAGTCTTCTCCACGGTGAAACCTCCTCCACGGTGTAGTCTCTTCCACAGTGTAGCCTCCTCCACAATGTAGACTCCTCCACGGTGTAATATCCTCCATGGCGTAGTCTTCTCTATGGTGTACCCTCATCCACAATGTAGTCTCCTCCACAGTGTAGCCTCTTCCACAATGTAGACTCCTCCATGGTGTATTAGCTGCTATGTGGCAGTGGATTACTTTGAAATTAACTAAGGTTGGATAAGTCCATGTGGGGTCACAGGCAGTGGTCACACGGGTCAAAGGTAAAGGTCTCTTCCTTGTTGACAGACTGTCACTCTCCATAGTAACTTATCCTTCATGCCTGTCTGTCTGTTCTATCTATATTATATATTTATATTTTGTAAATTAAAAAGATGTGCCTATCGGTTGTTTCTTTGTAGTTCCTCGTGCACTGAGATTATCATTAACATTATTCTGGTGGGTGTGTCTCATAAGTAAGAAAAATGTTGTAGCTGTAGGAAAATCAACGAATTCACAGACTGCTTTACTCGTCTTGTTAATGCTAGGAGACATTAACATATTCCTTAAAACTTCATTATGACGGATTTGTTTCATAAATGGGAAAAAGACTAAATGTAAACTGAAAATATCTTAAGGTGGCCGTGTCGACAAACTGTCTGTCCGTGTTAATACAATATTAACATTACTTTTGGGTTAGGTAGGATATAAATTCTGGTGAGTTGACCCGCAGAAAATACCTAAATCGTAATGTGGTCCACGACTAAGGAATGGTTGTCCATGCCTGATGTAAAGGATGTAACATTTCAATATTTCGTGAAGCTTGGACAGCTCAGTAGTGAAGGCTGGTGAGTCAGTACCAGAGAATTATGGGATTACCTCCTCCTATGAACACATTATTGCTGTGTACAGCTCAGAGGCAGCCTCTGTCTTAGTAACTCGACTTCACTTAAGATATACTGTACTACATATTCTTGAACACATTAGATACAACATTATGCCATTAAAAATATGCATGCCAAACTCTGGACCTCAAGTGTACAGATTTTCAAAGATTCACACGTTGAAAATTGTAAGTAACCAAATATGTGAGAATGTTCATTACTGGTTGATTTAAGATAAAGCAGAAAAATAAAATCCAAAAACAGGATCAAAATCAACACTGAAATTAATTGAACCTAACTAAAAGCTTTTATTTAGTACTAGTTACCAGACAAATTTATCGCTAAAAATCTTTCAAAATATTTTCTACTGAGGACGGTTAATGCCTTTTAAATTAGGGTAATCAATAGAGTGCTTTTTATATTTATAACTTAGCTACGAGGAATATTCTTCTTGCGAACTTTTTGAGAATCTGCAGCTAGTGTCATAAGATGGTCACCAGCTTGGAATATTCCCTAACCCACATCTGCTTACACAAAGTCTCAATTTAATTAGTACTCAAATAAAGCTAAGTTTAATTAACACTGCATTCCTATGGCAAGACAAGGTATAGGGGAAGCTTTTTCGCCAAGTAAATGGAGGACATTTTTTGTGCCCCTCAAATGTTCTGGATGCCTCCCCAAAGGTATAAGCCTGGCTATGGGCCCGATACAATACTTGGCTTTATTTTTTGCTTCTGGTGGGTAAATAAACTGCTTTCTCTGCATTGCACTTCGTGAATTCTAGCACCAAACAGCAGTGCGTGAGGTGGTCACCTATCTTGCAATCGGAACTTAATCAGTGATGGTCATGGGTCGCACAGTACTCACTAAAGCTCAACGCGAATACAGGGCTCATCGACGGCATCGGCTGATCAGTTATCTAAGTAGCAACGAGAACCAGTTTATATCATGGGATGTGCCCTCTCAGAGCCGGTAATAAATGATAAAATAAACTAACCTTGAATGGTAAGTGTTGGTGTTGGGCGAGAAAGCGCGGGCACCACACTCAACACACCACACACTAATACCAGTCCCGATTTCCTGTCAATCATTTTGATTCAACCACCGACGGAGGAATGACTTGACTCAGCGGCTGACGTTTACTCTAATAGTCTTTGAGTTTCGGCTCTCGCGTCCTGTATGTTTGGAGAGACCTTCAAGATTTTTCATTATTAATAAATGATGAGGAAGGTAGCTAATCGTTACCTTGTTAGGCTACCCACGTTCCAGCATGAAGTAATAATAGAATCTGCCAGGAAGGAAAGTTATCGTGGAGCTGGAGATACAGGGCGCGAAGTGCAGTAATCTATGATGTACTGCTTCAATATAGCCACCATGGGTACTGCTTCAATATAGCCACCAGAGGACACGTATGTGACAGCTACGTCGGTATCCGTGATAGTACAGGGATATGATTAATTTTCAAAGTTGTTCAACGTTACATATATATATATTTTATATATATATATATATATATATATATATATATATATATATATATAATATATTATATATATATATATATATATATATAAAATTTTATATATATATATATATATATATATATATATATATATATGTATATATATATATATATATATTATATATATATATATATATATATATTTATATATATAATATATATATATATATATATATATATTACATATATATATATATATATATATATATATATATATGCTGATAACCACCAGGAAAGAAGAAACACGAAGTTCCTAGTCTGTACTCACCCTGAAGATGTGAATTACACGAAAGCGCTTGGGAACTTCGTGTTTTCTTCTTTCCTGGTGGTTATCAGCATATACCTAGATCACGCGCACCTACAGTGATTTACTTGCATATATATATATATTATATATAATATATATATATATATATATATATATATATTATATATATATATATATATATATATATATATATATATATATATATATATATATATATATATGTGACTAGAATCTCACGAAGAAACGTTCCTTTACATTCTTGATGGACACTGTGCCAAATCCCAATGAGATACTGCAGCGTCATTTATGGATAGACATGTTTCAGAGACTCGCTCCTTAGGTTATATATTTCAGGCGTGTACACGATATATGTATTATTATTCTTTTTACAGGAAGAATACTTTATCAGAAAATTCGGTGGGAGTGAGCATGTTGTACTGGTTGTTGTGTTGTAGTTACAGATGATATTTGTGATGAGTGTTGTAAGGCTTCTACTCCTGTCCTGCAGGGTATATCGGAACTCGCGTCTGGCCTTGAATGAGCTCACACTCGGTGCCGTCACAACCATTCTGGCAGATTGTTCGAGAAGTTCACAATTTTCACTCCGAAAAACTTTGCCCTCAGTGTTTTCAGGACTTGTGGCTTCTTCAACATTGAGCTGTGACCTTTGAGGTGCGGGTGTTCGCAGCTCCAAATATGTACAGTCAGCCCAAGATCCAGAGACCCCATCCCAGCTTTTGTACTCGTAATTTTATCTGGTAATTCTTAGTGAAAAGCGGCTATATGTAATGGGGATTGTGACTGGTGGATCTATTTTCGGCTGTATCACTGTCAGGATAAATATTAAACAATTCAATGGTAAATAAATTTTATTAATACGATATTCATTGTTATTTAAGACCAAGAGGAGTTTCCAAATGGTCGTATATTTGCTTAAATAATAAATAAATTATATTAATGCATTGGCAACTCAACTACAACCAGGGATGCTCCAAGATTTTCACAATAAATTTTCTTCATTATTAAAGCAAATATACGAACATTTGGAAACTTCTCTTAATCTGAAATAACAATGAATAGTCTATTAATATAAAAAAAAATACCTTTGAATTGTTTAATATTTATCCTGACAGTGATACAGTCGAAAATAGATCCACCAATCACAATCACCATTATATACAGCCTTACTTTACCAAACCGCTTTATTTTACCAAGTATTTCCACGTAAAATTACGAGTGCAGACCCAGGTTGGGGTCGGTGGATCTTTGGTCGATTGTACATTCGACTGAGATGTTTACACAGTACATTTCGATTAGGTCGTCCCTTGCCCGTCTGTATTATAAGCTAGGCAGTTGCAGGCGTTCTAATATCTGGGTAGCTGGGGTTCCGTAGAGCTTGCACCAGTCTGACGGCCCTCCTTAGGACATTTTCATTTAATTAAGTCTCTAGCATACCTCGGGGACCAGACGGGATGACAGTACTCCAGACGTTCCAAAGCAAGTATATCTACATCAGAAAGAGATACGAAAACCTTGTACAACTCTCCGTTAACGCGCTAAATTGTTCAGTCATTGAGTGGGTATATTTTTCTTCAATAGTTAGTGAGTGATAGTGATGCACATAACTGATGGTGCAGTTAAAAATAATAGTTTTGTATATCAACACTGACAATAAATGACAAATGAATCATCACTCCACTTTTTTGCCCCTCAACACTCATACCTGATTCATGACGTCAGTGGTAGATGTATCTTGGGAAATAGCACGAGTAAGATGCTTCTGACCTTTTCTTTACTAACGAAATTAAATTATTTCGTCTTGCTAAACAAAATTCGTTCTGAAAGCGTAGAAATAATCCTTAATAATATATAAAACTTTTTTTTCTCTCGAGTGTTGGCCTTTTAATTGCTGCTCCTTCGTGATCAATATGTTATCGTGGTCTTTATTGTTTCAGAGGTTTGTTTGGGTCACGCATCTACCAAATGTCAGCGTTGTGTTGGTGAAAGGTAAGGTATAAAGGCCTCACTTCACCTCTATACACACTTCCGCCTCCACCTCTCTGGGTTCGGATTCACAAATGTTTATAGTACGATGAAAATTCCACGTAGATGACGATGTATGAATGCAGCTAACTTTTTGGCATAAGCTAAAATACAAAAATAACATAAAATATTTACATTAAAGGTATACTGAACTATACCTTACCTTGATATCTTAACTTACAGTAGGATCAATTCGATAAAAATAAAGTGGGGAACAATTTGTGCCTTCAGTAACAGTGGCGCATCGTACGAAATTGTAAATATACTTCAACGTTCTCCCCAGCATAAGAGGTTTCTGATATGGGACAGACGAACATACAGTAAAACCAGTGACGCAACTCCGCGAGGACAGTAACACGAGCATCTTTAGTGATAAATTAACCAGAAAAACGCAGAAAAAAAATACGCCAGCCAATTTTCGAATCACCTTTAATATTAGCCCAAGCTTATTTCACCTGATGATTAAACAAGTTACGCTTCTTGGGGGTTAGGTTAGGTTGTGAGTGTTAGGGAGATTAACTTACTAAGGTGCAATAAGCGAGGGCTAATCTTTAGTTGATCTCTATTATTTACATTATCAGCTTTCCTGTTATAGTCATGTTTATTTCTTTTGTTTTTCGTCACCAATGTCTTTCTTGATGCCATGGAGAAAGATGTAGACAGCTTGTGTTGGTTGTTGGCGCGTAGAATAAGCATTCTGGAAAAATAGAATCCTTTAAAAACCTGAGAATATGAGGCCATATGTAAACCATACCTCGTTCCTTATCGACTGTCTACTACTGTATAAGTACCGGCAGTCATTTTTGTGCGTGTGTACTCTTATATTTCCTGCTGAAGATTCAAGTCTTGCTTGTTTATATTGTATCTCAAATTTGTGATCTACACCAACCTGTTCAAAGATTTACCACCCTTGGGATCACGGGCTCAGAATCATAACATATTTGGGATCATTTGATTGTCACAGCACCTTTCCTTTATAAAAATATTCACTCAAATAAATAACACCAACTTATTCACAAAGTTATTCAACAATGACTCGGTTGTTTATATTATACACGGCTGAGCTTTTAACTCTCTCAGAGGTCGAACAAGGTCAACTGACTAATCAAAGCACCCTCTTGACACTCCCTCCTCTCTCACGCTAGTTCAACAATTCCCCCTATACGCTGAAGTCGAAGATGCTCGTAACTTTAATCCAACTTTAATCCACGTATACTCAGCATAAGTCGACACTACCGGGAGAAGACCCCACAAGCAGCTATCAAAGTTTAATGGAAGGGGAGAGAGTGCCCAACCACTGTTGAGGCCCACCCAGTCCTCCGTCCACTGTATGCAGAACCATATCACCCCAGGTCTGTTTATTGTGTCATCTGCTCCCATTGGGGTCACACCTTCACCGCCTGCTGCCAAAGTGATCGTCCCAGATGTCGCTTCTGTTCACATAACCATCACTCCTCCTGTGCCCAGAAAATCAAAGACCACCTCAATGGTGGTGGTGTGGGCTATGTTGTTGACCCCCAGGTGTTGTAATTGTGGTGGCCGGCACAATGCTGACTCACGGCAATATCCCAAACGTCTGCCTGTCCCAAGAGAAAAGCCTCCCCGAAGGCTGCGTCAACGTCAATCTCAACCTCCCTCCCAGCCTACTGGGCCGCCTCCATCTGTGTCCCCTCCTCTGGCAATGCCTTCTTCAACAACACCTGCCCCTCTCTGGCCTCACCTGGCTGCAAGACAGCAGTCCCGGTCGTCTCCTAACTCAACTACTACTGGGCCTCCTCCCCGTCTCTACTCTGACTCTGTCAGGCTTTGTGCTCCCTCCGGTGTCCCCCCCCCCCCAGTGACACGACAGATCATATCCCTCTTCCACGAATTTACAAACCGTATTGAAAAACTCTTTGAAATACTCCGTACCGCCATCTCCAACCTACACAGACTACCCCTGCCTTCAGCTGCTACCCAGTCACACCCCTCTTCTGGTTTGACACAAGCTGGTAACCCCCCTGTGTGCCCCTCTTGCTCACGACTTACTCTACCGCCGCCTGGCATCACTGCTGGCGTGGCACCTACCGAGCCTGCCCCGGTGTGCCCTGCTGCCTCCGTCCATCCGCCGCAAGCCGCGCCTGCTCATGGACCCGAGAACAACACACCCGGCTCCCCGTCCCCCACCGGCATGCCGGCACCTGGAGCCCATCCACACCAGTTCTCCACATCAATTTACCACCATGAGGACACACTAGTGGACTACGTATCTACGCCAAGAAGGATGTCCCCTACCAACCTCTCGACGTCCCCCTTGAAGCCGACACTACCGACGTACATGCCATCACAATCACACTAAAAGGTATGTCCCTCCGAATAAATCGATGGAAGACACGTACACAGCCTTCGGGGGATAGAGGCGCACGTACTGCAACACGATCTAGGAGAGCATCACCGGCTCAATAATCGCCGCGTTAAACAAAGTGGAGGTGTTGACTGTACCAGCGAGGATAGGTAACAATCAGTTATCCCGAGACATAGATACGGAGTTAGTACCAATATTATCTCATTAGCGTCGTTCAATGAACTCAATCGCCGACATCCTCCTAATAAGTGGCTAGTAAGACCTACAGACATTCCTCTGTCCGGTGTGTCAGGAATCCAATTAGACACAGCAGGGGTGATAACACTACCAATCCGTTTTTCCAGGTCCAGTAAAGCTTTTCTGGCGGATTTCTCCATAGTCAATGCATTTTCTTTGCCAGCGGGCAGGTTACTCGGTCTTGCCACCCTAAGGCAGAACAACATTAACGTTCAGCCAAGAAATCAAACCATAACGCATCACTGTAAAACTTATCACGCAATACAAACTTCACATCCATTGCTTACTTCGGGTGTTCGTGTAATAACTGCCTCGACAGGCGCGGGGGAGTCTATCACACAGAAGCAATTAGTTATGGAGTCACTCCCTGAAACTTCACCTAGTAGCTCAAAGGACATTTGCGATGAAAGCGGCAAGAACTGTGTTAACTGGTGTACAACGGTTACATAGCCAGGAACTAATTAGTAATAGTACGTTTGCCAAATGTGAGTGAAGTGACCGATGTTGTGTGTCTGAGTGAAAAGCTTGTCACTTGAGTCTACCTTAAGCACAGTCAGATCAGGTTGTCTCACAGATGTCCTCATTCTCAATAGAACTGGGGGACCCATTACCTTAAGAAAGGGATGTTGATTAGGTAATTTTCCTGTTTACGACAAAGAGGTCATCGCGGAGCCAATAGAATTAGCAATAGGTAGTATAATACAAGGGGAATCAAATGAAAAATGACGTACTGTATTGTAGATAAAGTAGCGTTAATAGCGCTACACGTGAAAGTAGTCGATCATCCTCAAGGCAAACGTGATCTTATATAATTACTAGACGAGTACTAGGAAATCATAGCATTACCTCGAGAACTCCAAGGTAAAATAACATTGACAAACTACTATATTCAACTCAAGCCGGACACTCACCTGATCAACATCTCAGCATATAGGCTACCCCACAGCCAAAGGTCTGTAGTCCAACAGATGGTACAAGAAATGGTGGAACAAAAGGTAATCCAACCTTCCTCATCACCATGGAACTCGCCTTTATTCCTAGTTCCCAAGAAAGGTGGAGGGTGGAGACCAGTCATAGATTTTAGACGAGACAACCAAGCAACTGTACCATACAGATTCCCAATGCCTGTCCTAACTGACTGACTACAGTCTCTAGGAAAAGACAACGACGTCTTCAGTAACCTAGATTTACTTAGTGGGTACTGGCAAATTTCCTTACATGAGGAATCCCGCGAAGTAACTGCGTTCAGTACACCAATGGGACATTTTGAATGGTTACGAATCCCATTTGGTTTTTGAAATGTGCCACTAACATTCCAAAGAATGGTAAATACCTTTGTAATAAAGTTATGCTACACTTGAACCCATGTCTTCTATCCTGTTGTTTGTGTATGTACACTCGCACCAAAAAGTATCTGTGCAGGGTGATATCGACGAGTTCCGAAACGATACGTATACACTGTGATATGTCGGGAAGGTTGGTAAGTGTATCCTCATAACCCCTCCCCCCTCCACTAGGTGTTGCCATATGGCTGACAATCAGTGTGTTTGTTTCCTCTTTTCGGATTGTTGCTTTGTGTCGACTGAATGATGAGCGAGGGTTCGGTCTCGGTGAACGTAGGTATAAAACAGAGGCAATATGAAGCAGTAGAGATCTACACATGTCAGACGACATGGAAACTTCAGAGGGAACACGAGGAGCTATCCTTGCCCTTCATAACGAAGGGTTCGGCGTCACAGATATTAGCCGGCGGGTTGGTGTCCACAGAAACACCGCTGGACGATGGATTCGGCGATACCTCGAAACTGGTGCTACAGACGACGGGTCTCGGAGCGGCCGTCCACGCTGCACCACCCCTCAGGACGACCAGGCTGAGTGGTTTATTTGGTAGCATAAATTAATGTGCCAATATTCACAAGTATCACAAATAATTTTGTTAACAGGGAGCTCCTCATATTTCATACTGTCTATTTATCACTTCCCGACCTAATTTATAACGGTTTGTTTCACTTGACCAGGCCATAGTAGCAGCTCAGCAGAATTACAGGGCTGCCAACATACAGCTGGAACAACTCGCCTTTCCCAATACCTATCGTCACTGGTCTCAAATTGTTCACACTACAGTATGCACCCATACTTTTTGTTGCGAGTGTACATATGTTATGTTTCTTATCATTGGGTTTTGTTTTGTTTGGGGTTATAATATATCAGTAATTTTCATTGTTCCCTTCACTTACTAGAATATTCTTTTGTTCTCTTCCAGATGCCATACTATCCTTGGTCAGTTATATGAACAATAAAGCCTAGAAAAAGTCGACTCTAGTCTTCTTTTACCACAATTTGTTGTTCATAACTGAAACTGAGTCATAATGGAGAAGTTCCCGAGGCTGAGTGTTATTATTCAGATTTAACTGTTACCTAGTTCAAGGTAAGGCCGGGCCAAGGTGCAAATATTACAAGGGAAATTACAAAAGGGATGAGAGAAGAGATGAGGGGTATCCATTGGCTTGACTCATTAAGGCACAAGAACGCAGACACTACGCTGAATATCATAACTAGTAAAGTGACCTATTTGATCGATAAATATATACCCAAGACCAAACCCAGTGCCTCTAAGAATACGAGGGGATCTCTACACATGAACCATGCGGCAGTCGACAAGGTTAAGAAGAATGTACCGAGGGAGCGAGTAATTACCCAAATGAACCCAAATGTACCCAAATGTAGCCACAATGAAGTCAGATGTTGGTCATACAAGCGTAAATCGGGCTGTGAATCACTTCTCGATTAGTATTTGGTGTCATAGTCACAAAAAATTGGTAAACTTAATTTAATCTCAGTTAATAGATCGAGTGCATGTACCTAACCTAACCTAACCTATCCTAAGGCATGGGGTAAATACTGTGGCTGGAAGCATTTGTCATCTTTATCCTAAGCTATTTTGTCGTCAGTATTGAAGCATTATTTTATTCATATATTTGCCTGTACATAAGATATGTAAAATATATATGTGTATACTGTATACAACAAAACAAATCTAAGGAATTTTCATGGAATCTCAGAAATTTATTAAGCTCATCTGAGGAATTTATAATATTGAGGGTGGGAGGTGCCTAGCTAGGTAGTCTGGGACGAGCAGTAGTCCACTAAGCAAAAAAATTGTGTTATTAATAATATTACTCATAATATAATACTGAAAAACAAGCCAAATTATCACAATCTATTATCACAAACTTACGGCAAATTTGCTGAAGACGTAGATAATGGCTTACATTGGATTAACGGTAGAGGGAAGCTCACCGTACCTCCTTCCCCAGCATATGCAACCCACACCAGATACATGTCTTACATTATTTAAGGACAGTATTACCTTTAAGAAACATTTGTTTATTATCTAAATGAAAAATAACCATAAAAAGAATTAAGAAATGTTAACAGAAAGTTCAGCCGCCAGTCAGTCATTTGCAATGAGTGGATGATGCCAAAACAATAGCGATGATGCTACACCCTGGTGGCCGATCGCGGCAGCACAAAACATCACAGCCAAAAATACGAGTTTCACATCCTGTTGGTAATTCTTTTGACCAAAATATAAACAAGCCAGACAGCTGCTCTGGTCAGAGGTCGGGTTGGGTTAGGATAGTGTTACTATATATGATTAACTAGTTGATTCCAGTATATATTGTATTTACATGCACAAAATTATATGTTTTCCCCCACAAAACAACTTTAAAATCACTTTCAATAATTGTATGACGAAACTTACTAAAAATAAATCCACAAAATATCCTTGTAAAATAAGGGTGCGTCTTATATGCCGGTTCCAATGAAAGTAACTTTGTTGAAGCGACACCGTGTAATTTGTATTTTTGTGGACGTGAGAGTATGCTCGTACTCAGCGGAGAAGTTTTTACGGCAAATAAGTAACTATTCACACACAAAGCACGGAGATACATCATTTTAGTGTCGCGTGTTTTTCCCGTGTTTTCTCCCAATTTCCCTCATTCTTCATGCACCTGCCCACTACAGGTGATGTATGATCATAGAGAAAAAAAAGAATAGAAAGTAAAGCAGTAATAATTAAAATAAAAAATTGTGGCCTCTTTTAAAATATGAACAATATCGAACAACTCTTTTTGGTGGTAGTGGTGTTCTGAGAAAAAACAATTATACCTGACCTAACCTAACCTTTTCTAACCTAGAAAACTTCAAATAACATATAAAGGTTACTGTATTTAACCAATGATAACAGAAAAAGTTATTTCATTAGTTTTTTTTGTGTTCAATGTTTTGTCAGTGAGTCAGTTGTTGTCTTCAGCATTTATAGGTCATGAGGGAGGCCCGAATACGTTAAGAAAAAATGTTTGCACTTACGTAAATCCCCCAATAGATTTGAACTTTTTCTCTGATTGGTCACAGCAGATCATGTGAAATTATAGTGAAATATATATAAATATTAAATCCCGCAAAATTGTGTATCCCTAGGTTGTGAAATAAGAATCTGTCAATATTGTCGTAGCTTCGTCCTGTGTTGGTCCCGTCGACGAAATGTAAACGCTATTGGATGCATATGAAACCAGGTTTACCGAATCGGTTTTTGCGCGTCCATCACAGAGGTTAGGTTAGATTTTCAATCTTTATTTTTGATCTTTTTAACCCCTTATGTTCAAAGTCTAACTCACTTTGGAAGATTCATAGTGTTTGGTAGAGTAAAAGGAAATAAAGGTCATATTTATTTATTAGAAAAAATGTAAAATAAAAATAGGTAAAATTATCGTTTCGGCGAAGCACTCATTTTCCGCAGGTCAGAATAGTTTCAACCTAACTTAACCTAACCTAACTCGCTGTATTACCAAAACGATAATAATACCGAAAAAACTATTCGAGTAATCAATTTATCCACGTATACGAAGATATTTGACTTGGATCCAGGCCAAATAACCATCGACTATTTGACCGGGACCTGCGGGAATTGTATAAGATTTTAATGGGATTGTAGTCGGGATAGTTGTGGGCATTAAACTAGTAATTACACTACGGTATTTAATTGTATAATTTTCTGCGGTCAAAAGTATTTTCTGTACAATAGTTTGATTTTAGATCCCGGTCAAATAACCAGTGGTTAATCTGGCAGATACTGATCTAATAACCCCTGCCTATAATATAATGCAGTAGTTTTACAGTGTTTTCCAGGATGCTTCAAGGACCAACAACGCATATCTGTGTGACAAGTTCAGACTTAACTATACAGACCGTCCGGGCTCCTATATGACACCGTATATGACACCGTTTACGTCAACTGGTGAAACACTGCTGACGTGTGGGAGGTAAGACTCACTTTCTGTTACTTCACATCATGTTGTTGTCATTAGGTGTACAAGCTGAGTCTAATACATATAAAAGTGTAAACATATTCATGTAAATGTTTGTGTGTCTAAAGTCATGTCCCAATGTGTCGGTGGTACTATCGTGCACAAAAGTCGTGTCCACTACCCAGTCAGTGAGGTTTCGAATAGCCTTGAGTCTGAAGTTTCGAAACAGCTGGGGGAAATGCTATGGTCGGCCAACATATGTCTCCCACTGTAGTGTGTGTGGGAGGGGGGCGGAATAGAGGAGGTGGGGGTTAGTCTAGTAACAGGCTGTGTGTAGGTGGAGCATAACATCGTGAATTCCACAAACACTGATAACAATAAGAATGTCATGAAGATAGTTAATATTATTAAGCATGGTGAGACATGTGTAACGGGTAAATAAAAGCCGTTCATGGCTACGACGGTGAGACTGAGGGGCACACCAGTAATAAATTCTCCGTGACTACCAGTAATGGTAGTAATGGAGAATACACAAGTTGTTACCAAGGTTGGCGCCATCAACACCAGGGGAAGGAGGTGATATCGAACACTGAAACAGGCCGAGGTCTCACTCCTACCATCGTCGTCACCAACAGGTAAGTCACATTAATTTGTCAGCATACCTCATGTTGTCCTTATACTATTGCATGGTGTTCCATGAGTGACAGCAGATATTTGTAGAGGTGAAAGAATATGTGATGTTCAGTTGAAAATCTTCTATACACATAAGCATTTTTCGGTTAACTTTAGGCGTGAGGTGGGTTGTAAAAATTACGTAGGGCAAAAATTTTGCCATGTTATATTTTATTTTTCTTACCAATTGCAGCCATGCTGTGTGCTGTTGTAATCCTTATTGGTGGGTTACCACACCTAAACACACTCCCCCTCCATCTCCCCCCACTCCTCTCTCCCCCAATATATCTACACTTCATTCGACCACTGTCAATAGCAAAGTGAATTATTACCACCACTCCAAATGTTGCACAAAAAATGATAAGTATCTCTCTCTCTCGAGTCACTAAGGGAATTAAAAAACAACAACATTAATTTGTCACTAAATTTATCTTCTAAGTAGCAAATTGTGGTTAAATTGATACACAAATGAAACATGCCTGGGAACTACCTGGCACTGGTTACTTGGCATATATTAAAATATAAAATTTAGGCTAGTATTCAAACTAATGTAATATTTATTTTGGTAGTGTTGGACGATTAGTAATTGCGTTCTTTACGAAAATTGTGTCGAGATTATTTCTGATAAGGGACGTCATTTACCATCCCAGATGGAGCAGTTCTCATCACTCTTCAACTAGACCATTTACTACTTTTTTTTGCTGAATTTGTTTTCCATACATTCCTACGCATAAATTATTTGGATTAGTTATCCTAAAGGCTTACCTTTTTGATGGCTCGGAGAATTTGGAGGATATAAGCGGTGATGAGGCAGGTAGAGGCTGGCGGATGTTCCTACACAAACTTGGAATTCTTTTAAAAAGAACCATACAATTCTTCATGTGCTGTTCTATATGGAGGACATCTTATAAAAAATATTATTCCTTTGCAGATTTTTACAATTTATATGCATCCAATTCTATTTCTTTTCTTTTGATTTCAAAATATAGTTCCATCGTAGTGGTCATCGGGCGGGTGTGAGAGTACCACGTAAATCGCCCACGTTCCAGTAAAGAATCGTCCATATTTTTTTTTTTTTGCCCAGAGTGCTTCTTGCAAACCGACCATGGGGCTACCACAGCATGGTGTACACCATAGAGGTTCTTGCAATTGGCCCTAATTACTGTGAGCAAGGAAAAAAATTAATTTCATATTTTCCATTTTCTTTCATTTAACTGTTGCTGACCTTGTTTTTCTACTCTACCAGGCCTTTGAATTGCAAATTCAAAACTTTGGGCAGACTTGGCCTCAGCTACTGATGGGGCCCCACCCACCTTGCTCTTCAGCTATACATAGGTGAGTATTTTCTGCACAGTACCTCTCCAATTTGGTAATGTACAAAACATTTTTTTTATAATCTTTTTTCTGCCCCGGTGAACCGAGTCAGTTTGGTGTGTTTTTCCTTTATGTTACTGACATGCTTTGGCTTCACATGTTATTCAGTATAGTAATGCGAATGAAAAAGTGGTGTTATTTATTGTTAATGTATGCAATTCTTTGTCACATCCCGTGCGATATATTTTGGTCCTCGTTTTATCTGAATTTGTTTTTGCAGTTGCCATCGACGCTTTCTGGCGAGGACGCGAGTATGGCGATGAAGTTTAACTCCATTTGAAGTTAGTTTAACGCAATTTGAAGCCCGTTTAACTCCGTTTGAAGTTAGTTTAATGCCATTTAAAGTTAGTTTAACGCCATTTAAATTGAGTTTAACGTCATGTAAAGTTAGTTTAACGCCATTTGAAGGGCGTTTAACGCCATTTAAAGTAAGTTTTCCGCCAATTCAAGCTAGTTTAACGCCAGTTAAAGTTCGTTTAACATCTTTTAAAGTAAGTTTAACGCCTTTTAAAGTTGGTTTAGCACCATTTAAATTAGAATAACACAATTTGAATCGCTTTGAACGCCATTTAAAGTAAATTTAATCCCATTGAAAGTTAGTTTAACGTGATTTGAAGTTAGTTAACGCCATCTAAAGTGCGTTTAACGCCATTTAAAGTTAGTTTAACACCATTTAAAATGAGTTTAATACCATTTAAAGTTAATTTAACGGCATTTAAAGTTAGTTTAACGCCATTTAAAGTTAGTTTAACGTCATTTGAAGGCCGTTAAAAGCCATTTAAAGTTAGTTAAATGCAATTTATACTTATTTTAACGCCATTTAAATTTAGTTTAACGCCATTTAGATATAGTTGAACACCATTTAAAGTTAGTTTAACGTGATTTGAAGTTAGTTAACGCCATCTAAAGTGCGTTTAACGCCATTTAAAGTTAGTTTAACACCATTTAAAATGAGTTTAATGCCATTTAATGTTAGTTTAATACCATTTAAAGTTAATTTAACGGCATTTAAAGTTAGTTTAACGCCATTTAAAGTTAGTTTAACGTCATTTGAAGGCCGTTAAAAGCCATTTAAAGTTAGTTAAATGCAATTTATACTTATTTTAACGCCATTTAAATTTAGTTTAACGCCATTTAGATATAGTTGAACACCATTTAAAGTTAGTTTAACGCCATTTAAAGTTAGTTTAGCACCATTTAAAGTTAGGTTAACGTATTTTAAAGCTAGTTTAACCCCATTTAAAGTTAGTTTAATGCCATTTAAAATTAGTTTAGCGCAATTTGAAGAGCATTTAACGCTATTTAAAGTTAGTTTAACGCCATTTGAAGCTAGTTGAACGTTACTTGAAGTCGGTTTAATGCCATTTAAAGTTAGTTTAACGCCATTTAATGGTAGTTTATCGCCATTTGAAGCACTTTTAATGCAATTTAAAGTTAGTTAATGCCATTTATAGTCACTTTAATGCCATTTAAATTTAGTTTAATGCCTTTTAAAGTAAGCTTAATGCCTTTTAAAGTTAGTTTAACACCATCTGAAGCACGTTTAACGCCATCTAAGGTTAGTTTAACGCCATTGAAAGTAAGTTAAACGCCAGTTGAAGCCCGTTTAATGCCATTTCAAGCCAATTTAATCCAATTTAAAGTTATTTTAATGCTATTTAAAGTTAGTTTAACGGCATTTAAAGTTAGTTTAATGCCATTTAAAGTTATTTTAACTCCATTTAAAGTTAGCTTACCGCCATTTAAAGTTAGTTTAACTTCATTTAAAGCTCGTTAAACGCCATATAAAGTTAGTTAAATTCCATTTATAGTTAATTTAACGATATTTAAAGTTAGTTTAACGCCATTTAAATTTAGTTTAACACCATTTAAAGTTAGTTTAACACCATTTGCTGCATTAAACGCCATTTAAAGTTAGTTTAATGCTATTTAAAGTTAGTTTAACGCCATTTGAAGTTAGTTTAAAGCCATTTAAAGTTATGTTATCGAATTTTAAAGTTAGTTTAACCCCATTTAAAGTTAGTTTAATGCCATTTAAAGTTAGTTTAGCGCCATTTGAAGAGCATTTAACTCTATTTATAGTTAGTTTAACGCCATATGAAGCTAGTTTAACGTTATTTGGAGTTGGTTTAATGCCATTTAAAGTTAGTTTAACTCCTTTTAAAGTTAGTTTATCGCCATTTGAAGCACTTTTAATGCAATGTAAAGTTACTTAATGCCAATTATAATCAATTTAATGCCATTTAAAGTTAGTTTAATGCCATTTAAAGTTAGTTTAATGCCTTTTAAAGTTAGCTTAATGCCTTTTAAAGTTAGTTTAACGCCATCTGAAGCACGTTTAACGCCATCTAAGGATAGTTTAACGCCATTGAATGTAAGTTAAACGCCAGTTGAAGCTCGTTTAACGACATTTCAAGCCAGTTTAATCCAATTTAGAGTTATTTTAACGCTATTTTAAGTTAGTTTAACGTCATTTGCAGTTAGTTTAACGCCATTTAATGTTTGTTTTATGCTGTTTAAAGTTAGTTTAATGCCATTTAAAGTTAGTTTAACGTTATATGCAGTTAGTTTACGCCATTTAAAATTAGTTTAACGCTATTTCAAGTTGGTTTAACACCATTTGAAGTGCGTTTAAAGCATTTTAAAGCTAGTTTAACTTTATTTATAGATAGTTTAATGCTATCTAAAGTAAGTTCAACGCCATATAGAGTAAATTTAACACCATTTGAAGTGCGTTTAACTCCTTTTAAAGTTAGTTTAACGCTATTTAAAGTTGGTTTAACGGCATTTAAAGTTAGTTTATCGCCATTTAAAGTTATTTTAACTCCATTTAAAGTTAGTTTAACGCTATTTAAAGTTGGTTTAACGGCATTTAAAGTTAGTTTAACGCCATTTAAAGTTATTTTAACTCCATTTAAAGTTAGTTTACCGCCATTTAAAGTTAGTTTAACTTCATTTGATGCTCGTTAAACGCCATTTAAAGTTAGTTAAATTCCATTTATAGTTAGTGTAACGATATTTAAAGTTAGTTTAACGCCATTTAAATTTAGTTTAACACCATTTAAAGTTAGTTTAACACCATTTGAAGCATTAAACGCCATTTAAAGTTAGTTTAATGCTATTTAAAGTTAGTTTAACGCCATTGAAGTTAGTTTAAAGCCATTTAAAGTTAGGTTATCGAATTTTAAAGTTAGTTTAACCCCCATTTAAAGTTAGTTTAATGCCATTTAAAGTTAGTTTAGCGCCATTTGAAGAGCATTTAACGCTATTTATAGTTAGTTTCACGCCATTTGAAGCTAGTTTAACGTTATTTGAAGTTGGTTTAACGCCATTTAAAGTTGGTTTAACGCCATTTAAAGTTAGTTTATCACCATTTGAAGCACTCTTAATGCAATTTAATGCTAGTTAATGCCATTTATAGTCAATTTAATGCCATTTAAAGTTAGTTTAATGCTTTTAAAGTTAGCTTAATGCATTTTAAAGCTAGCTTAATGCCTTTTCAAGTTAGATTCACGCCATCTGAAGCACGTTTAATGCCATCTAAGGTTAGTTTATCGCCACATGAAGCACTCTTAATGCAATTTAAAGTTAGTTAATTCCATTTATTGTCAATTTAATGCCATTTAAAGTTAGTTTAATGCTTTTAAAGTTAGCTTAATGCATTTTAAAGTTAGCTGAATGCCTTTTAAAGTTAGTTAAACGCCTTTTCTACCTCGTTTAAACCCATTTAAAGTTAGTTTAATGTCATTTAGAGTTAGTTTAACGTCATTTAAAGTTAGTTTAACGTGATTTGCACTTAGTTTACGCCATTTGATGCGTGTTTAACGCCATTTAATAATTGTTTAATGCTATATAAAGTTAGTTTAATGCCATTTAACGTTAGTTTAACAATATTTGCAGTTAGTTTACGCCATTTAAAATTCTTTAACGCTATTTCAAGTTAGTTTAACACCATTTGAAGTGCGTTTAATGCATCTTAAAGCTAGTTTAACACTATTTAAAGATAGTTTAACTCTATCTAAAGTTAGTTTAACGCTATTTAAAGTAAGTTTAACGCCATGTAAAGTTAGTGTAACACCATTTAAAGTTAGTTAAATGCCATTTAAAGTTCGTTTAACGCCAATTCAAGTTAGTTTAAAGCCATTTGAAGCGTGTTTAACGCTATTTGAAGCCAGTTTAACGACATTAAAAGTTTCTTTAGTGCCATTTGATGTTAGCTTAACCCAATTTGAAGTACGTTTAACGCCATTTAAGTTAGTTTAGCGCCATTTAAATTTAGTTTAATGCCATTTAAATTGGGTTTAACGCCGTTTAAAGTTACTTTAATGCCATTTGAAGTTAGTTTAACGCCATTTAAGTTAGTTTAACGCCATTTAAAGTTAGTTTAACAGCATTTGAAGTGCATTTAACACCATTTAAAGTTAGTTTAAAGCCATTTGAAGTTAGTTTAACGCCATTTAAAGTTAGTTTAACGCCATTTCAAATTAGGTTAACTCCTTTTAAAGTTAGTTGAAAGAGATTTAAAGTTAGTTTAACGTCATTTGAACATTTGAAGTTAGTTTAACATCATTTGAAGCGCGTTTAACACCATATAAAGATAGTTTAAAGACTAATTAACGCAATTTAAATTTAGTTTAGCACCATTTAAAGTTAGTTTAATGCAATTTGAAGCGTTTAACGCCATTTAAAGTTAGTTAATGCTATTTAAAGTCAGCTTAATGTCATTTAAAGTTAGTTTAACGCCATTTAAAGTTAGTTTATCACCATTGGTAGCACTTTTAACGCAATTTAAAGTTAGTTTAACGCCATTTGAAGTTAGTTAACGCCATCTTAAGTGCGTTTACCGCCATTTAAAGTTAGTTAATGCCATCTATAATGCGTTTAACGACATTTAAAGTAAGTTAAATGTCATTTATAGTTAGTTTAACGCCATTTAAAGTTAGTTTAACGCCATTTAAAGTTACTTTAATGCCATTTGAAGCACGTTTAACGCCATTTAATGTTAGTTTAGTGCTATTTAAAGTTAACTTAATGTCTTTTAAAGTTAGTTTATCGCCATCTGAAGCGCGTTAAACGCCATCTATGGTTAGTTTATGGCCATTTAAAGTTGGTTAAACGCCATTTAAAGTTAGTTTAACGAAATTTGAGGTTAGCTTAAAGCATTTTGAAGTGCGTTTAACGCAATTTAAATTTAGTTTAACACAATTTAAAGTTTGTTTAACGCCATTTAAACTGCGTTTAACGCCATTCAAAGTTATTTTAACGCCATTTGAAGTTAGTTTAACGCAATTTGAAGCCCGTTTTACTCCATTTAAAGTTAGTTTTACGCCATTTAAAGTTAGTTTAACACCATTTGAAGCGCTTTTATCAACATTTAAATTTTTTTTAATGCCATTTCATGTTAGTTTAATGCCATATAAAGTTAGTTTAACGCCATTTAAAGTTAGTTCATCGTAATTTGAAGCTTTAACGCCACTTAAATTTAGCTTAACACCATTTAAAGTTAGTTTAACGTCATTTGAAGCATTTAACGCCATTTAAAGTTAGTTTAATGGTGTTTAAAGTTAGTTTAATGGTGTTTAAAGTTAGTTTAACGCCATTTAAAGTTACTTTAACTCATTTTAAAGATAGTTTAACCCCCATATAAAGTTATTTTAACGCCATTTAAAGTTAGGTTAACGCCTTTTAAAGTTAGTTTAACCACATTTAAACTTAGTTTAACCTCATTTAAATTTAGTAAAACGCCATTTAGTTTAATTCCATAAAAGGTTATTTTAACGGCATTTGAAGTTCGTTTAAAACCATTTGAAGTTAGTTTAGCACAATTTGAGCACGTTTAACGCCATTTAAAGTTAGTTTAATGCCATTTAATGTTATGCCATTTCAAGCGCGTTTAATGCCAAAAAAAGTTAGTCTAATGCCATTTGAAGTTAGTTTAATGCCATTTAAAGTTAGCTTAACGCCATTTGAATTTAGTTAACGCCATCTACAGTCCGCGTCACGCCATTTAAGGTTAGTTTAACGCCATTTAAAGTAAGTTTAATGCCATATAATATTAGTTTAATGCCATTTAAAGTTAGTTTAACGTCATTTAAAGTTAATTTAAAGCATTTAAAGTTTTTTTACGCCATTTGAAGTTAGTCTAACGCCATTTAAAGTTAGTTTACCGCCATTTAAAGTCAGTTTAACGCCATTTGAAGCGTTTACCGTCATTTAAAGTTAATTTAATGCTACTTAAATTTAGTTTAACCCCATTTAAGGTTAGTTTAACGCCATTTAAAGTTAGTTTAACGCCATTTGAAGCGCATTTAGCGTTATTTAAAGTAACCTTAACGCTATTTGAAGCTAGTTTAACGCTATTTGAAGTTGGTTTAACGCCATTTAAAGTTATTTTAATGCCATTTAAAGTTAGTTTATCACCATTTGATGCGCTTTTAACGCAATTTAAAGTTTGTTTAACGCAATTTAAATTTGGTTTAACATTATTTTAAGTTTGTTTAACGACATTTAAAGTGCGTTTAACGCCATTCAAAGTTAGTTTAACTCCATTTGAAGTTAGTTTAACGCAATTTGAAGCCTGTTTAACTCCATTTAAAGTTAGTTTAACTCCATTTAATTTATTTTATCTCCAATTAAATGTAGTTTAACGCCATTTAAAGTTAGTTTAACGCCATATAAAGTTAACCTAAGCCATTTGAAGTTACTTTTATACCATTTAAAGTTAGTTTAACGCCATTTAAAGTTTGTTTAACACCATTTGAAGCACTTTTATCGATATTTAAAGTTTTTTAATTCCATTTAAGGTTAGTTTAACGCCATTTAAAGCTAGTTTAACATCATTTAAAGTTAGTTTACGCCATTTAAAGTTAGTTTAACACCATTTGAAGCGCGTTTAACACCATTTCAAACGCGTTTAACACCATTTGAAGCCAGTTTAACACCATTTAATGTTAGTTTGACGCAATTTAAAGTTAGTTTAACGCCATTTAAGGTTATTTTAACGCCATATAAAGTTAGTTTAACGCCATTTAAATTTAGTTTAACGCCATTGAAACTTAGTTTACTGTAATTTAAAGTAAGTTTAACGCCATTTGAAGTGTGTTTAACCCCATTTAAAGTTAGTTTACCCCCATTTAAAGTAAGTAAAACGCCATTTAAAGTTAGTTTAACGCCATTTGAAGTTAGTTTAACGCCATTTGAAGTTAGTTAACGCTATCTAAAGTGCGTTTAATGCCATTTAAAGTTAGTTTAACGCCATTTAAAGTGAGTTTAATGCCATTTAATGTTAGTTTAATGCCATTTAAAGTTAGTTTAACGCCATTTAAAGTTAGTTTAACGCCATTTAAAGTTAGTGTAACGCCATTTAATGTTAGTTTAACTGCCTTTAAAGATAGTTTAACACCAATTTAAAGTTAGTTTAACGCCATTTAAAGTTAGGTTAACGCCATTTGAAGCACATTTAATGCTATTTAAATTTTGTTTAACGCCATATGAACCTAGTTTAACGCAATTTGAAGTTAGCTCTAACGCCATTTAAAGTTATTTTAACACCATTTAAAGTTAGTTTATCACCATTGGTAGCACTTTTAACGCAATTTAAAGTTAGTTTAACGCCATTTGAAGTTAGTTAACGCCAAATAAAGTGTGTATACCGCCATTTAAAGTTAGTTAATGACATCTAAAATGCGTTTAACGCCATTTAAAGTAAGTTAAATGTCATTTATAGTTAGTTTAACGACATTTAAAGTTATTTTAACGCCATTTAAAGTTAGTTTAATGCCATTTGAAGCACGTTTATCGCCATTTAAATTTAGTTAAACGCAATTTAAAGTTAGGTTAACTACATTTAAAGTTAGTTTAGCGCCATTTAAAGTTAGTTTAATGCCATTTAAAGTTAGTTTAATGCCATTTGAAGCGCATTTAATGACATTTTAAGATTTCTTAATGCCATTTAAGGTTAGTTTAACGCCATTCAAAGTTAGTTTACCGTCATTTAAAGTTAGTTTACGCCATTTAAATTTAGTTTAACGCCATTTAAAGTTAGTTTAACACCATTTGAAGCGCATTTGACACCATTTAAAGTTATTTTGACACTATATAAAGTTATTTTGACACCATATAAATTTAGTTTAACACCTTTTAAAGTTAGTTTAACCCCATTTAAAGTTAGTTTAACGCCATATAAAGTTAGTTTAACTACATTTGCAGTGCATTTAACGCCATTTAAAGTTAGTTTAACGCCATTTCAAGCCAGTTTAACGCCATTTAAAGTTAGTTTAACGCCATTAAATGTTAGGTTAACGCCTTTTAAAGTTAGTTTAACGCCATATAAAGTCAGTTTAACGTCATTTAAAGTTAGGTTAACACCTTTTAAAGTTAGTTTAACCCCATTTAAAGCTAGTTTAACGTCATTTAAAGTTAGTTTAACGCCATTTAAAGTTATTTTACCGCCAATTGATTTCATTTAACGCTATTTTAAGTTAGAATAACGCCATTTGAAGCTAGTTTAACGCTATTTGAATTTGGTTTAACGCCATTTATAGTTAGTTTATCACCATTTGAAGCACTTTTAATGCAATTTAAAGTTAGTTGAATGGCATTTAAAGTTAGGTTAACGCCTTTTTAGTTAGTTTAACCCCATTTATAGCTAGTTTAACGCCATTTAAAGTTAGTTCAACGCCATATGAAGCGCATTTAACGCTATTTAAAGTTAGTTTAACGCCATATGATGCTAGTTTAACCACTATTCAAAGTTCGTTAAACGCTATTTGAAGTTAGTTTAACGCCATATAAAGTCAGTTTAACGCCATTTAAAGTTAGGTTAACGCCTTTTAAAGTTAGTTTAACCCCATTTAAAGCTAGTTTAACTCGATTTAAAGTTAGTTCAACGCCATATGAAGCGCATTTAACGCTATTTGAAGTTGGTTTAACGCCATGTAAAGTTGGTTTAACGCCATTTAAAGTTAGTTTATCACCATTTGAAGCGCATTTAATGCAATTTAAAGTTAGTTGAATGGCATTTAACGTAAGGTTAACGCCTTTTAAAGTTAGTTTAACCCCATTTAAAGCTAGTTTAACGCCATTTAAAGTTAGTTCAACGCCATTTGAAGCGCATTTAACGCTATTTAAAGTTAGTTTAACGCCATATGAAGCTAGTTTAATGCTATTTGAAGTTGGTTTAACGCTATTTGAAGTTGGTTTAACGCCATTTAAAGTTAGTTTTAGTGC
Source organism: Homarus gammarus (assembly GCA_958450375.1). Lineage (NCBI taxonomy): Eukaryota > Metazoa > Arthropoda > Malacostraca > Decapoda > Nephropidae > Homarus > Homarus gammarus. Next base: position 215,203 of record CAUDMG010003838.1, read on the forward strand.
CATTAAAAGTTAGTTTAACGCCCTTTTAAGTTAGTTAACGCCATCTAAAGTGCGTTTAACGTCATTTAAAGTTAGTTAAATGCCATTTATAATTAGTTTAACGCCATTTAATGTTAGTTTAACGCCATTTAAATTTAGTTTAACACCATTTAAAGTTAGTTTAACGCCATGTGAAGCATTTAACGCCATTTGAAGTTAGTTTAGCGCCATTTGAAGCACGTTTAATATCATTTAAGCTAGTTTATCACCATTTAACGACATTTAAAGTATTTTTAATCGCATTTAACGACATTTAAAGTTTTTTTAATGGCATTTAAGGTTAGTTTAACGCCAATTAAAGCTAGTTAAACGCCATTTGAAGCTCGTTTAACGCCATTTAAAGTTAGTTTTAGTGCCATTTAAAGTTAGTTTAATGCCCTTTTAAGTTAGTTAACTCCATCTAAAGTGCGTTTAACGCCATTTAAAGTTAGTTAAATGCCATTTATAATTAGTTTAACACCATTTAAAGTTAGTTTGACGCCATGTGAAGCATTTAACGCCATTTAAAATTAGTTTAACGCCATTTGAAGCACGTTTAATGCCTTTTAAGCTAGTTTGTCACCATTTAATGACATTTAAAGTATTTTTAATCGCCTTTAACGACATTTAAAGTTTTTTTAATGGCATTTAAGGTTATTTTAACGCCATTTAAAGTTAGTTAAACGCCATTTGAAGCTCGTTTAGCGCCATTTAAAGTTAGTTAAATGCCATTTATGGTTAGTTTAACACCATTTGAAGTGCGATTAACGCATTTTAAAGTTAGTTTAACACAATTTAAAGTTAGTTTAACGCCATCTAAAGTTAGTTTAACGCCATTTTAAGTTAGTTTAACAAATTTTTAAGTGCATTTAACTCCTTTTAAAGTTAGTTTAACGTTATTTAAAGTTAGGTTAACACCATGTAAAGTTAGTTTAACACCATTTAAATTTAGTTAAACGCCATTTAAAGTTAGTTTAAAGCCATTTCAAGTTAGTTTAAAGCTATTTGAAGCGTGTTTAACGCCATTCAAAGTTAGTTAATGCCTTTTGAAGTTAGTTTAAAACTATTTGAAGCGAGTTTAACGACATTAAAAGTTAGATTAATCCCATCAAGTTAATTTAACCCAATTTGAAGTACGTTTAACGCCATTTAAGTTAGTTTAACGCCATTTAAATTTAGTTTAACGCCATTTGAAGTCAGTTTAACACCATTGAAGTTAGGTTAACGCCATTAAAAGTTAGTTTAGCAGCATTTGAAGCGCGCTTAACACCATTTAAAATTAGTTTAAAGCCATTTAAAGTTAGCTTAACGCCATTTAAAGTTAGTTTAACGCCATTTTGAGTTAGGTTAACTCCTTTAAAGTTAGTTGAATCCGATTTAAAGTTAGTTTAACGCCATTTAAAGTTAGTTTACCATCATTTGAAGTGCGTTTAGCACAATATAAAGTTTGTTTGATGCCATTTAAAGTTATCTTAACACCATTTAAAGTGAGTTTAACATCATTTGAAGTTAGTTTAATGCCATTTAAAGTTAGTTTAGCGCCATTTGAAGCGCGTTTAACGCCATTTAAAGTTAGTTTATCACAATTTCACGCCAGTTTAACGCAACTTAAAGTTTGTTTAACGCCATTTAAGGTTAGTTTAACGCCTTTTAAAGTTTGTTTAGCGTCATTTAAATTAGTTTAACACAATTTGAAGCGTGTTTAACGCCATTTAAAGTAAATTTAATCCAATTTAAAGTTTGTTTAACGACATTTAAAGTAAGTTTACGCCATTAAAAGTTAGTCAAACGCCATTTAAAGTTAGTTTAACGTCATTTGCAGTTGGTTTACGCCATTTAAAGTTAGTTTAATGCGATTTCAAGTTAGTTTAACACCATTTCAAGTGCGTTTAACGGATTTTAAAGTTAGTTTAACACTATTTAAAGTTAGTTTAATGCCTTCTAAGGCTAGTTTAACGCCATTTAAAGTTAGTTTAACACCATTTGAAGTGTGTTTAACTCAATTTAAAGTTAGTTTAACGCCAATTAAATTTGGTTTAACGTCATTTGAAGTTAGTTTAACGTCATTTAAAGTTAGTTTAACGCCATTTGACGAGCGTTTAACGCCATTTAAAGTTAGTTTAACGCCATCTAAAGTTAGTTTAACGCCATTTAAAGTTAGGTTAGCGCCTTATTAAGATAGTTTAACTCCATTTAAAGTTAGTTAACGCCATTTAAAGAGAGTTTAACACCATTTGAAGCTCGTTAAACTCCATATAAATTTAGTTTGATGCCATTTAAAGTTAATTTAATGCCATTTATAGTTAGTTTAATGTCAGTTTGATGTTAGTTTAACGTCATTTAAAGTTAGTTTAACGCCATTTGAAGAGCGTTTAACGCCATTTAAAGTTAGTTTAACGCCATCTAAAGTTAGTTTAACGCCATTTAAAGTTAGGTTAACGCCTTTTAAAGTTGGTTTAACTCCATTTAAAGTTAGTTTAACGCCATTTAAAGTTAGTTTAACGCCAATTCAATCCACTTTACTGGCATTTAAAGTTTGTTTAACAACATTTAAAGTTAGTTTAACGCCAATTCATGCCAGTTTAACGCCATTTAAAGTTTGTTTAACGCCATTTAAAGTAAGTTTAACGCCCTTTAAAGTTAGTTTAGCGCCATTTAAATTACTTTAACACAATTTGAAGCGTATTGAACGCCATTTAAAGTGAATTTAGTCGCATTAAAAGTTAGTTTAACGCCATCTAAAGTGCGTTTAACGCCATTTAAAGTTAGTTTAAAGCCATTAAAATGAGTTTAATGCCATTTAATGTTAGTTTAATACCATTTAAAGTTAGTTTAACGGCATTTAAAGTTAGTTTAACGTCATTTGAAGCTCGTATAACGCCATTTAATGTTAGTTAAATGCCATTTGAAGCATTTAACGCCATTTTAAGTTAGTTTAATACTATTTAAAGTTTGTTTCACGCCATTAAAATTAGCTCAACGCCATTTATAGAAAGTTAAATACCATTTAAAGTTAGTTTAACGTCTTTTAAAGTTAGTTTAACCCCATTTAAAGTTAGTTTAATGCCATTTAAAGTTAGTTTAACGGCATTTGAAGTGCATCTAACTCTATTTAAAGTTAGTTTAACGCCATTTGAATTGCATCTAATGCTATTTAAGGTATAGTTTAACGCCATTTGAAGCTAGTTTAAAGCTATTTGAAGTTGGTTTATCGCCATTTAAAGTTAGTTTAACGCCATTTAAAGTTAGTTTATCGCCATTTGAAGCACTTTTAATGCAATTTAAAGTTAGTTTAATGCCTTTTAAAATTAGTTTAACGCCATCTGAAGCACGTCTAACGCAATCTAAGGTTAGTTTAACGCCATTTAAAGTTAGTTAAACGCCATTTGAAGCTCGTTTAACGCCATTTAAAATTAGATAAATGCCATTTATAGTTTAACGCCATTTAAAGTTAGTTTAACGTCATTTGCAGTTAGTTTACGCCGTTTTTTGCGTGCTTAACGCCATTTAATATTTGTTTAATGCCATTTGAAGTTAGTTTAATGCCATTTGAAGCGCGTTTAACGACATTAAAAGTTAGTTTAGCGCTATTTAAAGTTAGTTTAACGCTATTTGAAGCGAGTTTAACGATATTAAAAGTTAGATTAATGCCATTTGAAATTAGTTTAACCCAATTGAAGTACGTTAAACGCCATTTAAGTTAGTTTAACGCCATTTAAATTTAGTTTAACGCCAATTAAAGTTACTCCAACGCCATTTGAAGTTAGTTTAATGCCATTTAACTAAGTTTAACGCCATTTAAAGTTAGTTTAACAGCATTTGAAGCGCGTTTAACACCATTTAAAGTTAGTTTAAAGCAATTTAAAGTTAGTTTAACGCCATTTAAAGTTAGTTTAACGCCATTTAGAGTTAGGTTAACTCTTTTTAAGGTTAGTGAACCCGATTTGAAGTTAGTTTAATGCCATTTAAAGTTAGTTTAACACCATTTGAGCGCGTTTAACACCTTTTAAAGTTAGTTTAACACCATTTTAAGTGTGTTTAACTCCTTTTAACGTTAGTTTAACGCCATTTAAAGTTAGTTTAACGCCATCTAATGTTAGTTTAATGCCATCTAATGTTAGTTTAACGCCATTTAAATTTAGTTTAACACCATATGAAACTCGTTTAACACCATTTAAAGTTAGTTTGATGCCATTTAAAGTTAGTTTAACGCCATTTATAGTTGTTTTACGTCATTTGAAGTTAGTTTAACGTCAATTAAAGTTAGTTTAACGCCATTTGAAGAGTGTCTAACACCATTTAAAGTTAGTTTAACGCCAATTCAGGCCAGTTTAACGCCATTTAAAGTTTGTGTAACGCCAACTCAGGCCAGTTTAACGCCATTTAAAGTTTGTTTAACGCCATTTAAAGTAAGTTTAACACATTTTAAAGTTAGTTTAGTGCCATTTAAATTATTTTAACACAATTTGAAGCGTGTTGAACGCCATTTAAAGTGCATTTAATCCCATTGAAAGTTTGTTTAACGCCATTTGAAGTTAGTTAACCCCATCTAAAGTGCGTTTAACGCCATTTAAAGATAGTTTAACGTCATTTGAAGCTCGTTTAACGCCATTTAAAGCAAGTTAAATGCCATTTATAGTGAGTTTAACACCACTTAATGTTATTTTAACGCCATTTAAATTTGGTTTAGCACCATTTAAAGTATTTGAAGCATTTAATGCCATTTAAAGTTTTTTTAATGCTATTTAAAGTTAGTTTAACGCCATTAAAGTTAGTTTAACGCCATTTGAAGATAGTTTAGCGCTATTTGAAGCAAGTTTAACGACATTAAAAGATAGATTATTGCCATTTGAAATTAGTTTAACCCAATTTGAAGTATGTTGTAATGAGACAAATCTCACAAGAAGAAGATTACATATAAGTAGAATATTGATAGTATAAGAGTATAAAAGAGAGGAAGATTTTGGTAGCGTGGCCGTGATAGTTATTTACACTTATGTACACTTATCGTATCTTATATGTCAATACACATCTATTACGTCTTAAGGGCGACTTCTCAAACCCGGCTTCGTTACAACTCTTTATTAATTACGAACATGACATGGACACATTAATAACACCTTCTATTGAAGTTACTAGGACATTATATTTACGTTACTAGGACATCATATTACGTTACTAGACACTGATTCTCGGACACGAACATGAAATGAATACACTTCCCACGTAGGTAACTCATCCCATGGAAAGCTCTGACAAAAACTCACGTGACCTGGGGAAGGCCTAGCAGGGAGACTGCTTAGCTGGAACACTGGTGTCGGGAGGGCGACTGCTTAGCTGGGACACTGGTGTCGGGAGGGTGACTGCCTAGCTGGGACACCGGAGGGAAGTCGGGGAGGGAAGTCCTGCATGACTCTCCTCCCGTCCTATATATTGGGAGGCGAGCAGGTTGAGCTGATCGGGGGGGGGGGGGGGGGGGGGCGGCGGCGAAGGATCTCCTTACATTTGCCCTCGCTAATGTAGGGTCAGGTCTGGACTTTTTCAGAGACTATAAGTTGTATCTTCTGGGAAAGTCATCAGATGGTCAGCCGTGAGAGTTACCCTACACTTGACCTCCCTAATGTCGGGTCAAGTGTGGACTTCTTTCTGCGGTGTAGGATATTGTGTATATTGGGAGAGAGTCGGCTGGTGCCTTCTTACATGTTTGTTGGCCGTGTGACATGGGAAGGGGAGCCTGGCAGATTTATAACCCTTGGTCAGCCGCAAGAGATACCCTACACTTTTGACCCCCCTAATGTCGGGTCAAGTTTGGACTATTTCTGAGATGTAAGCTGTGGTCTGACAACCCATCACTACAATGTTAAACGCCATTAAAGTTAGCTTAACGCCATTTAAAGTTATTTTAACACCATTTAAAGTTGGTTTACCGCCATTTAAAGTTAGTTTAACGCCATTTAACGTTAGTTTAACAACATTTGAAGTGCATTTAGCTCCTTTTAAAGTTAGGTTAACCACATTTAAAGTTAGTTTAACACGATTTAAATTTAGTTAAACGCCATTTAAAATTAATTTAACGCCATTTGAAGTTAGTTTAAAGCCATTTGAAGCGTGTTTAACGCCATTTGAAGTTAGTTTAACGCTATTTGAAGCGAGTTTAACGACATTAAAAGTTAGATTAATGCAATTTAAAGTTAGTTTAACCCAATTTAAAGAACGTTTAACGCCATTTAAGTTAGTTTAACGCCATTTAAATTTAATTTAACGCCATTTAAATTGAGTTTAACACCATTGAAGTTAGTTTAACGCCATTTAAAGTTAGTTTAGCAGCATTTGAAGCTCGTTTAACACCATTTAAAGTTAGTTTAAAGCCATTAAAGTTAGTTTAACGCAATTTAAAGTTAGTTTAACGCCACTTTGAGCTAGGTTAACTCCTTTAAAGTTAGTTGAACCCGATTTAAAATTAGTTTAGCGCCATTTAAAGTTAGTTTAACACCATTTGAAGCGCGTTTAACACCATTTAAAGTTTGTTTAACGCTATTTAAACTTAGCTTAACATCATTTCAAGCGAGTTTAACGTCATTTGAAGTCAGTTTAATGGCATCTAAAGTTAGTTTAACGCCATTTGAAGCGCGTTTAACGACATTTAAAGTTATTTTAGCGCAATTTCAAGCCAGTTTAACGCCATTTAAAGTTTATTTAACGCCATTTAAGATTAGTTTAACGAATTTAAATTTAGTTTAGCGTCATTTTAATTAGCTTAACACAATTTGAAGCGTGTTTAACGCCATTTGAAGCCAGTTAACACCATTTAATGTTAGTTTGACGCCATTTAAAGTTAGTTTAACGCCATTTAAGGTTATTTTAACGCCATTTGAAGCATTTAATGCCATTTAAAGTTAGTTTAATGCTATTTATAGTTAGTTTAACGCCATTAAGGTTAGTTTAACGCCATTTGAAGTTAGTTTAGCGCTATTTGAAGCGAGTTTAACGACATCAAAAGTTAGATTAATGCCATTTGAAATTAGTTTAACCCATTTGAAGTTAGTTTGACGCCTTTTAAAGTTAGTTTAACGACATTTAAAGTTAGTTTAAGGTCATTTGAAGTTAGTTTAATCTCATCTGAAGTTAGTTTATACTCCATCTGAACAGCCTTTAACGCAATTTAAAGTTTCATTAACGCCATTTCAAGCCATTTTATCGCCATTTAATGTTTGTTTAACGGCATTTAAAGTTAGTTTAACATCATTTAAGGTTAGTTTAACGCCATCTCATGTGCGTTTAATTCCATTTACAATTAGTTCAACACTATTTAAAGTTAGTTTAACGCTATTTGAAGTTAGTTTAACATCTTTTGCAGTTTGCTTAAGCCATTGGATGCGCGTTAACGCAATTTAATGTTTGTTTAATGCCATTTAAAGTTAGTTTAACGCCATTTAAATCTAGTTTAAAGTCATTTTCAGTAAGTTTACGCCATTTAAAGTTAGTTTAATGTGATTTCAAGTTAGTTTAGCACCATTTGAAGTGCGTTTAACGCATTTAAAAGTTAGTTTAACACTATTTAAAGTTAGTTTAATGCCATCTAAAGATGGTTTAACGCCATTTAAAGTTAGTTTAACACCATTTGAAGTGCGTTTAACTCCTTTTGACGTTAGTTTAACGCTATTTAAAGTTAGTTCAACGCCATCGAAAGTTAGTTCAACGCCATCGAAAGTTAGTTCAACGCCATCGAAAGTTAGTTCAACGCCATCGAAAGTTAGTTTAACACTATTTGAAGCTCGTTTAACACCAATTCAAGCCAGTTTAACGCCATTTAAAGTTTGTTTAACGTCATTTGAAGTCAGTTTAAAGTCATTTAAAGTTAGTTTAACGCCATTTGAAGAGCATTTAAAGCCATTTAAGGTTAGTTTAACGCCAATTGAAGCAAGTTTAACGCCATTTAAAGTTTGTTTAACGCTATTTAAAGTTAGTTTAACGCCAATTCAAGCCAGTTTAATGCCATTTAAAGTTTGTTTAACGACATTTAAATTAGTTTAACACAATTTGAAGCGTGTTGAACGCCATTTAAAGTAAATTTAATCCCATTGAAAATTAGTTTAATGCCATTTGAAGTTAGTTAACGCCATCTAAAGTGCGTTTAACGCCATTTAAAGTTAGTTTAACGCCATTTAAAGTTAGTTTAACGACATTTAATGTTAGTTTAATGTTTTTTATGTTTATCTAACGCCATTTAATATTAGTTTTACGCCATATAAAGTAAATTTAATGCCATTTAAAGTATTTTTAATGCCATTTAAAGTTAGCTTAACACCATTTAGAGTTATTTAATCTTCATTTAAAGTTAGTTTAACCTCATGTAAAGCTCGTTAAACACGCATCAAATGGCGCAAACTAACTGCAAATGACGTTAAGCTACCTTTAAATGGCGTTAAACGATCTATAAATGGCATTTAACTAAATTTAAAAGGCGTTAAACGAACTTCAAATGGCGTTTAACTAACTTTAAAGGGTGTTAAACTAACCTTAGATGGCGTTAAACTAATTTTAAATGGTATTAAACGCTCTTCATATGGTGTTAAACTAACTTTAAATGGCGTTAAACTAACTTTAAATTGCGTTAAATGTGCTTCAAATGGCGTTAAACTAACTTTAAATGGAATTTTACTAACTTTAAATGGGGTTAAACTAACTTTAAAAGACGTTAACCTAACTTTAAATGGTGTTAAACTAACTTTAAATGACGTTAGAGTAAGGTTAATGGCGGTAAACTAACTTTAAATAGCATTAAACTAAATTTAAATGGCGTCAAATGCTTCAAATGGCGTTAGACTAACTTTAAATGGTGTTAAACCAAATTTAAATGGCGTTAAACTAACTTTAAGTGGCGTTAAACTTACTATAAATGCCATTTAACTTGCTTTAAATGGCGTTAAACGAGCTTCAAATGATATTAAACTAACTTTAAATGGCGGTAAACTAACTTTAAATGGAGATAAAATACCCTTAAATGGCATTAAAATAACATTAAATGCCGTTAAACTAACTTTAATGGTATTAATCTAACATTAAATGGCATTAAACTCATTTTAAATGGCGTTAAACGCACTTTAGATGGGGTTAACTAACTTCAAATGGTGTTAAACTAACTTTCAATGGGATTGAATGCACTTTAAATGGCGTTAAAATAATCTAAATGGCGCTAAACTAACTTTAAAATGCGTTTAACTTACTTAAAATAGCGTTAAACAAACTTTAAATGGCGTTAAACTGGCTTGAATTGGCGTTACACCAACTTTAAATGGCGTTAAACAAACTTTAAATGGCGTTAAACAGGCTTGAATTGGCGTTAAACTAACTTTAAATGGGGTTAAACTAGCTTTAAAAAGCGTTAACCTAACTTTAAATGGCGTTAAACTAACCTTAGATGGGATTAAATTAACATTAGATGGCGTTAAATTAACTTTAAATAGCGTTAAACTAACCTTAGATGGGATTAAACTAACATTAGATGGCGTTAAACTAACTTTAAATAGCGTTAAACTAACGTTAAAAGGAGTTAAACACACTTCAAATGGTGTTAAACTAACGTTAAATGGCGTAAACTAACTTTAAATGGTGTTAAACGCGCTTCAAATGGTGTTAAACTAACTTTAAATGTCATTAAACTAACTTCAAATCGGGTTCACTAACTTTAAAAAGAGTTAACCTAACTCTAAATGGCGTTAAACTAACTTTAAATGGCGTTAAACTAACTTTAAATTTCTTTAAACTAACTTTAAATGGTGTTAAACGCGCGTCAAATGCTGTTAAACTAACTTTAAATGGCGTTAAACTAAGTTAAATGGCATAAAACTAACTTCAAATGGCGTTAGAGTAACTTTAAATGGCGTTAAACTTAATTTAAATGGCGTTAAACTATTTTAAATGGCGTTTAACGTACTTTAATTGGGTTAAACTAATTTCAAATGGCATTAATCTAACTTTTAATGCCGTTAAACTCGCTTCAAATAGCGTTAAACAAACTTTAAATGGCGTTAAACTAACTTTTAATGTCGTTAAACGCGCTTCAAATGGTTTAAACTAACTTCAAATAGCGTTAAACTAACTTTTAATATCGCTAAACTCGCTTCAAATGGTGTTAAACTAGCTTTAAATGGCGTTAAACTATCTTTAGATGGCATTAAACTAACTTTAAATAGTGTTAAGAAACTTTAAATGTATTAAACGCACTTCAAATGGTGTTAAACTAACTTGAAATAACGTTAAACTAATTTTAAATGGCGTAAACTAACTGCAAATAACGTTAAACTAACTTCAAATGGCATTAAACTAACTTCAAATGGCATTAAACAAATATTAAATGGCGTTAAGCACGCATCAAATAGCGTAAACTAACTGCAAATGACGGTAAACTAACTTTAAATGGCATTAAACTAACTATAAATGGCATTAACCTAACTCTAAATGGCGTTAAACTAACCTTAGATGGCGTTAAACGTGCTTCAGATGGCGTTAAACTAATTATAAAAGGCATTAAGCTAACTTTAAAAGGCATTAAACTAACTTTAAATGGCATTAAAGTGACTTAAAATGGCATTAAACTAACTTTAAATTGCTTTCAAAGTGCTTCAAATAGCGTTAAACTAGCTTCAAATGGCGTTAAACGAACATTAAATAGCGTTAGATGCGCTTCAAATGGCGTTAAACTAACTTTAAATGGCATTAAAGTAACTTTAAATGCGGTTAAACTAACTTTAAAAGACGTTAAACTAACTTTAAATAGTATTTAACTAACTTTAAATGGCGTTGAGCTAACTTTAATGGCGTGAAACTAACTTTAAATAGTATTAAACTAACTTAAAATGGCGTTAAATGCTTCAAATGGCTTTAAACTAACGTTAATGGTGTTAAACTAACTATAAATGGCATTTAACTAACTTTAAATGGCGTTAAACGAGCTTCAAATGACGTTAAACTAACTTTAAATGGCGGTAAACCAACTTTAAATGGTGTTAAAATAACTTTTAAATGCCGTTAAACTAACTTTAAATGCCATTAAACTAACTTTAAATGGTATTAAACTACATTAAATTGCATTAAACTCATTTCAAATTGCTTTAAACTAACTTTAAATGGCGTTAAACGCATTGTAGATGGCTTTAACTAACTTTAAATGGCGTTAAACTAACTTTAAAAAGCGTTAAACATACTTTAAATGGCGTTAAACAAACTTTAAATGGCGCTAAACTGGCTTGAATTGGCGTTAAACTAACTTTAAATGGCGTTAAACGCTCTTCAAATGGCGTTAAACTAACTTTAAAAGACGTTAAACTAACTTCAAATGACGTTAAACTAACTTTAAATGGCGTTAAACTAACTTTATATGGCATCAAACTAACTTTAAATGGTGTTTAACGAGCTTCATATGGTGTTAAACTCACTTTAAATGGCGTTAAACTAACTTTAAGTGGAGTTAAACTAACTTTAAAAGGCGTTAACCTAACTTTAAATGGCGTTAAACTAACTGTAGATGGCGTTAAACTAACTTTAAATGGCGATAAACGCTCTTCAAATGGCGTTAAACTAACTTTAAATGACGTTAAACTAACTTCAAATGACGTTAATCTGACTTTAAATGGCGTTAAACTAACTTTAAATTGAATCAAACTAACTTTAAATGGTGTTTAACGAGCTTCAAGTTAACCTATATCTAGACGGTCCGTCCCTCGTGACGATCTTCAGGAGTGAAGTGCTTCCCCATCTGGAGTACTGTCACCCCATCTGGTCCCCGAGATATGCTAGGGACTGTCAGTTGGTTGAAAATGTTCAAAGGAGGACCACCAAACTGGTGCCTGCACTTCGGCACCTCAGCTACCCTGAGAGATTGGAGCGCCTGAACTTGCCTAGCTTATACTACAGACGGGCAAGGGGGGACCTAGTTGAGGTTTATAAGCATCTCAGGGGGCACTACTCAGTTGAGTGTCCTTACTTGGAGCTGGCGGACGCTCGCCCCACAAGGGGTCACAGCTCAAGATTGAAGAAGCCGCAAGTCCAGAAAACCGTGAGGGCAAACTTTTTCGGAGTGAGGGTTGTAAACTCTTGGAACAATCTACCAGAGAGTGTTGTGACGGCACCGAGTGTGAGCTCTTTCAAGAGAAGACTTGACCAACACTGGAGCGGGTTCAGGTACATTCAGGAGCCGGTGCATGCCCAATATTTGCCAACAGTGCGTGACAGAGACGTGACCGATCGCCCGGGCGGCTAGCGAGCCGACCTTTTGGTGAAGAATACAAAGGAAAAGAGACGTGACCGATCGCCTAAGCGGCTAACAAGCCGATCAATGGCGAAGAGGATAAAAGTAAAAGTATACTAACTTTCGATGGCGTTAAACTAACTTTAAATGGCGTTAAACGCTCTTCAAATGGCGTTAAACTTAATTTAAATGGTGTTAAACTAACTTAAATGGCGTTAAACGTACTTCAAATTGGGTTAAACCAAATTTATGGCATTAATCTAACTTTTAATGTCGTTAATCTCGCTTCAAATAGCGTTAAACTAACTTCAAATGGCGCTAAACTAACTTTGAATGGCGTTAAACATGCTTCAAATGGCTTTAAACTAATTTTATATGATGTTAACCTAACTTTAAATAGCGTTAAATTAACTTTAAATAGCGTTAAACTAACTTTAAAAGGAGTTAAATGCACTTCAAATTTTGTTAAACTAACTTAAAATGGCGTTAAACTAACTTTAGATGGCGCTAAACTAACTTTAAATTGTGTTAAACTAACTTTAAATGGCATTAAACTAACTTTAAATGGCGTTAAACCAACTTCAAATAGAGTTAAACCCACTTCAAATAGCGTTAAACTAGCATCATATGGCGTTAAACTAACTTTAAATAGCGTTAAATGCGCTTCAAATGGCGTTGAACTAACTTTAAATGGCATTAAACTAGCTTTAAATGGGGTTAAACTAACTTTAAAAGGCGTTAACCTAACTTTAAATGGCATTCAACTAACTTTAAACTGCATTAAAAGGGCTTCATATGGTGATAAACTAACTTTAAATGGCATTAAACTAACTTAAAATGGCGTTAAACCAACTTCATATAGCGTTAAACTAGCTTCAAATGGCGTTAAACTAACTTTAAATAGCTTTAAACTAACTATAAATAGCGTTAAATGAAATCAATTGGCGTTAAACTAACTTTAAATTGCGTTAAACTAGCTTTAAATGGGGTTAAACAAACTTTAAATGGCATTAAAATAACTTTAAATGGGGTTAAACTAACTTTAAAAGGAGTTAAACTAACTTTAAATGGCGTTAAACTAACCTTAAATGGGGTTAAACTAACTTTAAAAGGTGTTAAACTAAATTTATATGGTGTCCAAATAACTTTAAATGGTGTCAAACGCGCTTTAAATTGTGTTAAACTAACTTTAAATGGCGTTAAATTAAATTTAAATGGCGTAAACTAACTTCAAATGGCGTAAACTAACTTCAAAAGGCGTTAAACTAACTTTAAATGGCGTTAAACTAACTTCAAATAGCTTTAGTGTAACTTTAAAAGGCGTTAACCTAACTTTAAATGGCATTTAACTTACTTTAAATGGCGTTAAACGCATTTTATATAGAGTAGGTGTATCTGCATTTATATAGATTAGTTGTATCTGCTTTTATAAAGAATAACTGTATTTGCATTATTAAAGGCTAGGTGTATCTGCATTTATATAGAATAGGAGTATCTGCATTTATATAGAATAGGAGTATCTGCATTTATATAGATTAGGTGTATCTGTATTTATATAGAATAGGTGTATCTGCATTTATATAGATTAAGTGTATCTGCATTTATATAGAGTTGGTGTATCTGCATTTATGTAAATTAGGAGTATGTGCAATTATATAGATGAGGTGTATCTGCATTTATATAGATTAGGTGTATCTTTATTTATATAGATTAGGTGTGTCTGCAGTTATATAGATTAGGTGCATCTGCATTTATATTGATTAAGTGTTTCTGCATTTATATAGATTAGATGTATCTGCATTTATATAGATTAAGTGTTCCTGCATTTGTATAGATTAGGTGTAACTGCATTTACATAGACTAGGTCAATCTCCATTTATATAGATTAGGCGTATCTGCATTTATATAGATTATTTGTATCTGCATTTATATAGATTACATGAATCTGCATTTATATAGGTTAGGTGTATATGCATTTACATAGATTAGATGTATCTGCATTTATATAGATTAGATGTATCTGCATTTATATAGATTAGGTGTATCTGCATTTATATAGATTAGGTGTATCTGCATCAATAAAGATTAGCTTTATTTGCATTTATATACAATAGCTGTATCTGCATTTAGGTAGATTAGGTGAATCTGCATTTATATAGAATAGGTGTATCTGCATTTATATAGATTAGGCGTATCTGCATTTATATAGGTTAGGTGTATATGCATTTATATAGATTAGATGTATCTGCATTTATATAGATTAGATGTATCTGCATTTATATAGATTAGTTGTATCTGCATTTATATAGATTAGGCGTATCTGCATTTATATAGGTTAGGTGTATATGCATTTATATAGATTAGATGTATCTGCATTTATATAGATTAGATGTATCTGCATTTATATAGATTAGTTGTATCTGCATTTATATAGATTAGGCGTATCTGCATTTATATAGAGTAGGTGTATCTGTATTTATATAGATTATCTGTATATACATTTATATAGATTAGATGTATCTGCATTTATATAGATTAGGTGTATCTGCATTTATATAGATTAGGTGTACCTGCATTTATATAGAGTAGGGGTATCTGCTTTTATATAGATTAGCTGTATATGCATTTATATAGCTTAGGCGTATCTGCATTTATATAGATTAGGCGTATCTGTATATACATAGATTATCTGTATGTGCATTTATATAGATTAGTTGTATCTGCATTTATATAGATTGGGTGTATCTGCACTTATACAGACTAGGTGTATCTGCATTTATATAGATTAGTTTTATCTGCATTTATATAGAATAACTGTATTTGCATTTATATAGACTAGATGTATCGACACTTATATAGATTAGGTGTACCTGCATTTATATAGATTAGGTGTATCTACATTTATATAGGTTACTTGTATCTTCATTTATTTAGAATAGGTGCATAGATACATAGAACAAGTCATTAAACAATACATAGAACAAGTCATGAAACAAAACGTAGATATAGTCATGAAACAATACATAGAACAAATCATGAAACAGTTCATACAACACATGAAATAATACGTAGAACAAGTCATTAAACAATACACAGAACAACTCATGAAACAATTCATAGAACATATCATGAAACAATGCAGAGAACAAGTCATGAAACAATACATAGAACAAGTCATGAAACAATACATAGAGCAAGTGAGGAAACAATTCATAGATCAAGTCATGAAACAGCACATAGAACAAGTCATGAAACAATACATAGAACAAGTCACGAAACAATACATAGAACAAGTCATGAAACAATTCATAGAACAAGTCATGAAACAATACATAGAACACATGAAACAATACATAGAACAAGTCATGAAACAATTCATAGAACAAGTCATGAAACAATACATAGAACAGGTCATGAAACAATACACAGAACAAGTCATGAAACAATTCATAGAACAAGTCATGAAACAATTCATAGAACAAGTCATGAAACAATGCAGAGAACAAGTCATGAAACAATACATAGAACAATTCATGAAACAATACATAGAACAAGTCATGAAACAATACATAGAACAAGTCATGAAACAATACATAGAACAAGTCATGAAACAATACATAGAACAAGTCATGAAACAATACATAGAACAAGTCATGAAACAATACATAGAACAAGTCATGAAACAATACATAGAACAAGTCATGAAACAATACATAGAACAAGTCATGAAACAATACATAGAACAATCATGAAACAATACATAGAACAAGTCATGAAACAATTCATAGAACAAGTCATGAAACAATACATAGAACAAATCATGAAACAATTCATAGAACACATGAAACAATACATAGAACAAGTCATGAAACAATTCATAGAACAAGTCATGAAACAATACATAGAACAAGTCATGAAACAATACATAGAACAAGTCATGAAACAATACATAGAACAAGTCATGAAACAATTCATAGAACAAGTCATGAAACAATACATAGAACAAGTCATGAAACAATTCATAGAACAAGTCATGAAACAATTCATAGAACAAGTCATGAAACAATACATAGAACATATGAAACAATACATAGAACAAGTCATGAAACAATTCATAGAACAAGTCATGAAACAATTCTTAAAACAAGTCATGACACAATTCATAGAACAAGTTATGAAACAATTCATAAAACACCTGAAGCAATACATAGATCAAGTCATGAAACAATACAGAGAACAAGTCATGAAACAATTCATAGAACAAGTCATGAAACAATTCATAGAACAATTCATGAAACAATTCATAGAACACATGAAACAATACATAGAACAAGTCATGAAACAATACATAGAACAAGTCATGAAACAATTCATAGAACAAGTCATGAAACAATACATAGAACACATGAAACAATACATAGAACAAGTCATGAAACAATACATAGAACAAGTGATGAAACAATTCATAGATCAAGTCATAAAACAACACATGGAACAAGTCATGAAACAATACATAGAACACGTCATGAAACAATACATAGAACACGTCATGAAACAATTCATAGAACAAATCATGAAACAATTCATAGAACAAGTAATGAAACAATTCATAGAATACATGAAACAGTACATAGAACAAATCATGAAACAATTCATGGAACATATGAAACAATGCATAGAACAAATCATGAAACAATTCATAGAACAAGTCATGAAACAATACATAGAACAATTCATGAAACAATTCATAGAACAAGTCATGAAACAATACATAGAACAATTCACATAACAATACATAGAACAAGTCATGAAACAACACATAGAACAAGTCATTAAACAATACATAGAACAAATCATGAAACAACACATAGAACAAGTCATTTAACAATACATAGAACAAGTCTCGAAACAATACATAGAACAAGTCATGAAACAATTCATTGAACAAGTCATGAAACAATTCATAGAACAAGTCATAAAACAATACATAGAACAAGTCACGTAATAATACATAGAACAAGTCATGAAACAACACATAGAACAAGTCATTAAACAATACGTAGAACAAATCATGAATCAACACATAGAACAAGTCATTTAACAATACATAGAACAAGTCTCGAAACAATACATAGAACAAGTCATGAAACAATTCGTGGAACAAGTCATGATACAATACATAGAACAAATCATGAAACAATACATAGAACAAGTCATGAAACAATACATAGAACAAGTCATGAAACAATACATAGAACAAGTCTTGAAACAATACATAGAACAAATCATGAAACAATACATGGAAGAAGTCATAAAACAATTCATAGAACAAGTCATGAAACAATGCATAGAACAATTCATGAAACAATACCTAGAACAAGTCATGAAACAATACCTAGAACAAGTCTTGAAACAATACATAGAACAAATCATGAAACAATACATAGAAGAAGTCATGAAACAATTCATAGAACAAGTCATGAAACACTTCATAGAACACATGAAACAATACATAGAACAAGTCATGAAACAATACATTGAAAAAGTCATGAAACAATACACAGAACAAGTCATGAAACAATGCAGAGAACAAGTCATGAAACAATGCAAAGAACAAGTCATGAAACAATGCAGAGAACAAGTCATGAAACAATTCATAGAACAAGTCATGAAACAACACATAGAACAAATCATTAAACAATACATAGAACAAGTCATGAAACAATACATAGATAAAGTCATGAAACAATACATAGAACAAATCATGAAACAATTCATAGAACAAGTCTTGAAACAACACCTAGAACAAGTCATTAAACAATACATAGAACAAGTCATGAAACAAAACATAGATAATGTCATGAAACAATACATAGAACAAATCATGAAACAATACAAAGAACATGACATGAAACAATACATAGAACATGTCATGAAACAATTCATAGAACAAGTCATGAAACAATTCATAGAACAAGTCATGAAACAATACATAGAACAAGTCATGAAACAATACATAGAACAAGTCATGAAACAATACATAGAACAAGTCATGAAACAATACAGAGAACAAGTCATGAAACAATACATAGAACAAGTCATGAAACAATACATAGAACACATGAAACAAAATATAGAATCTGTCATGAAACAATACAGAGAACAAGTCAGGAAACAATACATAGAACACATGAAACAATACATAGAACAAGTCACGAAACAATACATAGAAGAAGTCGTGAAACAATTCATAGAACAAGTCATGAAACAATACATAGAGCAGTTCATGAAACAATACATGGAACACATGAAACAATACATAGAACACATGAAACAATAAATAGAACAAGTCATGAAAAAATTCAGAGAACAAGTCATGAAACAATACATAGAACAAGTGATGAAACAATTCATAGAACAAGTAATGAAACAATTCATAGAACACATGAAACAATACATAGAACAAGTCATGAAACAATTCATAGAACAAGTCATGAAACAATACATAGAACATATGAAACAAAAAATAGAACAAGTCATGAAACAATACATAGAACAAATCATGAAACAATTCATAGAACAAGTAATGAAAGAATTCATAGAACACATGAAACAATACATAGAACAAGTCATGAAACAATTCATAGAACAAGTCATGAAACAATACATAGAACATATGAAACAATAAATAGAATAAGTCATGAAACAATACATAGAACACGTCATGAAACAATTCTTAGAACAAGTCATGAAACACTACATAGAACAAGTCATGACACAATTCATAGAACAAGTCATGAAACAATTCATAGAACAAATGAAACAATACATAGAACAAGTCATGAAACAATACAGAGAACAAGTCATGAAACAATTCATAGAACAAGTCATGAAACAATACATAGAACAAGTCATGAAACAATTCATAGAACAATTCATGAAACAATTCATAGAACACATGAAATAATACATAGAACAAGTCATGAAACAATACATAGAACAAGTGATGAAACAATACATAGAACAAGTGATGAAACAATTCATAGATCAAGTCATGAAACAATACATAGAACACATGAAACAATAAATAGAACAAGTCATGAAACAATACATAGAACATATGAAACAATAAATAGAATAAGTCATGAAACAATACATAGAACATGTCATTAAACAATTCTTAGAACACATGAAACAATACATAGAACAAGTCATGACACAATTCATAGAACAAGTCATGAAACAATTCATAGAACACATGAAGCAATACATAGAACAAGTCATGAAACAATACAGAGAACAAGTCATGAAACAATACATAGAACACATGAAACAAAATATAGAATATGTCATGAAACAATACATAGAACAAGTCATGAAACAATACATAGAACAAGTCATGAAACATTTCATAGAACAATTCATGAAACAATTCATAGAACACATGAAACAATACATAGAACAAGTCATGAAACAATGCAAAGAACAATTCATGAAACAATACATAGAACAAGTCATGACACAATTCATAGAACAAGTCATGAAACAATTCATAGAACACATGAAGCAATACATAGAACAAGTCAGGAAACAATTCATAGAACAAGTCATGAAACAATTCATAGAACAAGTCATGAAACAATTCATAAAACATGTCATGAAACAATTCATAGAACAAGTCATGAAACAATTCATAGAACAAGTCATGAAACAATTCATAGAACAAGTCATGAAACAATACATAGAACAAGTGATGAAACAATTCATAGATCAAGTCATAAAACAACACATGGAACAAGTCATGAAACAATACATAGAACAAGTCACGAAACAATACATAGAACACGTCATGAAACAATTCATAGAACACATGAAACAATACATAGAACAAGTCATGAAACAATACATAGAACAAGTCATGAAACAATTCATAGATCAAGTCATAAAACAACACATGCAACAAGTCATGAAACAATACATAGAACAAGTCACGAAACAATACATAGAACATGTCATGAAACAATTCATAGAACAAATCATGAAACAATTCATAGAACAAGTAATGAAACAATTCATAGAATACATGAAACAATACATAGAACAAATCATGAAACAATTCATGGGACACATGAAACAATACATAGAACAAGTCATGAAACAATACATAGAACAAGTCATGAAACAATACATAGAACAAGTCATGAAACAATTCATAGAACACATGAAACAATACATAGAACAAGTCATGAAACAATACATAGAACAAGTCATGAAACAATACATAGAACAAATCATGAAACAATTCATAGAACAAGTCATGAAACAATTCATAGAACAAGTCATGAAACAATTCATAGAACAAGTCATGAAACAATTCATAGAACAAGTCATGAAACAATACATAGAACACGTCATGAAACAATTCATAGAACAAATCATGAAACAATTCATAGAACAAGTAATGAAACAATTCATAGAATACATGAAACAATACATAGAACAAATCATGAAACAATTCATGGAACACATGAAACAATACATAGAACAAATCATGAAACCATTCATAGAACAAGTCATGAAACAATACATAGAACATTTCATGAAACAATTCATAGAACAAGTCATGAAACAATTCATAGAACAAGTCACGTAACAATACATAGAACAAGTCATGAAACAACACATAGAAAAAGTCATTAAATAATACATAGAACAAATCATGAAACAACACATAGAACAAGTCATGAAACAATACATAGAACAAGTCATGAAACAATACATAGAACAAGTCATGAAACAATTCATAGAACAATTCATGAAACAATTCATAGAACACATGAAATAATACATAGAACAAGTCATGAAACAATACATAGAACAAGTCATGAAACAATACATAGAACAAGTGATAAAACAATTCATAGAACAAGTGATGAAACAATTCATGGATCAAGTCATGAAACAATACATAGAACACATGAAACAATAAATAGAACAAGTCATGAAACAATTCATAGAACAAGTCATGAAACAATACATAGAACATATGAAACAATAAATAGAATAAGTCATGAAACAATACATAGAACACGTCATGAAACAATTCATAGAACACATGAAACAATACATAGAACAAGTCATGACACAATTCATAGAACAAATCATGAAACAATACATAGAACACATGAAACAATAAATAGAACAAATCATGAAACAATTCATAGAACAAGTCATGAAACAATACATAGAACAGTTCATGAAACAATACTTAGAACACATGAAATAATTCATAGAACAAGTCATGAAAAAATTCATAGAACAAGTCATGAAACAATACATAGAACAAGTCATGAAACAATACATAGAACACATGAAACAAAATATAGAATCTGTCATGAAACAATACATAGAACAAATCATGAAACAATTCATAGAACAATTCATGAAACAATTCATAGAACACATGAAACAATACATAGAACAATTCATGAAACAATGCAAAGAACAATTCATGAAACAATACATAGAACATATGAAACATTGAATAGAAAAAGTCATGAAACAATACATAGAACACGTCATGAAACAATTCTTAGAACACATGAAACAATACATAGAACAAGTCATGACACAATTCATAGAACAAGTCATGAAACAATTCATAGAACACATGAAGCAATACATAGAACAAGTCATGAAACAATTCATAGAACAAGTCATGAAACAATTCATAGAACAAGTCATGAAACAATTCATAGAACAAGTCATGAAACAATACGTAGAACAAGTCATGAAACAACACATAGAACAAGTCACGAATCAATACATAGAACACATGAAACAATAAATAGAATATGTCATGAAACAATACATAGAACACGTCATGAAACAATTCATAGAACACATGAAACAATACATAGAACAAGTCATGAAACAATACATAGAACAAGTCATGAAACAATTCATAGAACAAGTCATGAAACAATACATAGAACACATGAAACAATAACTAGAATAAGTCATGAAACAATACATAGAACACATGAAACAATACATAGACCAAATCATGAAACAATTCATAGAACAAGTCATGAAACAATTCATAGAATACATGAAAACAATACATCGAACAAATCATGAAGCAATTCATAGAACAAGTCATGAAACAATACATAGAACAAGTCATGAAACAATACATAGAACAAGTCACGTAACAATACATAGATCAAGTCATAAAACAACACATGGAACAAGTCATGAAACAATTCATAGAACAAGCCACGAAACAATACATAGAACACGTCATGAAACAATTCTTAGAACACATGAAACAATACATAGAACAAGTCATGAAACAATACATAGAACAAGTGATGAAACAATTCATAGATCAAGTCATAAAACAACACATGGAACAAGTCATGAAACAATACATAGAACAAGCCACGAAACAATACATAGAACACGTCATGAAACAATTCATAGAACAAATCATGAAAAAATTCATAGAACAAGTAATGAAACAATTCATAGAATACATGAAACAATACATAGAACAAATCATGAAACAATTCATGGAACACATGAAACAATACATAGAACAAGTCATGAAACAATACATAGAACAAGTCATGAAACAATACATAGAACAAGTCATGAAACAATTCATAGAACACATGAAACAATACATAGAACAAGTCATGAAACAATACATAGAACAAGTCATGAAACAATACATAGAACACATGAAACAATACATAGAACAAGTCATGAAACAATACATAGAACAAGTGATGAAACAATTCATAGATCAAGTCATAAAACAACACATGGAACAAGTCATGAAACAATACATAGAACAAGTCACAAAACAATACCTAGAACAAGTCACGAAACAATACATAGAACACGTCATGAAACAATTCATAGAACAAATCATGAAACAATTCATAGAACAAGTAATGAAACAATTCATAGAATACATGAAACAATACATAAAACAAATCATGAAACAATTCATGGAACACATGAAACAATACATAGAACAAATCATGAAACAATTCATAGAACAAGTCATGAAACAATTCATAGAACAAGTCATGAAACAATTCATAGAACAAGTCATGAAACAATTCATAGAACAAGTCATGAAACAATTCATAGAACAAGTCATGAAACAATTCATAGAACAAGTCATGAAACAATTCATAGAACAAGTCATGAAACAATACATAGAACAATTCACGTATCAATACATAGAACAAGTCATGAAACAACACATAGAACAAGTCATTAAACAATACATAGAACAAGTCATGAAACAATACATAGAACAAGTCATGAAACAATACATAGAACACATGAAACAAAATATAGAATCTGTCATGAAACAATACATAGATCAAGTCATGAAACAAAAAATAGAACAAGTCATGAAACAATACATAGAACAAGTCATGAAACAATTCATAGAACAAGTCATGAAACAATTCATAGAACACATGAAACAATACATAGAACAAGTCATGAAATAATACGTAGAACAAGTCATGAAACAACACATAGAACAAGTCACGAAACAATACATAGAACACATGAAACAATAAATAGAATATGTCATGAAACAATACATAGAACACGTCATGAAACAATTCATAGAACACATGAAACAATACATAGAACAATTCATGAAACAATACATAGAACAAGTCATGAAACAATACATAGAACAAGTCATGAAACAATTCATAGAACAAGTCATGAAACAATACATAGAACACATGAAACAATAACTAGAATAAGTCATGAAACAATACATAGAACACATGAAACAATACATAGACCAAATCATGAAACAATTCATAGAACAAGTCATGAAACAATTCATAGAATACATGAAAACAATACATCGAACAAATCATGAAGCAATTCATAGAACAAGTCATGAAACAATACATAGAACAAGTCATGAAACAATACATAGAACAAGTCACGTAACAATACATAGAACAAGTCATGGAACAACACATAGAACAAGTCATTAAACAATACATTGAACAAGTCATTAAACAACACATAAAACAAGTCATTTAACAATACATAGAACAAGTCTCGAAACAATACATAGAACAAGTCATGAAACAATTCATAGAACAAGTCATGAAACAATACAAAGAACAAGTCATGAAACAATACATAGAACAAGTCATGAAACAATACATAGAACAAGTCATGAAACAATACATAGAACAAGCCATGAAACAATACATAGAACAAATCACGTAACAATACATTGAACACGTCATGAAACAACACATACAACAAGTCATGAAACAATACATAGAACAAGTCATGAAACAAAACATAGAAGAAGTCATGAAACAATTCATAGAACAAGTCATGAAGCAATACAAAGAACAATTCATGAAACAATACCTAGAACAAGTCATGAATCACTTCATAGAACACATGAAACAATACAAAGAACAAGTCATGAAACAATACATTGAACAAGTCATGAAACAATACATTGAACAAGTCATGAAACAATTCATAGAACAAGTCATGAAAGAATTCATAGAACAAGTCATGAAACAATTCATAGAACAAGTCATGAAACAACACATAGAACAAAAAATTAAACAATACATAGAACAAGTCATGAAACAATACATAGATAAAGTCATGAAACAATACATAGAACAAATCATGAAACAATTCATAGAACAAGTCATGAAGCAAAACATAGACAAAGTCATGAAACAATACATAGAACAAATCATAAAACAATTCATACAACACATGAAATAATATGTAGAACAAGTCATGAAACAATACATAGAACAAGCCATGAAACAATACATAGAACAAATCATGAAACAATTCATAGAACAAGTAATGAAACAATTCATAGAATACATGAAACAAATCATAGAACAAATCATGAAACAATTCATAGAACAAGTAATGAAACAATTCATAGAACAAGTAATGAAAGAATTCATAGAATACGTGAAACAATTCATAGAACAAATCATGAAACAATTCATAGAACAAGTCATGAAACAATACATAGAACAATTCATGAAACAATTCATAGAAAAAGTCATGAAACAATACATAGAACAATTCACGTAACAATACATAGAACAAGTCATGAAACAACACATAGAACAAGTCATTAAACAATACATAGAACAAATCATAAAACAACACATAGAACAAGTCATTTAACAATACATAGAACAAGTCTCGAAACAATACATAGAACAAGTCATGAAAAATTCATAGAACAAGTCGTGAAACAATTCATAGAACAAGTCATGAAACAGTACATAGAACAAGTCACGTAACAATACATAGAACAAGTCATGAAACAACACATAGAACAAGTCATGAAACACTTCATAGAACAAGTCATGAAACAATACATAGAACAAGTCATGAAACAATTCATAGAACAATTCATGAAACAATACATAGAACAAGTCATGAAACAATTCATAGAACAATTCATGAAACAATTCATAGAACACATGAAATAATACATAGAACAAGTCATGAAACAATACATAGAACAAGTGATGAAACAATACATAGAACAAGTGATGAAATAATTCATAGATCAAGTCATAAAACAACACATGGAACAAGTCATGAAACAATACATAGAACAAGACACGAAACAATACATAGAACAAGTCATGAAATAATTCATAGAACAAGTCATGAAACAATACATAGAACAAGTCATGAAACAACACATAGAACAAGTCATGAAACAATTCATAGAACACATGAAACAATACATAGAACAAATCATGACACAATTCATGGAACAAGTCATGAAACAATACATAGAACACATGAAACAATTCATAGAACAAATCATGAAACAATTCATAGAACAAGTCAGGAAACAATACATAGAAGAGTTCATGAAACAGTACATAGAACACATGAGACAATACATAGAACAAGTCATGAAAATATTCATAGAACAAGTCATGAAACAATACATAGAACAAGTCACGAAACAATACATAGAACAGGTCATGAAACAATTCATAGAACAAGTCATGAAACAATACATAGAACATATGAAACAATAAATAGAATATGTCATGAAACAATACATAGAACACGTCATGAAACAATTCATAGAGCACATGAAACAATACATAGAATAAGTCATGACACAATTCATAGAACAAGTCATGAAACAATTCATAGAACACATGAAACAATACATAGAACAAGTCATGAAACAATACAGAGAACAAGTCATGAAACAATACATAGAACAAGTCATGAAACAATTCATAGAGCAAGTCATGAAACAATACATAGAACACATGAAACAATAACTAGAATAAGTCATGAAACAATACATAGAACACATGAAACCATACATAGAACAAATCATGAAAAAATTCAAAGAACAAGTTCTGAAACAATTCATAGAATACATGAAACAATACATCGAACAAATCATGAAGCAGTTCATAGAACAAGTCATGAAACAATACATAGAACAAGTCATGAAACAATACATAGAACACATGAAACAATTCATAGAACAAGTCGTGAACCAATACATAGAACAAGTCACGTAACAATACATAGAACAAGTCACGAAACAACACATAGAACAAGTCATTAAACAATTCATAGAACAAGTCTCGAAACAATACATAGAACAAGTCATGAAACAACACATAGAACAAGTTATGAAACAATACATAGAACAAGTCATGAAACAATTCATAGAACAAGTCATGAAACAATTCATAGAACAAGTCATGAAACAATACATAGAACAAGTCATGAAACAATACATAGAACAAGTCATTAAACAAAACATAGAACAAGTCATGAACCAATACATAGATAAAGTCATGAAACAATTCATAGAATACATGAAGACAATACGTAAAACAAATCATGAAACAATTCATAGAACACAAATATATAATACATAGAACAAGTCATGACACAATTCTTAGAACAAGTCATGAAACAATTCATAGAACAAGTCATGAAACAATACATAGAACAAGTCATGAAACAGTTCATAGAACAAGTCATGAAGCAATACATAGAACAAGTCATGAAACAATTCATAGAACAAGTCATGAAACAATACATAGAACAAGTCATGAAACAATACATAGAACAAGTCATGAACCAATACATAGATAAAGTCATGAAACAATTCATAGAATACATGAAGACAATACATAAAACAAATCGTGAAACAATTCATAGAACACAAATATATAATACTTAGAACAAGTCATGAAACAATTCTTGGAACAAGTCATGAAACAATACATAGAACAAGTCATGAAACAATACATAGAACAAGTCATGAAACAATACATAGAACAAGTCATGAAACAATACATAGAACAAGTCATGAAACAATACATAGAACAAGTCATGAAACAATACATAGAACAAATCATGAAACAATACATAGAACACATGAAACAATACATAGAATAAGTCATGAAACAATACATAGAACACACACATGAAACAATGCATAGAACAAGTCTTGAATCCATACATAGAACGCATGAAACAATAAATAGAATAAGTCATGAAACAATACATAAAACAAGTCATGAAACAATTCATAGATTAAGTCATGAAACAATACATAGTACAGTTCATGAAACAATACATAGAATTCATGAAACAATACATAGAACAAGTCATGAAACAATTCATAGATCAAGTCATGAAACAATTCATAGAACAAGTCATGAAACAATACATAGAACACATGAAACAATACATAGAACAAGTCATGAAACAATTCAGAGAACAAGTCATGAAACAATACATAGAACAGTTCATGAAACAATACATAGAATTCATGAAACAATACATAGAACAAGTCATGAAACAATTCATAGATCAAGTCATGAAACAATTCATAGAACAAGTCATGAAACAATTCATAGAACAAGTCATGAAACAATACATAGAACAGTTCATGAAACAATACATAGAACAATTCACGTAACAATACATAGAACAAGTCATGAAACAACACATAGAACAAGTCATTAAACAATACATAGAACAAATCATAAAACAACACATAGAACAAGTCATTTAACAATACATAGAACAAGTCTCGAAACAATACATAGAACAAGTCATGAAAAATTCATAGAACAAGTCGTGAAACAATTCATAGAACAAGTCATGAAACAGTACATAGAACAAGTCACGTAACAATACATAGAACAAGTCATGAAACAACACATAGAACAAGTCATGAAACACTTCATAGAACAAGTCATGAAACAATACATAGAACAAGTCATGAAACAATTCATAGAACAATTCATGAAACAATACATAGAACAAGTCATGAAACAATTCATAGAACAATTCATGAAACAATTCATAGAACACATGAAATAATACATAGAACAAGTCATGAAACAATACATAGAACAAGTGATGAAACAATACATAGAACAAGTGATGAAATAATTCATAGATCAAGTCATAAAACAACACATGGAACAAGTCATGAAACAATACATAGAACAAGACACGAAACAATACATAGAACAAGTCATGAAACAATTCATAGAACAAGTCATGAAACAATACATAGAACAAGTCATGAAACAACACATAGAACAAGTCATGAAACAATTCATAGAACACATGAAACAATACATAGAACAAATCATGACACAATTCATGGAACAAGTCATGAAACAATACATAGAACACATGAAACAATTCATAGAACAAATCATGAAACAATTCATAGAACAAGTCAGGAAACAATACATAGAAGAGTTCATGAAACAGTACATAGAACACATGAGACAATACATAGAACAAGTCATGAAAATATTCATAGAACAAGTCATGAAACAATACATAGAACAAGTCACGAAACAATACATAGAACAGGTCATGAAACAATTCATAGAACAAGTCATGAAACAATACATAGAACATATGAAACAATAAATAGAATATGTCATGAAACAATACATAGAACACGTCATGAAACAATTCATAGAGCACATGAAACAATACATGGAACAAGTCATGACACAATTCATAGAACAAGTCATGAAACAATTCATAGAACACATGAAACAATACATAGAACAAGTCATGAAACAATACAGAGAACAAGTCATGAAACAATACATAGAACAAGTCATGAAACAATTCATAGAGCAAGTCATGAAACAATACATAGAACACATGAAACAATAACTAGAATAAGTCATGAAACAATACATAGAACACATGAAACCATACATAGAACAAATCATGAAAAAATTCAAAGAACAAGTTCTGAAACAATTCATAGAATACATGAAACAATACATCGAACAAATCATGAAGCAGTTCATAGAACAAGTCATGAAACAATACATAGAACAAGTCATGAAACAATACATAGAACACATGAAACAATTCATAGAACAAGTCGTGAACCAATACATAGAACAAGTCACGTAACAATACATAGAACAAGTCACGAAACAACACATAGAACAAGTCATTAAACAATTCATAGAACAAGTCTCGAAACAATACATAGAACAAGTCATGAAACAACACATAGAACAAGTTATGAAACAATTCATAGAACAAGTCATGAAACAATTCATAGAACAAGTCATGAAACAATTCATAGAACAAGTCATGAAACAATACATAGAACAAGTCATGAAACAATACATAGAACAAGTCATTAAACAAAACATAGAACAAGTCATGAACCAATACATAGATAAAGTCATGAAACAATTCATAGAATACATGAAGACAATACGTAAAACAAATCATGAAACAATTCATAGAACACAAATATATAATACATAGAACAAGTCATGACACAATTCTTAGAACAAGTCATGAAACAATACATAGAACAAGTCATGAAACAATTCATAGAACAAGTCATGAAACAATACATAGAACAAGTCATGAAACAGTTCATAGAACAAGTCATGAAGCAATACATAGAACAAGTCATGAAACAATTCATAGAACAAGTCATGAAACAATACATAGAACAAGTCATGAAACAATACATAGAACAAGTCATGAACCAATACATAGATAAAGTCATGAAACAATTCATAGAATACATGAAGACAATACATAAAACAAATCGTGAAACAATTCATAGAACACAAATATATAATACTTAGAACAAGTCATGAAACAATTCTTGGAACAAGTCATGAAACAATACATAGAACAAGTCATGAAACAATACATAGAACAAGTCATGAAACAATACATAGAACAAGTCATGAAACAATACATAGAACAAGTCATGAAACAATACATAGAACAAGTCATGAAACAATACATAGAACAAATCATGAAACAATACATAGAACACATGAAACAATACATAGAATAAGTCATGAAACAATACATAGAACACACACATGAAACAATGCATAGAACAAGTCTTGAATCCATACATAGAACGCATGAAACAATAAATAGAATAAGTCATGAAACAATACATAAAACAAGTCATGAAACAATTCATAGATTAAGTCATGAAACAATACATAGTACAGTTCATGAAACAATACATAGAATTCATGAAACAATACATAGAACAAGTCATGAAACAATTCATAAATCAAGTCATGAAACAATTCATAGAACAAGTCATGAAACAATACATAGAACACATGAAACAATACATAGAACAAGTCATGAAACAATTCAGAGAACAAGTCATGAAACAATACATAGAACAGTTCATGAAACAATACATAGAATTCATGAAACAATACATAGAACAAGTCATGAAACAATTCATAGATCAAGTCATGAAACAATTCATAGAACAAGTCATGAAACAATTCATAGAACAAGTCATGAAACAATACATAGAACAGTTCATGAAACAATACATAGAACACATGAAACAATACATAGAACAAGTCACGAAAAAAATACATAGAACACATGAAACAATAAATAGAATAAGTCATGAAACAATACATAGAACAAGTCAAGAAACAAAAAAATAGAACATATGAAACAATAAATAGAATAAGTCATGAAACTATACATAGAACACGTCATAAAACAATTCATAGAACACATGAAACAATATATAGAACAAGTCATGACACAATTCATAGAACAAGTCATGAAACAATTCATAGAACACATGAAACAATACCTAGAACACATGAAACAATACATAGAACAAGTCATGAAACAATTCGTAGAACAAGTCATGAAACAATACATAGAACACATGAAACAATAAATAGAATAAGTCATGAAACAATACATAGAACACATGAAACAATACATAGAACAAGTCATGAAACAATTCATAGAACAAGTCATGAAACAATTCATAGAACAAATGAATCAACACACTAGAACAAGTCATGAAACAATACATAGAACAAGTCATGAAACAATTCATAGAACAAGTCATGAAACAATACATAGAACACATGAAACAATACATAGAACAAGTCATCAAACAATTCATAGAACAAGTCATGAAAAAACACATAGAACAAGTCACGAAACAATATATAGAACACATGAAACAATAAATAGAATAAGTCATGAAACAATACATAGAACAAGTCAAGAAACACTAAATAGAACATACGAAACAATAAATAGAATAAGTCATGAAACAATACATAGAACACGTCATGAAACAATTCATAGAACAAATGGAACAATACTGTAATGGTCATGATGATCGTGATGATGGCTAACCTGAAAACCTTAAGGATTCATATTACGTTCAAACGTCCACAAAACCTTCCGAGTCCCCCAGTGGAAACGTCCCCCGTTTTCTCTGCTTCCCCCGTCTTGGTCTATGGGAGTAGACGCTGTATGTTGGGACCTGTTGCCATCTAACCTTTGTAATCAATTTAATTTTGCTTTTGATAGCTGAGTCAGAGCATTGTTAGTGAAGATAACAGTAGAGAATGAAAATGAGTTCATAGTCCCAATTTCAAGGTCAGAGTGTACAGTAAATTAATTCATCATAATAGGAGTAGGTGGACTCCCTGGCCTGTTTTGAGTGAGGGCGCTGCGGGCATTTCAACCGTTAGTAAGTGCCCGTCCCTTCATCCATACAGGTAGGCCAATCCACGCTGTGTTGTAATTTGCCCTTCTTTAAGTGATTTGACCCAATTAATAGTTGATTGTGCAAGTGTTACAGTAACGTAGTTGATATGCTCTGAGTGAAGTCATATTTACGTCTTTAACGTCCCCTGAAACGTGATGTTGTTGTCACCGTTAGTAAGTGCCCGTCCCTTCATCCATACAGGTCCCCTGACGCTGATTCCAAATTTGTCTCCCGATCCCATTGTGATTCTTGAATCGCTCTACCATCCAACAACGGCCTCGGATGTATTAGATGTCCAGCCGGGATCATATATGAGAAGATGGCACCGATGCGGCCGGATTAATGTGCCCCAAGGCTTCGTTGGGCCAGACCCCAGACCCGCCATGTGTCTGGCTACTCCACAATAACAAAGGCCGCGAGCCCTAGTGTTCTCCCCTGGGTTACTCCATAGAAGTATATGTCCACAGAGAGTGTTATAACATCTATTTTCCCCTTTGATTTTATATTAATAAACTTGTTCTTTGAGAATTTTAGGAGTATTCATTTCTCCCACAGTATTTTACCTTTATTTCCATCCAAGTGACCTGATACCAAAATTACCATGCTCACGTGCCTAGACCCTCGCCCATGCTACCCAAGAATAGGTGACGGAACTGAGTAGAGTAAGAACTAAGAGAAGTAGATAAGATGAGGGTGGTGTAGAAACAGAGAGGGAGTCAGGCCCCCTCACATTGGTGACAGATCGAGAATCCGCCCCCTCACAATACAAAGAACAAGTCATGAAACAATACATAGAATAAGTCATGAAACAATTCATAGAACACATGAAACAATACATAGAACAATTCATGAAACAATGCATTGAACAAGACATGAAACAATACAAAGAACAAGTCATGAAACATTACATAGAACAGGTCATGAAACAATACGTAGAACTAGTCATGAAACATTACATAGAATACATCATGAAACAATTCATAGAACACTTGAAAATACATAGAACAAGTCATGACACAATACATAGAACAAGTCATGAAACAATTCATAGAACACATGAAACAATACATAGAACAATTCATGAACAATACCTAGAACAAGTCATGAAACACTTCATAAAACACATGAAACAATACATAGAACAAGTCATGAAACAACACATAGAACAAGTCATGAAACAATACAAAGAACAAGTCATGAAACATTACATAGAATAAGTCATGAAACAATAAAAAGAACAAGTCATGAAACAATACATAGAGCAGGTCATGAAACAATACATAGAAGTAGTCATTAAACAATACATAGAACAATTCATGAAACAATACAGAGAACAAGTCATGAAACAATTCATAGAACACATGAAACAATACATAGAACAAGTCATGAAACAATACATAGAACAAGTTATGAAACGATGCTTTTTCTATGTGTTGTTTCATGACTTGTTCTATGTATTGTTTCATGTCTTGTTCTATGTATTGTTTGATGACTTGTTCTATGTGTTGTTTCATGACTTATTCTATGTATTGTTTCATAACTTGTTCTATGAATTGTTTCAAGACTTGTTCTATGTATTGTTTCATGACTTGTTCTATGTATTGTTTCATGACTTGTTCTATGTATTCTTTCATAACTTGTTCTATGAATTGTTTCATGACTTGTTCTATGTATTGTTTCATGACTTGTTCTATGAATTGTTTCATGACTTGTTCTATGTATTGTTTCATGTGTTCTATGAATTGTTTCATGACTTGTTCTATGAATTGTTTCATGACTTGTTCTATGTATTGTTTCATGTGTTCTATGAATTGTTTCATGACTTGTTCTATGTGTTGTTTCATGACTTGTTCTATGTGTTGTTTCATGACTTGTTCTATGTATTGTTTCATGACTTGTTCTATGAATTGTTTCATGACTTGTTCTATGTATTGTTTAATGTGTTCTATGTATTGTTTCATGACTTATTCTATTTGTTGTTCCATGTGATCTATGTATTGTTTCATGACTTGTTCTATGTGTTGTTTCCTGACTTGTTCTATGTATTGTTTCATGACTTGTTCTATGAATTGTTTCATGACTTGTTCTATGCATTGTTTCATGTGTTCTATGTATTGTTTCATGACTTATTCTATTTGTTGTTTCATGTGATCTATGTATTGTTTCATGACTTGTTCTATGAATTGTTTCATGACTTGTTCTATGTATTGTTTCATGACTTGTCCTATGAATTGTGTCATGACTTGTTCTATTTATTGTTTCATTTGTTCTATGAATTGTTTCATGTGTTCTATGTATTGTTTCATGACTTGTTCTATGAATTGTTTCATGACTTGTTCTATGTATTGTTTCATGACTTGTCCTATGAATTGTGTCATGACTTGTTCTATTTATTGTTTCATTTGTTCTATTTATTGTTTCATATGTTCTATGTATTGTTTCATGACTTGTTCTATGAATTGTTTCATGACTTGTTCTATGTATTGTTTCGTGACTTGTTCTATGTATTGTTTCATTTGTTCTATGACTTGTTTCATGACTTGTTCTATGTATTGTTTCATGACTTGTTCTATGTATTGTGTCATGACTTGTTCTATTTATTGTTTCATTTGTTCTATGAATTGTTTCATGACTTGTTCTATGTATTGTTTCGTGACTTGTTCTATGTATTGTTTCATTTGTTCTATGAATTGTTTCATGACTTGTTCTATGTATTGTTTCATGACTTGTTCTATGTATTGTTTCATGACTTGTTCTATGTATTGTGTCATGACTTGTTCTATTTATTGTTTCATTTGTTCTATGAATTGTTTCATGACTTGTTCTATGTATTGTTTCATGACTTGTTCTATGTATTGTGTCATGACTTGTTCTATGTATTGTTTCATGACTTGTTCTATGAATTGTTTCATGACTTGTCCTATGAATTGTGTCATGACTTGTTCTATTTATTGTTTCATTTGTTCTATGAATTGTTTCATGACTTGTTCTATGTATTGTTTCATGACTTGTTCTATGAATTGTGTAATGACTTGTTCTATTTATTGTTTCATTTGTTCTATGAATTGTTTCATGACTTGTTCAATGTATTGTTTCATGACTTGTTCTATGTATTGTGTCATGACTTGTTCTATTTATTGTTTCATTTGTTCTATGAATTGTTTCATGACTTGTTCTATGTATTGTTTCATGACTTGTTCTATGTATTGTTTCATGACTTGTTCTATGTATTGTGTCATGACTTTTTCTATTTATTGTTTCATTTGTTCTATGAATTGTTTCATGACTTGTTCTATGAATTGTTTCATGACTTGTTCTATGTATTGTTTCATGACTTGTTCTATGTATTGTTTCATGACTTGTCCTATGAATTGTGTCATGAGTTGTTCTATTTATTGTTTCATTTGTTCTATGAATTGTTTCATGACTTGTTCTATGTATTGTTTCATGACTTATCCTATGAATTGTGTCATGACTTGTTCTATTTATTGTTTCATTTGTTCTATGAATTGTTTCATGACTTGTTCTATGTATTGTTTCATGACTTGTTCTATGAATTGTGTCATGACTTGTTCTATTTATTGTTTCATTTGTTCTATGAATTGTTTCATGACTTGTTCTATGTATTGTTTCGTGACTTGTTCTATTTATTGTTTCATTTGTTCTATGAATTGTTTCATGAATTGTTCTATGAATTGTTTCATGACTTGTCCTATGAATTGTGTCATGACTTGTTCTATTTATTGTTTCATTTGTTCTATGAATTGTTTCATGACTTGTTCTATGTATTGTTTCGTGACTTGTTCTATGAATTGTGTCTTGACTTGTTCTATTTATTGTTTCATGACTTGTTCTATGTATTGTTTCGTGACTTGTTCTATGTATTGTTTCATTTGTTCTATGAATTGTTTCATGACTTGTTCTATGTATTGTTTCGTGACTTGTTCTATTTATTGTTTCATTTGTTCTATGAATTGTTTCATGACTTGTTCTATGTATTGTTTCATGACTTGTTCTATGTATTGTGTCATGACTTGTTCTATTTATTGTTTCATTTGTTCTATGAATTGTTTCATGACTTGTTCTATGTATTGTTTCATGACTTGTTCTATGAATTGTTTCATGACTTGTCCTATGAATTGTGTCATGACTTGTTCTATTTATTGTTTCATTTGTTCTATGAATTGTTTCATGACTTGTTCTATGTATTGTTTCATGACTTGTTCTATGAATTGTGTCATGACTTGTTCTATTTATTGTTTCATTTGTTCTATGTATTGTTTCATGACTTGTTCTATGTATTGTGTCATGACTTGTTCTATTTATTGTTTCATTTGTTCTATGAATTGTTTCATGACTTGTTCTATGAATTGTTTCATGACTTGTTCTATGTATTGTTTCATGACTTGTTCTATAAATTGTGTCATGACTTGTTCTATTTATTGTTTCATTTGTTCTATGAATTGTTTCATGACTTGTTCTATGTATTGTTTCATGACTTGTCCTATGAATTGTGTCATGACTTGTTCTATTTATTGTTTCATTTGTTCTATTTATTGTTTCATATGTTCTATGTATTGTTTCATGACTTGTTCTATGAATTGTTTCATGACTTGTTTATGTATTGTTTCATGACTTGTTCTATGTATTGTTTCATGACTTGTTCTATGTATTGTTTCATGACTTGTTCTATGTATTGTTTCATAACTTGTTCTATGAATTGTTTCATGACTTGTTCTATGAATTGTTTCATGACTTGTTCTATGTATTGTTTCGTGACTTGTTCTATGTATTGTTTCATGATTTGTTCTATGTGTTGTGTCTCTGACATGATCTATGAATTGTTTCATGACTTGTTCTATGAATTGTTTCATGATTTGTTCTATGTATTGTTTCATGTGTTCTATGAATTGTTTCATCTTTTGTTCTATATATTGTTTCATGTATTCTATGAATTGTTTCAAGACTTGTTCTATGAATTTTTTCATGACTTGTTCTATGTATTGTTTCATGTATTCTAGGTATTGTTTCATGACTTATTCTATTTGTTGTTTTATGTGATCTATGTATTGTTTCATGACTTGTTCTTTGAATTGTTTCATGACATGTTCTATGTATTGTTTCATGTGTTCTATGTTTTGTTTCATGACTTACTCTATGAATTGTTTCATGACTTGTTCTATGTATTGTTTCATGACTTGTCCTATGAATTGTGTCATCACTTATTCTCTTTATTGTTTATGTGTTCTATGTATTGTTTCATGACTTGTTCTATGAATTATTTCATGACTTGATCTATGTATTGTTTCATGACTTGTTCTATGTATTGTTTCATGTGTTCTATAAATTGTTTCATGACTTGTTCTATGAATTGTGTCATGACTTGTTCTATGTATTGTTTCATGTGTTCTATGAATTGTTTCATGACGTGTTCTATGTATTGTTTCATGACTTATTCTATTTATTGTTTCATATGTTCTATTTATTGTTTCATGACTTGTTCTATGTATTGTTTCATGACTTATTCTTTTTATTGTTTCATGTGTTCTATGTATTGTTTCGTGACTTGTTCTATGTAGTGTTTCATGACTTGTTCTATGTGTTGTTTCATGACTTATTCTATTTGTTGTTTCATGTGTTCTATGTATTGTTTCATGACTTGTTCTATGAATTGTTTCATGACTTGTTCTATGTATTGTTTCATGAATTGTCCTATGAATTGTGTCATGACTTGTTCTATGTATTGTTTCATTTTTTCTATGAATTGTTTCATGACTTGTTCTATGTATTTTTTCATGACTTGTTCTATGAATTGTTTCATGACTTTTTCTATGAATTGTTTCATGACTTGTTCTATGTATTGTTTCATGTGTTCTATGAATTGTTTCATGACTTGTTCTATGTATTGTTTCATTTTTTCTATGAATTGTTTCATGACTTGTTCTATGTATTGTTTCATGTGTTCTATGAATTGTTTCATGACTTTTTCTATGAATTGTTTCATGACTTGTTCTATGTATTGTTTCATGTGTTCTATGAATTGTTTCATGACTTGTTCTATGTATTGTTTCATGATTTGTTCTTTGAATTGTTTCATGACTTGTTCTATGTATTGTTTCATGTGTTCTATGTATTGTTTCATGGCTTATTCTATTTGTTGTTTCATGTGTTCTATGTATTATTTCATGACTTGTTCTATGAATTGTTTCATGACTTGTTCTATGTATTGTTTCATGAATTGTCCTATGAATTGTGTCATGACTTGTTCTATGTATTGTTTCATTTTTTCTATGAATTGTTTCATGACTTGTTCTGTGTATTGTTTCATGACTTCTTCTATGAATTGTTTCATGTCTTGTTCTATAAATTGTTTCATGACTCATTCTATTTATTGTTTCATATGTTCTATGTATTGTTTCATGACTTGTTCTATGTATTGTTTCATGTGTTCTATGTATTGTTTCATGACTTATTCTATTTATTGTTTCATGTGTTCTATGTATTGTTTCATGACTTGTTCTATGAATTGTTTCATGACTTGTTCTATGTATTGTTTCATGTGTTCTATGAATTGTTTCATGACATGTTCTATGTATTGTTTCATGACTTATTCTATTTATTGTTTCATGACTTGTTCTATGTATTGTTTCATCACTTGTTCTTTGCATTGTTTCATGATTTGTTCTATGTATTGTTTCATGTGTTCTATGAATTGTTTCACACCGTGAAGGAGAAGACATCGCCTCCTACCTTGTTAGGTTTGAGCGGGTAGCTGAGCTGCTTGGTGGAGACCCAGATAGCTATGCTGTAAGGTTGGGTAGCCTACTGAGTGGTAAGCCGGTAGAGATTTACACGTTCCTGTCTGCCGAAATCACCCGAGATTACTTCTTGTTGAAGCAAGCTCTCTTGCGAGGATTTAACAAGACTCTGACGGTTATCGTGTTGATTTCCGCAGAACGAAGATTAGAGCAGGAGAAACGTTCCAGCAGTTTTCGATTCACCTGGGTCGTTTGTTTCATCAATGGCTAGAAACATCAGAGGTTGAAGAAACCTTTGAGTCTCTCTCTAACTTCATGATATTAGATCAGTTTTTGTCTTCTCTACGTCCAGACTTGAGAATTTTCATCAAAGAACACCAGCCAGCGACGCTTGGAGAAGCTGTTCGTCGTACCGACAACTGGGCGTCTGCTCGCAACGCCTACCCCAAGTCTTCCCCTCCTGTAGTGAAGATTGCGAAGCCTCCGTCCTCCGAGGAACCATCCCCAGGAGTACACAGGAGTAGTTCACCAGCCGTGCGATGTCACAGCTGCGGAAGAGAAGGGCACATTCGTTCTCGCTGTCCCAGGAATCCCCTCGCCTTCAAGACTGCTTACACTCATCAGCCCAGCAACAAGGTCGGATTCTGTTTGGAAGACAGGAGCTGCCCCCGTTATTGTGTCAGTGGAACAATAAATGGGTCTAAGGCAGTGGTTCTTAACCTTTTTTGAGTCACGGACCCCTTTGACAATCTGGTGAAAGCTATGGACCCCCTCCCTAGAAAAATGCACATAAACACAACTTTGCATGCAATGAATATGCTTTATTTTATTGAAAATTCATTGCCTCATACCGTGTACGACACACACAAAGTATGAATAAAGTAAACAATCTTAACAAAGAATTGTTTCACACATTTTATGCAAAAATTAATGGCCACTCCATACAAAAATGAAATACAATCATCTTGTGCAAATTAAACAAAACAAAACTTTAATTCTGCTCAAAAGTTCATTTCAATAAGAAGGTTGTTGTTGTTTGGCTTGAATAAGAAGATGGAACTGTGGTAACAAGGTAACACGCATGTCATCTTTTACATCCAATCGATTTCGACTTTTCGTTTTGATAGAAACAAGTGCTGAAAACCCTGACTCACAAAGGTATGTAGTAGCAAACGGAATAAGAGCACCCATAGCTCGCTTTACCAGACGAGGGTAGGCTTGTGTCAACGCACACCAGAATTTTCCAAGGCTCTTCGAGTTGAATTCATTTCGTAACATTTCCTTTATCTTCAGGTCAATGAGGTCATCTTTGGCAAGGTCTTCATCACTGATACAGTCTATGTCAGCAAGGAAAGGATTACGAATCCATGTTTCAACTTTAAGGTCACCTGAGCAGAATTAACCTTTGAAAAAGTTCTGCAGAGTATCCAGATGTCTGCGGAATTCTGCCTGCAGAGAAATTGACAGGGCTTTGTCACTCTCGATTACATCCTGCAGAAGCACTTCCTCTAACAGTGGAAAGTTTACATAGTTGTCTGCCTCCAACCTCCTCTTCCACAGTGGCAGCTTGGCCGGAAAAGCTTGCAGTCTTTCAGCAGCCTCCATAATGGTGACTCCAGGGCCTTGAATCGCAAGATTCACCCCATTCATATGGCCAAAAATATACGCCAAGTAGGCCAAGCCATGAATGAACTCCTCACTGTCAAACTGTTCTGAGAGTGGGCTTTTTTTTTCTCTAAAAAAAAAAGTGAAACTTTTGCTCGAAGTTCATTCAAGCACTTCAAGATTTGTCCTCTGGAAAGCCAGCGAACTTCTGTGTGGTAGAGAAGAACTTCATATTCTGCTCCCATTTCTTGACGAAACCTCTTGAAAAAGCGACGGCTCACAGCCCTGGCTCTGATGACTTTCACGCCAGTAGACAGACTTCT
This sequence comes from Homarus gammarus, assembly GCA_958450375.1. Lineage (NCBI taxonomy): Eukaryota > Metazoa > Arthropoda > Malacostraca > Decapoda > Nephropidae > Homarus > Homarus gammarus. The sequence continues at coordinate 256,288 of CAUDMG010003838.1, forward strand.
TTCAGAATTGCTGGCAGAGTCTTTGACGTCAATGCATGCCGATGTAGAAAACAATGGGTCACGATGACCTGAGGAGCTTCTTTCTTCACCAAAGCAGCAAGGCCAGATGTGTTGCCAAGCATCGCAGGTGCTCCGTCTGTGCACAGAGTACAAAGATTTTTCTTCCAGTCGAAGTTTTGCTTGGCAAGGAACTATTCACCATTTCTAAGATGTCGCTGGCCTTTGTAGTTTCCAAAAGGGGCTCACAAAATAGGAATTCTTCTTTGAAGGCATCAGCATGCATATAACGGACAAAAACCAGGAGCTGGCTGCACTCAGAGACGTCAGTAGTTTCATCCAGTTGCATGCTGAATGGAAATGGCGTAGCTGCCAATTCTTCCATTACTTGCTTCAGAATATTAGAAGAAATGTCAACAATTCTAGAGTGGATGACGTCATTTGACAAAGGCACTACTGCAATTTTCTTCCTCTGTTCCAAGCCACAAACCAGCTCGACCATTTCCAGGGCACATGGCTTTACCAAGGTCTCTTCAATCGTATGTGGCTTCTTCTGCTTGGCAATGCAATAAGCAATCTTGTAGGATGCTTCAAGACAAGGCTTTTGTGTTGGGGCAAATCCAAGTTTTGGTAAAGTTCCAGCTTTCTCAAATCGAGCCTTCTTTGCATGAAATAGATCAACACTGTCCGATGCATTTTCAGGATGGACAGACGTGAGGTGCTCCTTCAGCTTTGTTGGCTTCATGCTTCCATTGGCAAGAACCTTGCCACACAGGAAACACTGCGGCTTTTGTGTCCCATCACGATCAGCGATGAAAGTAAAACCAAAGGATAAGTAAGCTTCGTTGTACTTCCTTTTCTTTGACATTTTCAAATTGAGCTAGGCCTGCAAAACAAAAAAAATTATGTAATGTATATGGAAAGCAACAACTCCTGAACACAAATTTATAAGCACGACAGATCGACCGACAGAAAAACAGATCGACAGATACAGGCAGACTGACTGACGGACAAACCTTCACAGACAGACAGAGAGATAGACAGATAACGCTATTTTCAGTAGCATTATTACGGATTTTTCAAGGTTCCCCCTCAGAAAATATATGAATGATACTGAATGGTGACATCGTGTTTTCCTACCCAACTGACGCACCCAGACCTTAACTTTATCCATTCTCTCTATTTATGCATCCCTTCTCTAACTACGTGCACCCAGTCCCTAACTTTGACCAATAAATAATAACAGTCTTGTTGTAAATAATGGATAAAACAAATAAATATAGCGCACCAACTGTTTTTGGTTTTTCACAATACTCGCACGCGCCTTTCTCCATATGCACCCACATACGCACAAACATATATTCACACACTGTACAGTGTACACCCATCACTCTTCAGCCACACTCTGAAATTGTGGTCAGAAGGCGGTCGGAGGTCTCCAACCTCGGCTGGTACAGCTGTAGTAATAATAACTAAGGCCCTCTTTCGCTATCTTCACCAAAAACATAACCATAGGTAATTGAATATATTTAGGAAAAAGTATGTATTTGAAGATACTATGGTCCTCGGTTAAGCCTTACCAGTATATGAGAAGATTCCCAAGCCGTGATAAACCGTGGAAAATGAAAAATAAGCACTCACTATGGAGTGGCTCAAGATGGCGGTTGTGCAGAGAACGCTGCTACCAATATAAATGGTAAACATCGGGGCCGGATTCAGGAGTGGGCAAAGTGGGCAGCTGCCCAGGGGCCTCCACATGTGCCATAGTAGCTATATCAGGGCTGGTCGACTTGAAACCACATGAATGACTCCAGTCATGTCTCACTTTTGTGTGTGTGTGTGTTGGGAATTTGTACACTATCAATAAATATACAGTTAATTAAAAATTTCTCAATGTTCTAATTACCTCAATATAACTGCATATGGCTTCAAAATTTTCCAAAGAAGTGTTCAAATTTCAAAATTTTCCCGGGGGGCGCCCAGATGTTTAGGCTCGCTTCACTCGCCACCTCACCCTCTTGGGTAGTTATAATGAGGGGGGCCTCCACAAAGAGGCTGCCCATGGGCCTCCACAGGACTAAATACGGTACTGTTAAACATGGGCCGCCAGAGACGCTTAGCGGTCAGCCCTCTAAGCAGTTGCAGGGTACGTTTTCTTTAATTTCTTTCAATGGGAAACTATTCTAGAAGTCATAACCTGACGACCATGACGATTGTATGTTACCTGACCGTGTACAGTAGCATCCCATGCCACCCTACAGATTTACTGGTTTTCTTCAGTAACCAAAAATACATACTTAACATCTGATATATATTGACAAAAATAGAACAACTTAATATAAAAATATAGTGAATATAAATGTTAAATTTTTATCTGACCTTCACGGACCCCAGGTTAAGAACCCCTAGTCTAGGGCATCTACTTTCATCAGGGACACTGGTTGCTCTTGCATTATTGTCTCTGAGGAAGTCCTGCCTTACGCTGACATCTCCAGCTGCCCGAAGGTTAGTGTCGCCGATTATTTAGGTCGTGTTGACCAGTTCCCTGTTGTTAGGTGCTACCTGCGTTGCCCCTATTTCACTGGTTGGTCTAATGTGGTAAGAGCTCCCATTAAATTTGCTAGTGTCCTCATTGGTAATGTTCCCGGTGTTTGTGACCCTAATGACCCGGAACCTTTAAAACTCTCCTCGCCACCAGCACCAGTCTCCTCGCCACCAGCACCAGTCGCCTCGCCACCAGCACCAGTCCCCACGCCACCAGCTGACGACGACGACGACGACTCGCCACCTGCCGACGTCGCCTCGCCACCCTCACACGCCGCCACGCCTGCAGCCAAGGTCCAAGCTGTAGAGACACGGACGGCGAAGGTGAAACGACCGCATCCCCTGATTCTGCCGAATTAGTTGCCACTAATTGTGACGCCCAAGGAGTTCACCAAGCTTCAAGACTCGTGTGCCACTCTGAAGCGGGTAAGGGAGAAGGTGACTTCCGGGGAGGAGGATCAGGTGAGAGATGGGTCGGTTTATAAGTTTGTTTCTATTAATGGGGTGTTACACAGGTTTTGGTGTCATCCAAACAACCAGCCAAAGTAGGTCGGGTTTTACTTGTTGTCCCTGCTGTTTGTCGTAGTAACATTCTCTCTGTAGCTCACAAGAGCAATCTAGCAAGTCACTGTTCTCGTAGGAAAACTTATAGGAAGGTTGCTGATCAGTTTTACTGGCCAGGTATGGGGGCGGATATTAAAGCTTTTTGTAGGAATTGTGATCACTGCCCACGTATGTCCGCCAAGGGTAGAGTCCGTCCTGTTCCATTAGAACCCTTACCCGTCATTGCAGAACCATCTTCTCGGGTAGCCATAGATTTTGTTGGACCGTTCTCACCCCCTTCCTCAAAGAAGCATAAATTACACCAAGATAATTTGTTAAGGAAATATAATTGCAGGACCCACATTGCACGTGCCCTTCACGACGTTCCCAAGCTGGAGTTAGTTGAGGCATTACCCTGCAAGAGTTCCTGTGAAGTTCAGGCGCCAGACTCTGATGATCTCGGTTGCCAGTTGCTGCTAACATCTGAGGAGATGGAAGAATCCTCTACGACTGGAAATAGGCCCAAACTTAAACCTGGACTGAAATGGACCCCACGTGCAGTTCCTTGATACGGCCTTACGTTTTGGAGATCAAGTTTCCACCTATTCTTTTATGTGACCCTTTATTGTGCAATGTGTATTTAAGCATTTGTTGTAAGATGATTATGCTTTGTGTACTAATCTTAAGTTTTAATCTACCTTACAGTAGATTTTTGTTGGGGGAGCTGTGTAAGGGCGGAAACTATCTTCCTGCTCGTTACCGCTGCTTACTCGCTTGTTTGCTGGTGCGACTAACACTTGGGTGGTTGGACAGAGGTGAGAACGGCAGCTGCTACCCGTGTCACAGGCAGATTTACCCCAGCCGCCATACAGTCACTATCTAGCTACCCGGCTGTTCGTCAAATTCTGGTTGTGATCTCATCATAGGTCCTGGACTCGTGGGCTGTGTCCCCAGACCTTCACCTATCGACTGTCAATTCTCTGGTCATCTACCACTACCACATACCACGACCGTCAGTTCATCTCATTCCGTCTGTGCCCCGGTGTTCTTCTGCCATTTCAAGACAATCTGCCGCTGTCGCTCGAGTGTGGAGTTGAATGGCCGCTTCCCTACCCTGAGTGTGCATCACCGTGTTCTAGAACCTTCCCCCAGGGCCACTGCCGTAGGAAATATCTGTTCATTGTTTGATTCTATGGTTGTTTGATGCCATTAATTGCTGACTCCTCTTTAGTTTTCGATTCTATCAATTGTTGACTCCAATTAATTGTTTGAATCCATAAAATGCTGACTCCCATTAATTGTGTGATTCCTTTAATTGTTTGCTTCCCTTAATTGATTTACTCCATTAACTATTGACTGCATTAATTGTTTGACTCCCGTAATTATTTGATGTTTGTTGAGTGGTGTCAGAGTTTTGTGTTATATTTTTATAGTAAAGAGATGCCAATCTCAAACGGTTGTTTGCTATTCCTCAGAAAACCATGGTCCTTGACTTTCCTTTATTAAGAACCTGATTAGTCTGGTAAGGGATTTCAATCCCAAATTCCCAGGCCTTTACAATAGTATTATTCCTTATAATATTATGTTCCATATAATATATAATAACATCCGAATGAGAGAGCCCGCTCTACTGCCACTCCTCAACCAATGTGACTACTCTTTCCTTTTGCCCGCCCGATTGCCTCTCACCGAGCCAGAGCTGGGCAAAGCACATTGGCGGCGTTTTTGTTATATGCCACGTTTTGTTTCGCAGAGGGCATACCGCTCGGCTGGGGAGAAGATGATTTCATACCAAGTGTGAGTGAATAGCACCCCTACCCTTTAATATAGTGAATTTATATGGTCTACCATTCCAAGGCGGATATCTTATACTATATAAAAATAGTATTTAGTAAAGTACTATACACCATTATTGTATATAATATTATATAGTATATTATAACATAGTATATTATTATGTTTTATAGTATTATGTCGTATAATATTATGTTATACTATTTTAAAATATACTATAAGACTATTTTATAGTATTATGTCTATTATAGACTATACCTGTATTTGCGCTTTTTTGCCCGGCTTTTCATTTACTCTATTCGTCACCGCCTCTACTACCTTTGGGATAACATGCCTCCCCTACCCATCCCCTTGTCCTTCCCTTTCTTACGTTAGGTTAGGTTAGGTTAGATTGACTTGAATTATGTTGAGTTGAGTTTAGTTTAGTTAAGTTAACTTTCTTTAAGATAAGTTAACACTTACTGTACACTGCAGCTAAGCGCCACCAATACCGAAGAGTGTACAGTGTATCTCGATGAGGTAGAGGAGGATTTCGCCATCGGGATGCGTGACGAAACCTCCGACCTGGCAGGGAGAATGCTTGTTGCTTGCCTTGATTCTCTCTCTCTCTCTCTCTCTCTCTCTCTCTCTCTCTCTTTCTTGTGTACTCCTAGATCCGTCCCTCATTGGCTTAGGCTGGTATACCTCTGCTAGATTTGGGACAGCACTTCCCCTGGTTAATTTAGGTTAGACAGACACTTTTGCACTGCAGCAGCTAAACGCCGCCGCCAATACCAAGGAGCATTTCGCCATCGGGGTGCGTGACGAAACCTCAGGCCTGGTAGGGGGAATGCTTGCTGCCTGCCTTTATTCTTTCTTTCTTTCTCTCTCTCTCTTTTGTGTACTCCTAGATCCATTCCTTATTGCCTTTGGTTGGCACACCTCTGCTAGATTTGGGACACCACTTTCCCTGGTTTGGTTAATGTTAGACAGACACACTTTTGCATTGCAGCAGCTAAATCTTATTCTGAGGCGGAATCCTACCGTTTCCTGGGGCAGAATCCTACCGTATTTTGGGCGGAGAGCTACCCTATTCTGGGGCGGAATCCTACCCTATTCTGGGGCAGAACCCTACCATCTTCTGGGGCGGAATCCTACCTTATTCTGGGGCAGATTCCTACCGAATTCTGGGGCGGATTCCAACCGTATTCTGGGGCACAAGCCTACTATCATCTTTGGCATAATCCTACCGTTTTAGGAGGTGGAATCCTGCCGTTGTTTAGGGCGAAATCATAACATCATCTTGGACGGAATCCTACCTTATTCTGAGGTGGAATCCTACCGTCTCCTGGGGTAGAATCCCACCATATTAGGGGTGGAATCCTACCCTATTCTGGAGCGGAATCCTACCCTATTCTGGGGCGGTAACCTACCGTATTCTGGGGCAGAACCCTACCATCTTCTGGGGAGGGATCTTACCGTATTCTGGGGCAGAATCCTACCGTCTTCTGAGGAGGATTCCTACCATCTTCTAAGGCGGAACCCTACCGTATTCTGACGCAGAATCCTACCATGTTCTTAGGCAGAATCCTACCGTGTTCTGGAGCGGAATCCTACCGTATTCTAGGCGGAATCCGAACGTTTTCTAGGGCAGAATCTTACCGTCTTTGGGGACAGAAACCTACCGTCTGCTGGCGCAGAATCCTACCGTTTTCTGGTACGATATCCTACCGTCTCCATGGGCAGAATCCTAGCGTAGTCTGGGGTGGAATCTTACCCTATTCTGAGACGGAATCCTGCCTTATTCTGAAGCGGAATCCTACCGTCTCCTGGGGCAGACTCCTACCGTATTTTGGGCGGAATCCGATCCAATTCTGGGGCGGAATACTACCCTATTCTGGGGCGGAATCCTATCCTATTCTGGGGCAGACCCCTACCATCTTCTGGGGCGGGATTCTCCCGTCTTCTGGGGCGGATCCCTACCATCTTCGAGGGCGAAATTCTCCCGTATTCTGGCGCATAATTCTCCCGTATTCTGGAGCAGAATTCTACCTTATTTTGGAGCGGTTTCCTACCGTATTGTGGGCGGAATCCGACCGTTTTCTGGGGCACAATCTTACCGTCTTTGGGGACAGAATCCTACCGTCTGCTGGCGCAGAATAATATCGTTTGTGGAGCGATTTCCTATCGTCTCCTTGGGCAGAATCTTAGCGTATTCTGGGGCGGAATTCTACCCTATTCTAAAACAGAATCCTACCTTATTCAGAGGCAGAAGCCTACCTTTTCCTGGGGCAGACTCCTACCGGATTTTGGACGGAATCATACCCTATTCTGGGATGAAATCATACCCTATTCTTGGGCGGAATCCTACCCTATTTTGAGGCGGAATCCTACCCTATTCTGCGGCAGAACCCTACCAACTTCTGGGGCGGTATCCTATCGTAACCTGGGTCAGAGTCCTACCGTCTTCTGGGGCGGATTCCTACCGTATTCTGGGGCACAATCCTACCATCTTCTCTGGCATAATCCTACTGTCTTCTGGAGCGAACTACTGCCGTTTTCTGGGGTATAATCCTACTGTCTTCTTGGGCGGATTCTTACCGTTTTCTCGGGCCGAATTCTACCGTCTTTGGGGACGAAATTCTACCGTCTTCTGGGGCGGAATCCTACTGTCTTCTGGGGAGAAATCCGACCGTTTTAGGGGGTGGAATCGTGCCGTTGTTTAGAGCGAAATCATAATATCTTCTAGTGCGAAATCCTACCGTATTCTGGCGCAGAATCCAACCGTTTTCTGGCTCAGAATCCTACCGTATTTTGGGGCAGAATCCTACCGTCTTCAGGGGTGGAATCATACCGTATTCTGAGGCGGAATCCTACCGTCTCCTGGGAAAGAATCCTACCATATTTTGGGCGGAATCCTACCCTATTGTGGAGCGGAATCCAACCTTATAGTGGGGCGGAATCCTACCCTATTCTGTGACAGAACCCTTCCACCTTCTGGGGCGGGATCCTACCGAATTCTGGTGCAGAATCCTAACGTCTTCTGGGGCAGATTCCTAACATCTTCGAGGGCGGAATCCTACCGTATTCTGGCGCATAATCCTACCGTATTCTGGGCGGAATCCTACCGTATTCTGGGCGGAATCCGACCGTTTTCTGGGGCAGAATCTTACCGTCTTTGTGGACAGAATCCTACCGTCTGCTGGCGCAGAAACCTACCGTTTTCTAGAGCGATTTACTTCCGTCTCCTTCGGCAGAATCCTAGCGTATTTTGGGGCGGAATCCTATCCTATTCTGGGGCGGAATACTACCTATTTTGGGGAGGAATCCTACCCTATTCTGGGGCAGCGGTGGGGCGAAAACGGCAAAGGGGAAGAATCGGCTTATTTTCGGTTAAGGGCTGCGGCATATACAGTATGGCATTTCAGTAAACTTCATGGTATCGAATTATAAAAATAATTATTGATTTTATATGCCTTGCATGGAGATAGTGATTATTACTGGCATATCTTTCAGTGCAAGTTTGATTTTGTTTTGTTTTATGCTTTATTTGGTTTCCATGCATTCATATATTTTTTTTCATTTATAGTTTTGTATACTGTATAAGCATTCTGTAAATATTTTGTTCTGCATGTCATTTATTTTTTTCTTGCAACATTATTTTTGTTTATTTTTTCTGTGATTAATTTGGTTTATTAGTGTTTACCTTTTTTGCATGTTTACAATTCCTGTTGATATTGTTTTTGTCATATGCAATGTAAAAATATGTTTATAATTTGGTTCTTTTAACACGCTTTTTTTATCTCTTTCCTGTGTGTGTTTCTTCCTTTTTGTGTTATTTTGTTGTATTATGGTATGTTTTCTTATGAGCATCGTCATATTTATTAAAAAAAAGTTCCTTTCGGTTTGCATGTGGTGCTTAATTAACTGTGTGTGGCTTTTAAATTATGAAATGTTCTTTTGTGCATAAGCAAATAATTATGTTTGCATATGTATATGCCTATAGACTATATTTTATGATCCACATTTATCAATTTATATATTTTTGTGGAAAATAAACCATAAAACTATTTATATATATCCTTCACCTCAAAAATACTGACTGTTACTTATGATTCTAAAAAACCATTGTTATATTTTATCTTCTAAAGCATAGAAAATGAGTTGGCATTCAGTTGACTTAATGTATACATGAAATAGGATATTTATGTGATTCACACAAAATATGCAAAAATATGTTCCAAAAACATGCATAAAAATTAAAGGGAGCAACAATTCATCCAGTAACTTATTATAACATAGCAAGGTGCACGACTAATTTATATATTTTGTGTGTATTATATGGAGAAAATATAAAATTGGTTGTATTAACATATCTTAAGCATATTTCACATGAAAAATTGACACGTCACCAAACGTTAAATGATGCTCTGCATAGTGATGAGCCATCTCAATAGATGGCGCTGTCATGGACTTTAACCGCACATCTTTTTTAGTGGTAGGGATAGTCGCTTTCCTATCTTTCGTATATAGTCTTTGGTCTGTATTGACAACTCGTACAACTTCGACAACTTACCAAAGTTAACTCAAGATCTATAATTTATACTACAATTAGTTTCAAAAATAAACAAATTTTTACTTAAATATAAAGCTAAAATTATTATTATGAATAATTATTTCCCAAGTATGGACACGCCTCTCCGAGGAGCTCTTGGTGGACCAGGATCCAAGACTGTTCAATGTTCATACACCAAAACGGCGTAAATATGCTTTCTTCGTCAGTTGGATCCAGCTTGTTTGTTGACGGTTGTCGAACGAGGAAAACTGGCGAGTTGGTTCAAATGCACATGTAACGGTGCAAAAAAAAAAATGGAGGATTTTCTGAAAGTTGACGAAAGAATGCCAGTGTGACGCCGCCTTTAGCCACTGATCAGCTCGTTAGCCACTTGGACGGTAGGTCGCTTCTCTGTTTCGCATTATTGGCAAGTATTGGGCACGCACTGGCCTCTGAATGTATCTGTACCTGCTCTAGTGCTGGTCAAGTCTGATCTTGAAAGAGCTCACACTCGGTGCCACCACAACACTCTCTGGTAGATTGTTCTAACAGTTCAAAATTCTCACTCCGAAGAAGTTCACCCTCACGGTTTTCTGGACTTAGTGGCATCTTCAACCTTGAGCTGTGACCCTTTGTGGGACGGGAGTTCCAGAATCAACAGAGGGTATGGTATTGTTAAGATGAAGCGGGATTGGAAGTGTTGGGGGGAGGAGGGTGCGGAGGTGTTGGAGGGAAGAGGGTGCGGAGGAGATGGAGGGAGGAGGGTGGGGCGGTGTTAGAGGGAGGAGTGTGCGGAGATGTTGGAGGGAGGAGGGTGTGGATGTGTTTGAGGGAGGAAGATGTGAAAGTGTTGGAGGGAGGAGGGTGCGGAAGTGTTGGAAAGAGGAAGGTGTGGCAGTGTTGGAGGGAGGAGGGTGAGGAAGTGTTGGAGAGTGGAAGATGTGGAAGTGTTGGAGGGAGGAGGGTGTGGAGGTGTTGGAGGGAGGAGGGTGTGGAAGTGTTGGAAGGAGGAGGGTGTGAAAGTTTGGAGGGAGGGGGCTATAGCCTTGGCAACAAGACTATAGCCTTGGCTACAAGACTATGTATAGCCTTGGCTATAAAACTATATATAAATCCTTCTCTACAAGACTATATAGCCTTGGCTACAAGACTATAGCCTTGGATACAAGACAATATATAACCTTGGCTATAAGACTATATAAAAATCCTTCTCTAAAAGACTATAGCCGTGGTAACAAGACTATAGCCGTGGTAACAAGACTATAGCCTTGGCAATAAGACTATAGCCTTGGCTGCAAGACTATAGCCTTGGCTACAAGACTATATATATATATATATATATATATATATATCCTTCGCTACAAGACTATAGCCTTGGTAACAAAACTATAGCCTTGGCAATAAGACAATACCCTTGACTACAAGATTTTATATAGCCTTCGCTACAAGACTATAGCCTTGGTAACATGACTATAGCCCTGACAATAAGACTACTATAGCCTTGGTAACAAGACTATAGCCTTGGCAACAAGACTATAGCCTTGGTAACAAGACGAAAGCCTTGGTAACAAGACTATAGCCTTGGTAACAAGCCCATAGCCTTGGCAATAAGACTATAGCCTTGACTACAAGACACTATATATATATATATATATATATATATATATATATATATATATATATATATATATATATATATATATATATATAGCCTTCGCTGCAAGACTATAGCCTTGGTAACATGCCTATAGCCTTGGCTACAAGCCTATATATAGCCTTGGCTACAAGCCTATATATAGCCTTGGCTACAAGCCTATATATAGCCTTGGCAACAAGACTATAGCCTTGGCTACAAGACTATATATAGCCTTCGCTACAAGACTATAGCCTTGGCTACAAGCCTATATAGCCTTGGCAACAAGACTATAGCCTTGGCTACAAGACTATAGCCTCGCCAACAAGACAATAGTCTTGGAAACAAGACTATAGCCTTGGCAACAAGACTATAGCCTTGGCAACAAGACCATAGCCTTAGCTACAATTCTATAGTCTTGTCAATATGACTAAGCGGCTAAGGAGCCGATCAGTAGTGAAGAGGATATAAGTAAAGTACCTGTAGATGTAGTAGCCTTGTCAACAATGGTAAACCGAAGTCTACACTACAAATATTTCCATTTTCTTTGTTTATCTGTACATAGAAAACGTAATTTGTTACGCAGACTAAACTAAATGGTAAAGATTAGGTCTTATACATAATGGGAAATTATAAATAGAAAATGTTTTCTTAATTTTGGTAAATTTATAGTAGTTCACACAATTCTGTTAGAAAGTCCAAACTATGATTTTCTAGTGTATTTTAGTGTTTTGATTGGTTCTGCCGTTGATTTCTGTCGGAAATGGCCTGTTTTTTTAGTTATCGCCCCTTCTACCCCTAACAAGATAGGGGATCCTGTTGGGAACCCGGGTTTAGGGTGGGACGTTTTCTGACAAAAATCATGGCTAAGTGAATACAAAATACTCCAAAAAAAGAACGGTGATTTTTTGCTTTATGCACCGGTCTTTCTCTTGCTTCTATTAATATGTATTTCGTAATGTTAAGACAATTCTAAGACCCCTTTCTTTTATGATATTTCAGCTGGAAATTATGGATAACTGAGATATTAACTTTTCAAAATTATTAAATTCGCTCAGTCACAAGTGTCGCCATGTCTTATTTACCTTGAGGAGATGTTATCAGGGCATCACGCATGCACAATATTGACTGACGTTATCCAGTCGTGACCAATGATGTATCGATATCACGCGAATTATTTTCGACCAATCACATTTGATTTTTTTTCAAAGGAAGCAGCCTGGGTAATTTCATTGACCAGTCTCACAATGGCCGTGGTGGAGGTTGGTTATCATTTGTGCTCCTAACGATTATTTTAAGGTTTTTGCCGAGTTTTACGAGAGAGACGATCATTCAATCCAATTCTTACGTATCCCTGGCCCTTCCACTTCTAAGGTATTGTACTTTCGGACATGGCGCGCTCCAAAGTTTTTAATTCCCGAGACATTTAGGTTAGTTCAGGCTAGGCCTACCGGGGGTCCGGAGGCGGAGCCCCAGGCTAGGGGGGTAGGGTTATTTTAGGTTAGGTTAGGTTAGGTTAGGTTAGATTAGATTTGGTTGGGTTAGGTTAGATGATTCGTTTTCGTTTTCTCCCCCACCCAAAAACCCCATTTCCCAGGGTCTCCCTCATTATTGAGGGGGGGGGGGGGGGGGGGAGCAAAAACTAGTGATTTCCGGCGGAAGTGAATTTCAATTTCCTTCGAAACTCATCAAATATCATCGGCAAAATAGATTTTTAATATCCAAAGAAAGACCGGTGCATAAATAAAAATTGGACGATTAAAGCAAAAATAAAAAACATATAAACCTAACATTTTTGGGATGACCTAACCTAACCTAACATGACTTAACCAATCCTAACCTGACCTAAACTAACCTGAACTGGCCTAACCTAACCTGACCTTACCTATCCTAACCTGACCTAACCTATCCTAACTCTCGGTGATTTTACGTTACCAAACTCTCACCATATGAAGGAATCACTGTTATTTCTCACCTTAATGGCCTTGTTCCGGTTCGTCTCTTCTTGGTCTTGGGAATAAGGAACGAGTTACTTCAATGCCAACTATGTTGGTCTTAACGATATTTACCCTCCTTATTACACTTATAGGGCCCTTTACTGAGGTCAGGAGAACACCATGAGATCTAAAAAAATGCTCTTGCTTGTTCGTTTTTCTTCCCCAAAACGGGCAATTAACTCCATATAATTGAAATGGCACCCATCGCAGACTTTCATGGTCGGAAATGAATTTGAATTTCGAAATATGAGGGACCCAAAATCACAATCGAATCTGATTGGGCAAAAAATACAGCAAATTTTAAAAGCAGAAACTACAATTCATTTTAATTGGTGGCCCCCCAAAGGTACTCTTTTGATTGGCCGCGTGACGTGTATGCGCGTATGTGACGTATGCGCGTGACGGTTTAGGAAGGGAACACACCGAGTGGGAGGTCGGATAGGTGGTAATGGCTGAAGATTAATGGAAGAAAATAGAGAAAGATTTGGCATGCTCTAATTCCGTTATTATACACTTCCAACGGTAATGTAATAGAAGAAAGTTATCCTAAAATTAGACGTATGTTTTTAATATGACAATAGATTTGGGGTAAGAAAGTTGTGTGAACTCATATTATAAAAAAGCTTAAGTTTTTTATGTTGATTTAAAAAAAAGACATACTTTGCGCTGCTGTATATCTATGAATATGAATATATGACCCAATAGCCAATCAACGTCAATGGTGGGTAAAACTGGATAGGGCTTTGAACATGGAACTAATTATACGGTAAAGCACTTAAAAATCAAAAACATCAATAAAATCTTTTCCTACCTGTTCTATCTTTTCCTAATAATTAAGTAATTCTTAAATTTACAAAAGCTTACCTATTTAACCGATGGAGGAGGATAAAGTGAGGCCACTCCACTAGTAACAGAAAAAGTGTTATAGCATCGTCTTGAACGGTGTTGTTGTTGTAAGGTTACTAGAATAAGCTGAAAAGTGATAGATTAAAGACAAAGTGCTAACTATCACAATTAGAAGGAATTATAATGAATCCTCCTTTTATATTTCTTTATTTTTGTTTTACTTGTACTTGCCTTCATGGCAACACCAAATTAAAGTACAACCCCCCCCCCCCCCCCAAAATATGTGCTAAATTTAGCACGAAAAATCTTAACCAGGTCACCTTGGTTCAGATCTCTCACGTGAAAAGTACCGTCTCCTAATTGCTTAAGGCTGATACATGGATAAGCACACCTGGTTTGTACAAGAACAAGAAACCAAGAGTTGAGAAAACTGTCAGGGCTAATTTTTACGAGTGAGAGTTGTGAACTCTTGGAACAATCTGCCAGTGTTGTGACTAGACTTGACCAACACTGCGATTTTTTTTTTTTTGAGTTTGAAAAATCGGCCCATGGTATTAATGATGTAGTTCTATGTGCAGAATCATGTGATATCTTCAGATTTGAAAAGTTTTCATTTTTTGCTAGGTAAATTTTAACTTGAAATCTTATGAAAATTCAGTATTCCCACCCTTTTACCAACACCACTAAATAGCTTATTTAAAGTAAAGTAAATGCATCAGGATAATTTATTAGGATGAAAATGATCCAGAATAGTGAAACGAATGATCTTGACACATTTATTAAATTTAATATTCCTTTAGAAAACAAAATCATCAAATACAAAAACCGGTTTTACTACTACGACCCGGTGTTGCTGCACACCATAGAGAACATGTCTTTCTTGCTTCTGTTTCTACTCATCACCTCCCTGCTGACCACCTGAGCTCCTCTCCTGGCTGTACACGTGACTGCTGGCCTCGCTCACTTGCTGTACACAACGCTCTATACTCTGGGTGTGCGAGGGCCAGGCAGGGACATGCATGGGGTTGTCCAGGAAAGCTCTGACTTGAACATTGGTGAGGCTGCAGGTATGAGGGGGCTCACTGCCAGCCTGGATGTTATCCAGATCTATGAGATCAGTGAGGGTCTTGGCACCTAGATTGACTTCAGGAGTCTTCCTGACCCTGAAAGAATCGTCACCAACTGATTCGTCATGCCCAGATCCTCTCATAAGTGTCATATCCAAGATCTTTTTGACTGCCACTCTTCTCTCCTCCTCATCCTTACTGCAGAGCATTGTCTGCAGAACTGCCTCGGGATGAGCATACCAGGAAGATCTCCTCACAGTCTGCTCCACAATCTGAACAACCTTCCTTGGCTGACTCCTCAGGAGCTCAAGCTGGAAGAGAACATGCCTCGGACCTTCGGAGAACGATGACTTGACCTTGGTGTTGAACCAATTTGGCAAGTAGACACTCACGATGAATTGGACAATAAGTCTCAGGTTGTGAAGCTGGTTCCCTTTCAGTTTATGATGAGCGACCCAAATTCTGCAGAACCTGAGAGCCGTTGTGAGCCACCTAGAATGTGAGACTGGACCTATCTGCAGGTAAGCAAGTCTATCAGGCATGACCCCAGTTTTGATGGCACTGCAAATCATGTAACCATAGTACTAGTCAGTACTCAGGTCGTCAATGACAGTATGTGCAAGCTCAACGAGTGGAGGGCCAACTGTGATTTTTTCAAAGCTCGGATTTATTTCCAACTCAGTGGCAGAGTCCAGCATCTTGCCAAGAGGACCAGACCATCTGTTGTTTGAAAGAGTCTTGCCATCCAGCTCCTGGATCAGATGTCTGAGTGGCAACTCGTTGGTGTGGAGGTCACAAACAATCCAGACCAGCTTCCTCCCAATCTTCCGCTCTATCCACTGTATGACCCCCCCTTGCCACCCTGTGTTCGTGTTGGTGCTGTCCCCTCCAATGGTCTGCAGGGTCTGGTCTACGTTCCTCTCTCTGAGCCAGTTCACAATGTTATCTGCCACTATCTCAGCTGGTTTCCTGATGTCATCTTTCTCTGGAGTGAAATGCCACAAATACTTCCCTCCTGGTTCACTGCAGCAGGAGTAGTGTTCCTCCTTCACCATGACAGGGAACAACTTGTCAGAATCTCCAACTTTCATGAACACTTTAGTGTCATCCCTTCTCCCATCAAAGAACAAACAATTGATTCCATTTTCTCTTATCCTCTTATCAAACTCCCCTTCTAGGTTACTGACAAGTTTCTCCTGAGCTCTCCTTACTTTGTTATGATCTATCACCAGGTGAACATCATCAGGTGTTATCAAACCACCGTCAATCCAGGCAGCTGTTGCTATCTCTGCAGTTTCTCTGAGACCAGTGTGGTGTCGCATGCTGGCCAGAGCTATGCTCGGGATATCTTTCCTATTTCGAATCTTATGCCTGGAAGGTTTGGGATCATTATTTTCTGGGTTAGGGACAAAGTCACCATTCTCCTGGTCAGCACTCGGATCAGCCATGGGGAAGTCATTAAACTCTGAATGAGCTTGACTCCAATCATCGGCCTTTTTTACCTCACCCTGGGCCTTCTCAAGTCTCTTTTCCTCGGCAACTCTTCTCCTCTTCTGTCTCTCTGTGGCAGCCTCCTGTCTCTTGGACTCCGGAATATCTTGGCTAGAAATCATGAGAGCCCCTATACTGCCAGTCTTCTCTCTCTGTGCTTTGACAAATGCCAGTTCGATCACAGGAATCTTCAGTTCACGCTTGCAAATACAGGAGATGTGGGCCGCGGATTTACAGTCACGATCGCATCCAAACTCAGGACAGAGAACAATTGGGCACTTGCAAGTAATTATGTCAAATAACTGGTCCAGTTGCTTGGCAAAGCTGTCCTTAACTGCAAGTTTTCCTCTCCCAAGAGAGATATCTCTTGCCTTTTCCCAACTGGCTAGCAGTCTCTCACTAATCTTCTTCTGACTTGTTATGACTGGAGGCTTGAACTGGGCGTTAGCCAGAATGTACTGTGCCAAGACAGCTTTGGTCATATCACTGGCAATGTCTTTGTTTGTGTAAGTTCTTTGGTTCTTTTCACTGATTTGACTGATTAAAACACCGTATCTCAAAGCATCTCTCAATGTAGGCAACTCTGACTTCAGGAGCTCTCTCCCAGACCCATGATAGTGACTGAGATGGCTGGATTTTTGGTTCCTCGTCCTGACACAAGCAGCCATCGCAAATATTATCAACTTATAAATGCATCAGAATCTGAAACAGAAAAAAGTATTGTTAGTTGGGTTGTTAAAGAACGAAGTCAGAAAGCAATGTTCACTATTTAATTCTAATGCACTAATGCAGCTGTACGTTAGATTTTCGATAAATTTCACGCTAAAATTTACCGAGCAAAAGGTTGCAAAATATTGAAACTGAAATTATTTTCTGTTTATATACACTAAAATCTACCAAAAAAGTAATGGGCCATTAGTTTTAGCTGATCTTCCCTCCTATGACACACCCTACTGGTGCAGGTAAAGATACATTCTGGAACAAGTACTTGCCAACAGTGCATGGCAGAGACCTGACTGACCGTCCGAGCGGCTAACGAGCCGATCTGAGGAGAAGATCAAGTAAAGTAAAGACGAAAATCACTTCAGCCTCCTCCATCGGTGAAATAAGGTAACCTTTTGTAAATTTAGGACTTATCTAACGTTAGGAAAGAAAGATTGCCAAAGGTTTGATTGGTGTTTTATTAAGTGCTTTTACCCCGTAATTTCCCTTGTTTTAAAGCCTTACCCACTTGTGCAAACCATTGTAATTTCTTGTGGTGGTGGGTCATATCTTCATAAATATACAGCATCGCCAAAAATGAAGGTCACATTCTTCTAAATCGCCATCAAAACATAAGAAAACCATTTTCTTAAGTAATTTTCGATTATTTTGTCTTCTGAATCTTTATCAAATACACAAATACACATATTGCAATTTTTTCTCATACTTCATATTTCAAATGAAGTACATAAGAGATGTTATGACCCTTGGGCCTCTTAAGGGTGTAACAATATCACAAATTCACAAATTACACTTTGTACTATAGGTCCAGGAATAGATCCCACCAAATTATCACCTCATTGCTATGGGGTATATTGAAATATATGCAGTAGTTTTAATAAAAGAATATATTAACAAATAAACAATAAAATAAATATATCAGTATGTACAAAAATAAACAAATACAAGTTAAATCTGATCAAATAAATGACTCAACCGAGTGACAAAATAGTGAACACAAAAGTAAAGACTTATTTAGTCCAGAAACTACGATGAACAACGTGGTCTATCCACCACACGAAACCTCATAAATAAGAAAGTTATTTTCCGTGGAACTCCAAAATATGATTAACAATAATCTTTCACAAATAATACTTTACTTGGTGTTATAAAAGTCGAGCAAGGTTTACACGTTATACCACTAGAAACATGCTGTACAATAAGAAAGGAGATACTCTGTACTTAACACTGCCGGGCCCATACCAAAGTAAATAAAGCGAGCAGACGCGGCAGAAATGACGTCACAAGCAAAAGACGTTCACGTTGCGAATCCACAACCAACGATGGAACGCTCACTCGTAACAGAGATTACAAAGAGATATTAGTTATTCCATTATTCAGCGTGATGAAATACATCAGTTAAGTTAAACAAAATATACAGAACAAATATTATGCTCTTGCTATTAAGATATGTCGAGTTAAAATGAAAAAGTAAAGTGGTTAAAGAAAAGTAAAACCGTGCAAGTCTTTTAAAGTTTTGTGCTCCTGATGAAGAAAAACTACAAAAAAGATTGCAATAATGTGTTCAAATAGCACACATTACGATACTGTTAAAATAGAACGATTTCCGTTGAAACAGCCAGACATCTTGGATGTTTCGGAATGTAGGCTGTAGTACATGGAGGATATTTTGTTAAAATTAGGATTATTATTATTATAATCTTCCGAAAGGTTTATTTAAATATTTGTGTATATATGCTTATATGTAATAAAACGGGGGTAAATTATAAATACATTAACAAATAGTGGTCAAACTGACTACCAGTGTAAATTTTGGCCTTTTGGGATCTGGCTTCTCTGCTGTTTAATAATTATTACTGCTAACATACTGTACGATTATAATCGTACAGTGTGTTAGCAGTACTTGTAGATGTGTATTTGAATTTAATGATATAAACAATATTATGTACAGTAGCAATCTATCCGGCTCTACTGTAAATGATTCAAAGTTTGATAACCGTAATAAAATTTATTTAAAATGGACAGAACATATTAAATGCCATTTCTTGGTGAAAAATTTGCACTACTAAAATTAGTGTATGTTTTATGTGTTTCTTGCAGAAAACAGAGCGAGAGGAGGCAGGTGTAGGGAGAGGGCCGTCCTTGTAAACAACAACTTATTCTGCAGGTTACTCGCGTCACTCCTACTAATGAGCAACTAACTCCCGTAAACCCGCCATTTTGTTCGGAGGGCGTAGCAGCTCAAGGTCCTGCTGAGCACTTGAGCGAGACTGGCAGGTGGGGGGAGAATTAAGTAGCGGAGGAGAGGAGGAGATTGTGTGAAAGGGGGAGGGAGTAGAAAAATACCAGCTGACGAGAAAATTTATATCCCAAAACAAATTCAAGGGTATAAAATAGTATCATGAGAATGCAAGCGTACTCGTCGTTGATATGGTCCTTCTCGCTGAGAGGTGAGATGGTTCTCTCACAGTGGTGCCGTTATATACTGTACAATAATTAGGTGTGGCAAGCTACACACCGTGTAAGAGTTGATTTTTTGTTGCACACCAGGTAAGATGTGGTTATATATAATATAATGGCTGTATAGTTATGTACAATATAATGGTTGACTTTTTTTTTTTACGGGCATTAGCCCAGCAGGGCAGAGGTCACTGGCCCACATCAGGGCGGATGGGGGGGGGGGCAAAATATAATAATAATAATTACTGAAAATTTAAAAAAATAAATGAAATAAAATAATAATAAAAATAATAATAATAATAATAATAATAATAATAATAATAATAATAATAATAATAATAATAATAATAATAAATAAACACGAAAATTAAAAAAGAAATCAGGAATGAGAAACAATATACAGAGTATGTATGTTGTGTTGTCAACGTAAGAGAAACAATTGAAACCCTGCAATTGTGTGTAAATGAGGCAGAAGGTCAGATCAGCAACCGGGGACTTGGTCACAATTATCGTGATGCCATATGGCAGCAGAGACTACCATTAGACAACACAATATGCTTCCAATATCTTCCCAGGCAGTAGTACCTCCTTATTTGATAGCTGCCTACTACCTGTGTAGTTATATACAATATAATGGCTGACTGTATGTGGTTTTATACAATATAATGGCTGACTGTATGTGGTTATATACAATATAATGGCTGACTGTATGTGGTTATATAAATATAATGGCTGACTGAGTGGTTATATACAATATAATGGCTGACAGTGTGTGGTTATATACAATATAATGGCTGACTGTGTGGTTATATACAATATAATGGCTGACAGTGTGTGGTTATATACAATATAATGGCTGACTGTGTGGTTTTATACAATATAATGACTGCCTGTGTGGTTATATACAATATAATGGCTGTCTGTGTAGTTTTATACAATATAATGGCTGACTGTGTGGTAATAAACAATATAATGGCTGACTGTGTGTAATGGTCATCACCCTCGACTCACAAGCGAGCGGACCCGAGTTCGGTCCTCGGGCAGGGTGAAACTATTGGCAAGTTTCTTGAGGCCATTTGCCTCTCTCTACCCAACAGTAATTGGGAACCTAGATGTTACTCGATTTGCGGATCGTATTCCGGGGTAATGGTTAGCCAGTGCAGTTGGCGAGTCGTCCGGTCTTCTCGGACTATTCCTTGACACTAGGTTCATGCAGCTCGGTAACTTGGGGTGTGGTTGTTGTGTTGGCGACAGCTTCTACACCTGCACAAATTCACGCCTAGGAGGCCCTTGGGCCGGCCATCCTCGATTTCGAGGGGCCTCCATTATTACATACACTATAATTGCTGACTATGTGGTTATATACAATATAATGGCTGACTGTGTGGTTATATACAATATAATGGCTGACTGTGTAGTTATATACAATATAACGGCTGACTTTGTGGTTATTTACAATATAATGCCTAACTGTGTGGTTATATACAATATAATGGCTGACTGTGTTTAGTTATATGCAATATAATGGCGGACTGTGTGGTTATATACAATATAATGGCTGACTGTGTGGTTATATACAATATAATGGCTGACTGTGTAGTTATATACAATATAACGGCTGACTTTGTGGTTATTTACAATATAATGCCTAACTGTGTGGTTATATACAATATAATGGCTGACTGTGTTTAGTTATATGCAATATAATGGCGGACTGTGTGGTTATATACAATAAAATGACTAACCGTGTGGTTATATAGAATATAATGGCTGACTGTGTAGTTATATACAATATAATGGGTGACTGTGTTGTTATTTACAATATAATGGCTGGCTGTGTAGAGTTATGTACAATATAATGGCTGAATGTGGAGTTATATACAAAATAATGGCTGACTGTGAGGTTATATACAATATAATGGATGACTGTGTGTAGTTATATACAATATAATGGCTGACTGTATAGTTATATACAATATAATGACTGAATGTGGAGTTATATACAAAATAATGGCTGACTGTGTGGCTATATACAATATAATGGATGACTCTGTGGTTATATACAATATAACGGCTGACTTTGTGGTTATTTACAATATAATGCCTAACTGTGTGGTTATATGCAATATAATGGCTGACTGTGTTTAGTTATATGCAATATAATGGCGGACTGTGTGGTTATATACAATAAAATGACTAACCGTGTGGTTATATAGAATATAATGGCTGACTGTGTAGTTATATACAATATAATGGGTGACTGTGTTGTTATTTACAATATAATGGCTGGCTGTGTAGAGTTATATACAATATAATGGCTGAATGTGGAGTTATATACAAAATAATGGCTGACTGTGTGGTTATATACAATATAATGGATGACTGTGTGTAGTTATATACAATATAATGGCTGACTGTATAGTTATATACAATATAATGGCTGAATGTGGAGTTATATACAAAATAATGGCTGACTGTGTGGTTATATACAATATAATGGATGACTGTGTGGTTATATACAATATAATGGCAGACTGCGTGTAGTTATATACAATATAATGGCTGACTGTGTAGTTATATACAATATAATGGGTGACTGTGTTGTTATATACAATAAAATGGCTGACTGTGTGTAGTTATATACAATAAAATGGCTGACTGTGTGTAGTTATATATAATATAGTGGCTGACTGTGTGTAGTTATATATAATATAATGGCTGACTGTGTGGAGTAAAATACAATATAATGGCTGACTGAGTAGTTATATACAATATAATGGCTGACTGTGTGTAGTTATATACAATATAATGGCTGACTTCTTTGTATTTATATAAAATATAATGGTTGACTGTGTGTAGTTATATACAATATAATGGCTGACTGTGTTTAGTTATATGCAATATAATGGCGGACTGTGTGGTTATATACAATAAAATGACTAACCGTGTGGTTATATACAATATAATGGCTGACTGTGTGGAGTTATATACTGTATAATGGCTGACTGTGTGGTTATATACAATATAATGGCTGGCTATGTGGTTATATACAACATAATGGCTGACTGTGTGGAGTTATATACAATATAATGGCTGACTGTGTAGTTATATACAATATAGTGGGTGACTGTGTGGTTATATGCAATATAATGGCTGGCTGTGTAGAGTTATATACAATACAATGGCTGACTATGTGTAGTTATATACAATAAAATGGCTGGATGTGTGGTTATATACAATATAATGGCTAGCTGTGAGGTTAAATAAAATATAATGGCTGTCTGTGTGGTTATATACAATATAATGGCTGACTGTGTGGTTATATATAATATAAAGGCTGACTGTGTAGTTATATACAATATAATGACTGACTTTGTGGTTATATACAATATAATGGCTGACTGTGTAGTTATATACAATATAATGGCTGACTGTGTGGTCATTTGCAATATTATGGTTAACTGTGTGGTTATAAACAATATAATGGCTGACTGTGTGGCTATTTACAATATTATGGTTAACTGTGGGGTTATATACAATATAATGGCTGACTGTGTGTAGTTATATACAACATAATGGCTGACTGTGTGGTTAAATACAATATAATGGCTAACTTTGTGGTTATAAACATTATAATGGCTGACTTGTGTGGAGTTATATACAATACAATGGCTGACTGTGTGTAGTTATATACAATATATTGGCTGACTGTGTGGTGATATACAATATAATGGCTACTGTGTGGTTATATACAATATAATGGCTGACTACGTGTAGTTATTGTATAATATGGACACGAAGTAGTACCTTAAGCTGTGTATTCTTATATTACTCTATTAATTATGTATAGTAAAGTATTACAGAACATGTATTAATCCTATGTAATATTTCCATTTATTATGCACCATGTTATGTATGTGAATTACCATATTTACATTTTATGTATTCAGCTGGTGAATGCTGGCATTTGTACATGCCAGCGCAGAGTGATACAGAGAGTGGAGATCGCTAGTCCTTATGGTGTGGTAGCCGACTGTCTATTAGTTTGCGTATACCCTCAGTAGTGTAGAGCATTTTGGGGGTATCAAAGACATACATAGATGGCGCAGTGAGATTTCTCAGTGAGATTCAGAGTGAATTCGGCATTCCCGCAGGACTGTGTTAATGGCGTCTCATCTTCAGCTTCGCCAAGGACTTACAGCCTGACTACAAACCTCAGGACTTACAGTGTTGTGAAGTGCTATGCTGTGTACAGTGCTGGGCTGTGAAGTGAAGTGTTTTGTGAAGTGCTGTGGTGTATATTTAATCAGAATTGTCTGTGCAAACTGCAGTCGGATGACTGAGGGAGCTGCCCAGCAGTACAACCCCTTCCGCCTACGGTCATTGGGTGACTGAGCAGCGAGCAAACTTCGGTTCGACTTGCGCCCAGCTGCGACTTACGCCCAGCTGCCTCTACGTCAGGCAGAGCGCCAAGCCTCCCGGCAATGAGCCATACTCACACACGCACTCACAGGCCCACTTTATATTAAATTCTTGCGTATTACTTTAGACTTCTGTAATTCTGTGCATAGATTACTAGGGGTTGACCCGGTCTCTTGCACAGATAAAGCACAAAAGCTCTCAGCATGTCTCACAGGGATCAAAATGATACCCTGGACTATGGGGTTATGAGTTTAAGTTTGGGAGATCTCTCCCCACCCACACTCGGGCCCCACTCCCCACAGTGACAACGCCCAATCACCCACAGAATCTCCTCGTTTATCGCGAGCAAGCTCTCCTGCGGTGCCTGCGTCCACAGATATCCTTCAACTGATTAAGTGGATGGAAATTTCTCGACTCCAGGACTATGTTGCAAGGAGAGAAGAGGAAGAAATTCGGTACAGAGAGTCTGAAAGACGAAGCCACGAAGATGAACAAAGACGCAGAGAACTATAAGATATACGTAGAAGTGAGGATGACCTGAGAAGAAGAGAGGATCAAGCTAGATTTGAAGCCTTGATTTCCCTGTTAGCCTCCCCACAACGATCTACTCTACAAGATTCTTCTGCTACTACTAATGCTGATACGACTAGAGGTACTGGTACCTCATTTCCCAGAGTCGGTTCGACAATTCCTCAAAAGGCTGCAGCACAAACGCCTCCCTCTCTGAAGTCTGACGCTTCTTATCAGATATTTCGGGAATGGCGTCGACGTTGGCAAGACTATGCAACAATGGTTGACCTGTCAAGTTTACCACAGCCTAAACAGATGATACAGCTTCGTATGTGCCTGTCCTTAGAGACACAACGTACTCTCGAGCACACACTTCAAGTGCCTCCTACGACAACTCTGACTGTAGAGGCCGTGCTTGACAAGTTACAGGAACATGTTAAGGGACAGCGCAACGAAGCACTTAGAAGAAGAGAACTCCTCCAATGTAAGCAGCTTGATGGAGAATCTTTTGATGCATTTTTTGTAAGACTGAAAAGATGTTCAGAGGAAGTTGATGTTTGTCCTGGAAATTCTCAAGACAATCATTTTAACAGGTATTCGAGATGAAGAGGTAGTTCAGCGTCTCATTTCACTTGACCCCACTTCCTCCCTTCAAGATGTCGTTACAATATGTCGAGCGTACGAGGCCGCCAGGTGTGCAACTTCAGCTTTACGCTCCCAACCTGACCAGGTGAGGGCGGTGTCTTCCTACAGAAAGGGTAAGAATCAGCAAGGTAACCCCACCCCTCACCCTCCAGCTACACCTTCAGCAGCAGCTTTGTGTAACAGCTGCACGAGACAGCATAATGCCTCCCAGTGCCCAGCTCCTCAAAGCGTGTGCAAAAGTTGCGACCGTCAGGGTCACTAGGCTTACACAGTCAAGTGCCCTGCTAGCAAAGTTCAGTGCAGACTTTGTGGTCGTGTGGGCCATTATGACAAATGTTGTCGTAAGAAGACACAGAAAGGACACCACCAAGGATCCAAGAAAGTCATCCTCAGGTAGTGCTGGCACGCCCCCTCCTTCTGGCAAGCATCAAGGCGCTGTGTCCAGTCGTTCCTGCCGTCGTGTACAATGTACACTGTACATTGTTCCACAGACACGACGCCCCAGCTCATCAGTGTCTTCATTTCTTACGGTAACTTGTCATCCAGTCTTCAGATGTTACCTGACACCGGTGCTGACGTCTCAGTAATTGGTCCACAACACTTAGCAAGTTTGGGAATACCAGGGAGCAACCTACAGTCCCCTCCTCAGACAACGAAACTGACAGCTGATGGTTCCAAGATGACTCCAGCTTTGGGATCTTTCTGGGCTACTCTTACCTTTGGTAAGCAGTTTTGCTCAGCCGGGATTGATGTTCATGATGGGATCCCGACTCCGCTTTTATCATATGGCCATTGTGAAGAGTTGGCCATTATTTCCAAGGAATTCCCCAAACCTATTTTAAAGGTCACCCATGTCAACAATGTTGAAGGAACTCCCTATCTCTACTAACACGTCCCCTTCTGATGCAAGAGCTTATCTTCTCAAGGAGTTTGCTAACGTGTTGGTTACGAAGAAATCTTTAGGATCCACACCACTCAAGCCGATGGTGGGTCCACCTATGAAGATTCATCTTAAGGACGGTGCCACACCTTTTGCCATTGTCACGTGCCTGAGCACTTGGGAACTCGCATAGCGTGAGGCATATGTTCACGCCTACATTTCATACAAGCTATTAATAAATTGTTAATTGTACTTATTATATTATTATTGTTCTTAGTTACTTAGGTTAATTGTATATTTATGTATGTTATTAATATGCATCATTGTCTTACTCTGTTAAGTCAACTCAAGAGTAATATTAATTAATTATATAAAATATCCAGCAAATGTCCTGAATCACCTGATATGAGACGCTCTCCTCCCCCCATGGGCACGCTTCCGCAGTAGCGAAAAACCGTGGCATAGGTTAGACGTGTCCATTCGTTCTCAAGCCTTGACCCTTGTCTAGTGCTTTATCCAGTCTTCTGCAATGCCCTAGGGGTATCAGGTATTAGTGACACGTTTAGTTAGGCCGAGGAAGGGATCCTGGTGGTAAGGAATCTCCTGTTTGTTAGGAAATAATCATTTTGTAGTGATTGTTGTATATATATATATTTCGTATGTCTGTGTAATATAGTAATGTTAAGTAATATTTGTTTGGTCTAACTCCTTACCGTATATTTTCGCCCTTCCGGCATCACCCTTATTTTATTATACAATTACTTATTCCCTTAAATTCATGTCTGCTAATCATTACTCCCTTTAGAACATAAATTGAATTAATTAATTATCTTCCCTTTTGTGATTCACTTATTTCAACTGTTCCTACTTATTCAAGTACATTTAGTTGAGTAGGTTTTTGGTGAGGATAATTATTGCCGTGTTCCCTATTTGTACCTTTATTTGTTCATAACTTGGGGTAGGATTCACTCCCCAAGTATAAAGGGTAGTGGGATCGCGACAAGTGGGGGCCTGTGTCCGGGAGCTAACCACCATTGTTGTGTCATATCATGTGTTGTTACTCGCCAGGTGTTGTTTCATCGCTAAGTATTTTTGGATGCAAGTTGCTGTGTTCACAGTGTTCATTTATATTGCTCCTGTTATTGTTTAAGCTACTGGTGAGTTAACCCTTATCTTGTGTACCAGGTGCTTGGTTAATCCCTTGCTGTGTTTCACAGTTTATTGCATTTTGATATTATTGATTAGCTAGCTAGTTAGCTTAGCTGCCACGGTTACTTTTTTTTTTCGCTACTCGATTTTGAGTTCAACATGTTTGACCTGGAAAGCTTTTTGGCTTCACCTTCAGCCGAAGTACTGAAGGGGCTTACTAAGGCAGAGTGGCAATCCCTCGCTGCTTATTATGAAGTAGAAGGCCGCTCTTCCATGAATAAGGCTAGGTTAGAAGAGGCTGTCCTCAACTACCTTATTGACAATGAAATCATAGCCCAACCGTCGGGAAATTCAGAGGAAATTGTTACACCAAGTAATTTGGCCTTACAAGTTGAACTCAAAAGACTCGAGGTGGAGCTGGAAACTCTCAAACAACGAGGTTTGGCTCAAGGTAGTAATACTTCAACATTCAGTGTAGACAACTGTCTCAACAGTGTTCCTAAATTTAATGAGGAAGAACCAGACAAATTCTTCTCTCTTTTTGAGAAAATTGCCCGACTTAACAAGTGGCCTGTTTCTCAGTGGTCTCAACTTATTTATAGATCTTTCACTGGTAAAGCATTAGATGTGTTTTCTGCCCTCTCTGAGGATCAATGTCTAGACTATGCCCTTCTTGAGTCCGCGGTTTTGAGTGCTTATAAACTTGTTCCTGAAGCCTACCGGCAACAGTTCTGTAACTGCCGGAAGACTGACAAACAAACATTTGTGGAGTTCTTCAGGCAGAAACAGGTCCTTTGTCGGAGGTGGATTGAAAGTGAGTCTGCCCATGTAGAACATGACAAGCTTGTTGAACTAATCCTGCTAGAGGAGGTTAGAAAGTGTATCCCAGGCGACATTCGAGCACACTTGGATCAGAGAGGTATCTGTACCCTGGCTGATGCTGGTCCAGTGGCTGACCATTATTCCTTAACTAATAGAAATGTAAATTCCAGGTCTTATGCTCCCTTGTCCCAGTCCTTCACTTCCTTCAAGCGGCCCACACCAACATCTACATCGGGGTCCCTGCCTCTTGTCATACCAACCCGACCCTCAGGTTCTGCATCATCTACCCCGGGTGAGCCCATGGTCCATGGGACAGGTGGATCCACTCCTACTGGTGAGAGAAACTCTAGTTGCAGGTACTGTAAGAAGCCAGGACATGTCATCAGCGACTGTCTCAAGTTAAAGAAAAGAAATTCCTCTCACCAAGGATCCCCCGCTCTTTTGGTCAGGGTGGCCGAGCTATCGGAGAAATTATTGGAGCCCTGTGTCACTGCCCTCAGTCAGACTGTTGCCCTGAATGCTTCCCCCCTCTTCTATGATATCAACCTTTGAACCATTTTGTTCTCCTGGTTCCTTAGCTTTGGATTAATTCAGTCAACCCATTTCTGTTAAACTCTTGAGAGACACAGGCTCAGCTTTATCTCTTGTTACTATAGCTGCTGCTCCATTCCTGGATTCATGCTATACTGGTAGCTGGGTGCTTGTGAACGGTTTGACCGGTGGGTCGCGTATTCCCCTTTGTCAAGTGTACCTGCGGTCATCCATAAAGTCAGGCTATGTCACGTTAGGAGTAGTAGATAGCTTACCTGTAGAAGGGGTCTCTCTATTGATAGGAAATGACCTCGTTGGCGACATGATGTTCCCTAATGTTGTGATCTCATCTTGTCCCACTGCCGAGAATAATACTGTGCAGTTAGAAGTAGACTTTCCAGGGTTGTTCCCTGCGTGTGCTGTGACCCGTAGCATGAGCCGCAGTATAGAAGTAGAAGAGACTAGTGAAGTTGATGAAGTTTCCCTCCAGGACTGTGAGAAGTCCGAGGATAATCTTATCCAACCGGACCATACTGATCTTGGTCTCAGTGAATTTTTTGAGGATTCCCCACAACCAGATAACCTCCAGAGTAGTTCTGATGGAGATAGGAACCCAGATGTCACTAGTTTTGGTTCCTCTCCCATCACTAGGAGTAAGTTTATTGAGCTACAAGCAGGGGATCCTGAGCTAGTAGGTTTTCTCAATAGGTCAGTCACTGAGACAGAAGCTGAGCAAGAATCAAATTGCTACTACACTAGGTCTGGTGTATTAATGCGGAAGTTCCGTCCCTCCAATTCTCCTGCCAATCACCCTTGGTTAGTTCATCATCAAGTTGTTATTCCCAAACCTTTGCGGCAGGACATACTTAGTATCGCTCATGATGGGGTGGGTGGTCATTTAGGAGTTAGGAAGACTTATGCAAAAATTTTATCCCAGTTCTTTTGGCCTAGGATGAAGAAAGACGTCAGCTCTTACTGTCGCACTTGCCATGATTGTCAGGTAGCGGGGAAACCGAACCCCAGTGTTAAACCATTCCCTCTGCAGCCTATCCCAGTCATTGAAGAGCCCTTTAGTAAGGTGGTCATAGATTGTGTCGGTCCCTTACCTAAGACCCCTCGTGGTCATCAGTTCTTGCTAACCATTATTGATTGTGCAACCCGTTATCCTGAAGCCATTCCCTTGCGCCGCATCACAGCGAAGAATGTTATCAAAGCCTTAACCCACTTCTTCACTCAAGTAGGCCTTCCTACAGTGGTGCAGTCAGATCAGGGTTCCAGATTTACTTCCCGGTTGTTTAATCAGGTAATGCAAACCCTGGGAGTCCGGCAGTTGAGGTCTTCGGCCTATCACCCTCAGTCACAGGGGGTGGTAGAGAGGTTTCACCAGACACTAAAACTCATGTTGCGCACCTTCTGTCTGGAGACTGGGAAGGATTGGGACGAGGGAGTTGACCTGCTTTTGTTTGCTGTTCGGGACAGTAAACAAGAGTCGCTAGGATTCTCGCCCTTCCAGCTCGTCTATGGACATGAGGCGCGAGGGCCTCTTAAGGTGTTAAAAGAGTGATGGTTGAGTGATCAGAGCGCGACGCCCTTAGCTTCATATGTGGTCCAATTCAAGGAGAAGTTGCGTCTGGCTGTAGAACTTGCCCAGTCCAACTTAAGGTGTGCTCAGGTGAAAATGAAACTGCATTTTGATAAGGCCCATCAGGCAAAACCTAGAGAATTCCAAGTGGGGGAGCAGGTGTTGGCCTTCCTGCCCTTACATGATCACCCTTTTAAATCCAAATACAGTGGTCCATATGAAGTACTAGAAAAACAGGGGTCCGTGAATTATGTGATTAGCACCCCTGAACGGCGTAAGAAAAAACGCCTTATCCATGTCAATCTTTTAAAGTCATATCATGTTCGCAACGAAACACTGGGAAAAGCAGTTGCTTGTGTTGATCAATCCTTGCCAAATTGTATCATTGTGCCAGAGTGTAAGGATGATAAAGATCAGTGTTTTTCTGAAATAATGAATGGGTCTAGTGTAAAAGTTGAAAACTCGACTATCTTGGAGGACCCCAGTGCTAAGTTGTGTCATCTCTCTAGTGACCAAGCCAATAATATAAAGTCTCTATTACAGGAGTATCTTATTATAGTTGGTGATTACCCACTCTCCTGTTCAGTGCTGGAGCATGACGTTGAGACCAGGGGAGCCAAGCCAATCCGACAGCGTCCCTACCGTCTTAATGCCTTCAAGCGGGAGTGTGTGCGAGCCGAGGTACAGCGTCTTCAAGAGCTAGGCCTCGTCGAACCCAGCATCAGTCCATGGGCATCCCCTGTTGTTCTAGTTCCAAAGCCAAATGGGTCAATGCTGCTGTGTGTGGATTATCGCAAGGTGAATGCTGTCACTGAACCCGATGGTTATCCCTTGCCACGCATCGACGACGTGATCGACGATCTTGGACAGGCAAGGTACGTGACCAAGTTGGATCTCCTCCAGGGCTACTACCAGATAAGACTGACTGAACGCTCCAGGGCCATCTCTGCTTTTGTCACTCCTGAGGGGTTTTACCAATTCACAGTCCTTCCGTTTGGTATGCGGAACGCCCCTGCAACCTTTCAACGCCTCATGAATTTCATCACGTCTGGTCTGGAAGGTGTCCGCTGTTACCTAGACGACCTCATCGTCTTCAGCAGTTCCTGGGAAGATCACATGAGTCGTCTACAAGCCCTCTTCTCCGTACTGGCTGCAAGCAAGCTGACAGTGAACCTCGTCAAAACTGAGTTCGGCCATGCCAACGTCACTTTCTTGGGGCATGTGGTCGGACAAGGGGAAGTCCAGCCTATAGCAGCCAAAATTGAGGCAATTCAACAGTATCCAGTGCCAGGCGATAAGAAGAGTGTGATGAGGTTGCTGGGTATGGCGGGGTACTACCGCCGTTTTTGTCCAAACTTCTCCTCCGTTGCCTCTCCCATGACTGACCTGCAGAGTGGCAAGAAAACCTTCAAGTGGACTACGGCTTGCCAGGAATCTTTTGAGAATCTTAAATCCCTGCTGGCAAATGCTCCTGTACTACTTGCACCTGACCTCCAGAAACAGTTCACTCTCCATGTCGACGCCAGTGAAATTGGCGCCGGTGCTGTGCTTCTGCAAGAGGGTGAGAGTGATCAAGTGCTTCATCGGCTGTGCTATTTTTTTAGAAAATTTAACAAATATCAAAGAAACTGTGCCACCATTGAAAAGGAGGTTTTATCACTGATCATGGCACTAGAAAACTTCAAAGTATATATTGGCAGCACTGCTTATCCCATTCAAGTGTTCACTGATCATAACCCACTTACTTTTGTTGACAAGATGAAACATACCAACCAAAGACTTTTGAGGTGGGCTCTATCACTTCAGCCCTATAACTTGAACATTTCCCATATCCGCGGAAAAGAGAACGTGTTGGCTGATGCACTTTCTCGAGTCTGATTATTTAGAAACTATGTCTATATGCAAAGTATTTTTTGCTATATTGTCATTGAGTACCTTGTGTTTATATTATGAATTATTTTGCTTCATATTGATTTAAACCAATTGTGTTAGTTATTACTTTCACTGTGTAGCTGTATATCCATTTTCGCTTCCAGTTAGTTGTAAGCTCACTTTTTTGGGGGAGGTGTCACGTGCCTGAGCGCTCGTGAACTCGCATAGCGTGAGGCATATGTTCACTCCTACATTTCATACAAGCTATTAATAAATTGTTAATTGTACTTATTATATTATTATTGTTCTTAGTTACTTAGGTTAATTGTATATTTATGTATGTTATTAATATGCATTATTGTCTTACTCTGTTAAGTCAACTCAAGAGTAATATTAATTAATTATATAAAATATCCAGCAAATGTCCTGAATCACGTGATATGAGACTCTCTCCTCCCCCCGTGGGCACGCTTCCGCAGTAGCGAAAAACCGTGGCATAGGTTAGACGTGTCCACTCGTTCTCTAGCCTTGACCCTTGTCTAGTGCTTTATCCAGTCTTCTGCAATGCCCTAGGGGTATCAGGTATTAGTGACACGTTTAGTTAGGCCTAGGAAGGGATCCTGGTGGTAAGGAATCTCCTGTTTGTTAGGAAATAATCATTTTGTAGTGATTGTTGTATATATATATTTCGTATGTCTGTGTAATATAGTAATGTTAAGTAATATTTGTTTGGTCTAACTCCTTACGGTATATTTTCGCCCTTCCGGCATCACCCTTATTTTATTATACAATTACTTATTCCCTTGAATTCATGTCTGCTAATCATTACTCCCTTTAGAACATAAATTGAATTAATAAATTATCTTCCCTTTTGTGATTCACTTATTTCAACTGTTCTTACTTATTCAAGTACATTTAGTTGAGTAGGTTTTTGGTGAGGATAATTATTGCCGTGTTCCCTATTTGTACCTTTATTTGTTCATAACTTGGGGTAGGATTCACTCCCCAAGTATAAAGGGTAGTGGGATCGCGACACCATCCACACCCCTCGTTTGATTCCTCACGTCTACAAGGAGCTAGTTAGACAAGAGCTTGACTCCATAGTTGCTCAGGGAATCATCAAGCCGGCCGGAGACGAACCTTCACCTTGGTGCCAAACCTCGTGGTGGAGTACGGATCACCACCGATCTGTCAAAACTTAACCAGCAAGTTTCCTGTCCAGCCCACCCTTCACCCACACCCTTCGCAGCTGTTCGAAATGTGGACCCGAAGGCGAAGTTTTTTACAAGGATGGACGCCTTATGTGGTTATTGGCAGATCGAGTTGGCCGAAGAAGAACAGCATTTGACTACATTCATCACACCATATGGAAGATATCAGTATTGCAGAGGCCCCATGGGATTTGCCACTACGGGCGATGCATTCTGTAAACGTGGAGACGCGGCCCTTCAAGGAGTCACGAATTGTGTCAAGGTGGTTGATGATATTTCACTCCATGACGAAGACTACTGTGTCCACCTCTCCCGAATATATGAAGTTCTCACCAGATGTCGAAAGTACGGGATTACCCTCAACGCTGACAAGTTTGTAGTCGCCGCAACATCAGTGAACTTCTGTGGGTACACTCTCTCAGCATCAGGTATCGCAGCTGACCCAGAGATATTAAGTGGAATCAGGGATTTTCCAACCCCTGCCAACCTGACAGACCTCCGTCCTTTTTTGGGTCTGGTCAATCAGCTGGCTGAATTTTCACTTGACATCTCCGCCGCAGCCCAGCCGTTACGCCCCCTATTGAGCCCCAGGAGGACATTCCTGTGGACCCTAGATCATCAAGAGGCCTTCAAGCGAGTCAAGCAGGCCCTCTTAAGTCCACTTGTCCTCGCCTGTTACGACCCAGCCCTACGCACTGTCCTCCAGACTGACGCATCCAGACTCTACATGGTGGTGGACAACTCCGCTTAATTCAGTGTGGATCCCGGTTCCTGACGGACGCCGAGACCCGATATGCCACGATTGAGCTGGAGATGTTGGCTGTTGTCTGGGCGATGGCGAAGTGCCGCTTCTACCTGATAGGACTTCAGCACTTCACCCTCTTCACGGATCATCGCCCTCTTGTACCTATTATCAATCACTACTCTTTGGATGCAGTAGAGAACCCTCGCCTTCAACGTTTGAAAGAGAAGCTTTCGCCTTATCTCTTCACGGCTGTGTGGCGTGTTGGTAAGCTGTTGTGCATCCCGGATGCCCTGTCCCGCGCCCCTCTCAGTCGCCCCACCCCAGAGGAAGAGATGTTGTGTTCTACAGCTGCTGCATCCCTCAAGTCAGTAGTCTCATTGAAGGCCGTCTTCACATCAGAAGAGTCTATAGCACCGGATGCAGACAAGACCCTTGAAGTTCTCCGCACCGCAGCCCGGGCCGACCCTTCCTACATCCGGCTCGTCGACTGTGTGTCCCAGGGATTTCCATCTAACCGATAGGACCTTCATGAATCGCTACTCCCGTACTGGAAGATACGCGAGGACCTCTATTGTGACGGAGACCTCGTCTTGTATGGTCCACGAGTAGTCATTCCTGCTGCCCTACGCCGCCGTAACCTTGACCCGTCTTCACGACATCCATTGAGGAGTGGAGGCCACCAAGCGACGGGCGAAGCAGACTGTATTTTGGCCCGGAATCGACGCGGACATTGCAAGTACGTGCCATGCCTGTGAGCCGTGCCAGATTCTGCAACCCCGCCAGCAACAGGAACCCTTAATGTGCGACGATAACCCTTCAAGACCCTTCGAGTCTGTGTCGGCCGACTTCTTTGCAGTGGCAGGGAAGTCCTTCCTCGTCATTGCCGACCGATTGTCTGGATGGCCTGTTGTCGTCCCCTGTGGTAGTGATACAACGGCTACTGCTACCATCCGGAATTTCAGACATTACTTCAGAGAAGTTGGTGTTCCCCTCCGCCTCAGGACTGATGGAGGACCCCTGTTCACCAGCCACGAGTTCCGGGACTTCATGGACCGTTGAGGAGTCCGTCATGTCGTAACCTCGCCCCACTACCCCCAGGCGAATGGACACGCTGAAGCCGCAGTCAAGACTGTTAAACACCTGATCCTTAAGGTGTCACCCTCAGGAAATATCGACTGCGAGAATTTCGATCGAGGATTGTTAGAGTTACGCAACACCCCGAACTTCACCGGACGCTCCCAGCCCAGGTTCTATATGGACATCATCTCAGGTCTTGTGTTCCTGCCCACCCGAAGTCTTTTTCTCAAGAATGGCAAGTCAAGACTGAAGAATGTGACCGCCGTGCAGCAGAACGAGCCGCAGATGTCGCTGCTTGGTACGACTGTCATGCCCGCCCCCTTCCCAGGTTGAGTATCGGCCAGCAGGTCAGGATTCAAGATCCGGCATCTCACCGCTGGGACAAGGTTGGGGTTGTCATGGATATTGGCCGGTCCAGGGACTACCAAGTGCGTCTTCCAAGTGGTAGAGTATGGTGGAGGAACCGTCGTTTCCTCCGACCTGTGAAGCTGCCTAGTGTTGTCCCTTCCCCAGTTGAGTCCCCTAATGTTGATGTCTTTACAGTAAATCCATCCCCACCTTGTGTTTCTACCCCGGTACTCCGCAGGCCCGAGCGACTCAGAAACAAAAGGTCTGCTCAAGATGAAACTATGAGCGTATAGGGGGGAGGGAGGTGTATAATATGGACACGAAGTAGTACCTTAAGCTGTGTATTCATATATTACTCTATTAATTATATATAGTAAAGTTTTACAGAACATGTATTAATCGGATGTAATATTTCCATTAATTATGCACCATGTTATTTATGTGAATTACCATATTTATATTTTATGTATTCAGCTTGTGAATGCTGACATCTGTACATGCCAGCGCGGAGTGATACATAGAGTGGAGATCGCTTGACCTTATGGTGTGGAAGCCGACTGTCTATTAGTTCCTCTGTATATCTCCCGTACGAGAATAAGAACCTATTTTCAAGATAAGTGTTTGAGTATACACTCAGTAGTGTAGAACATATTGGGGGTATCAAAGACAAACATAGAGTTATACACAATATAATGGCTGACTGTTTGTAGTTAAATACAATATAATGGCTGACTGTGTGTAGTTATATACAATATAATGCCTAACTCTGTGGTTATATACAATATAATGGCTGACTGCGTGTAGTTATATACACTGTAATGGGTGACTCTGTGTAGTTATATACAATAAAATGGCTGACTATGTGGAGTTATATACAATACAATGGCTGACTCTGTGTAGTTACAGTATATACAATATAATGGCTGACTGTGTAGTTTTATACAATATAATGGCTGACTAAGTGTAGTTTTAAACAATATAATGGCTGACTGTGGTTATATACGATATAATGGCTGTCTGTGTGGAGTTATATACAATATAATGACAGACTTTTGTGTACTTATATACAATATAATAACTGACTGTGTGGTTATATTCAATATAATGGCTGACTGTGTGGTTATACTCAGTATAATGGATGACTGTGGTTATATACAATATAATGGCTGACTGTGTGGTTATATACAATATAATGGCTGGCAGTCTGGAGTTATATGCAATATAATAACTGACTGTGTGTGGTTAAAATACAATATAATGGCTGGATGTGTGGAGTTATATACAATATAATGGCTGACTGTGTGGAGTTATATACAATCTAATGGCTGACTGTGTGGCGTCAAATACAATATAATGGCTGTATGTGTGGTTATATACAATATAATGGCTGACTGTGTGGAGTTATATACACTGTAATGGCTGACTGTGTGGTTATATACAATGTAATGGCTGACTGTGTGGAGTTATATACAATATAATGGCTGACTGTTTGTAGTTATATACAATATAATGGCTGACTGTTTGTAGTTTTATACAATGTAATGGCCGACTGTGTGGTTATATACAATATAATGGTTAGCTGTGT
Organism: Homarus gammarus; assembly: GCA_958450375.1. Lineage (NCBI taxonomy): Eukaryota > Metazoa > Arthropoda > Malacostraca > Decapoda > Nephropidae > Homarus > Homarus gammarus. Next base: position 293,296 of record CAUDMG010003838.1, read on the forward strand.
GGAGTTATATGCAATATAATGGATGAATGTTTGTGGTTATATATAATATAATGGTTGGCTGTGTGGTTATATACAATATTATGGCTGGCTGTGTGTTGTCATATACAATGTAATGGCTAACTGTTTGTGGTTATATGCAATATAATGGCTGACTGTGTGGAGTTATATACAATATAATGGCTGACTGTTTGTAGTTATATACAATATAATGGATGACTGTTTGTGGTTATATATAATATAATGGTTGGCTGTGTGGTTATACACAATATTATGGCTGCCTGTGTGTGGTTATATACAATATAATGGCAGACTGTGTGTAGTTATTTACAATATAATGGCTGACTGTGTGGTTATATGCAATATAATGGCTGACTGTGTGGAGTTATATACAATATTATGGCTGGCTGTGTGGAGTTATATACAATATAATGGCTGACTGTGTGGTTATATACAATATAATGGCTGACTGTGTGGTTATATACAATATAATGGCTGTCTGTGTGGAGTTATATACAATATAATGGCTGACTGTGGTTATATACAATATAATGGCTGATTGTGTGGTTATATACAATATAATGGCTGACTGTGTGGTTATATACAATATTATGGCTGGCTGTGTGTTGTGATATACAATATAATGGCTGGCTGTGTGGAGTTATATACAATATAATGGCTAACTGTGTGTGGTTATAAACAATATAGTGGCTGACTGCGTGGTTATATACAATATAATGGCTGACTGTGTGTAGTTATATACAATATAATGGCTGACTCTGTGGTTATATACAATATAATGGCTCACTGTGTGGTTATATACAATATAATGGCTGGCTTTGTGGAGTTATATACAATATAATGGCTAACTGTGTGTGGTTATATACAATATATTGGCTGACTGTGTGGTTATATACAATATAATGGGTGACTGTGTGTGGTTATATACAATTTAATGGCTGAATATGCGGTTATATACAATATAATGGCTGACAGCGTGGTTATATACAACATAGTGGATGACTGTGTGGAGTTATATACAATATAATGGCTGACTGTGTGTAGATATATACAATATAATGGCTGACTGTTTGTAGTTATATACAATGTAATGGCCGACTGTGTGGTTATATACAACATAATGGCTAGCTGTGTGGAGTTATACACAATATAATGGATGACTGTTTGTGGTTATAAACAATATAATGGCTGGCTGTGTTAAGTTACATACAATATAATGGCTGGATGTGTGGTTATATACAATATAATGGCTGGCTGTGAGGTTAAATACAATATAATGGCTGACCGTGTGTGGTTATATACAATATGATGGCTGACTGTGTGTAGTTATATACAATATAATGGCTGGCTGTGTGGAGTTCTATGCAATATAATGGCTTTATTGTGTGTAGTTATATACAATATAATGGCTGACTGTGTGGAGTTATATATAATATAATGCTGGTTTTGTGGTTATATACAATATAATGTCTGACTGTGTAGTTATATACAATATATTAGCAGACTGTGTGGTTATATGCAATATAATGGCTTATTGTGTTGTTTTATACAATATAATGGCTGTCTGTGTGGAGTTATATACAATATAATGGCTGGCTGTGTGGAGTTATATACAATATATTGGCTGACTGTGTGGTTATATACAATGTAATGGCTGGCTGTGTGGAGTTATATACAATATAATGGCGAATTGTGTGTGGTTATATACATTGTATATAACCACACACAATTCGCCATTATATTGTATATGACTCCACACAGCCAGCCATTACATTGTATATAACCACACAGTCAGCCATTATATTGTATATAACTCCACACAGCCAGCCATTATATTGTATATAACTCCACACAGTCAGCCATTATATTGCATATAACCACACAGTCAGCCATTATATTGTAGATAACTACACACAGTCAGCCATTATATTGTATATAACCACACAGTCAGCCATTATATTGTATATAACCGCACAGTAAGCCATTATATTGTATATAATCACACACAGTCAGGCATTATATAGTATATAACCACACAGTCAGCCAGTATATTTTATATAACTCCACACAGACAGCCATTATATTGTATATAACCAAACTGTCAGCCATTATAATGTATATAATACAATATAATGGCTGACTGTTTGGTTATATACAATATAATGTCTAGCTGTGTGGAGGTATATACAATATAATGGATGACTGTTTGTGGTTATATACAATATAATGGCTGGCTGTGTGTGGTTATATACAATATAATGGCTGGCTATGTGTGGTTATATACAATATAATGGCTGGCTGTGTGAAGATATATACAATATAATGGCTGGATGTGTGGTTATATACAATATAATGGCTGGCTGTGTGGTTAAATACAATATAATGGTTGGCTGTGTGGAGTTCTATACAATATAATGGCTGATTGTGTGTAGTTATATACAATATAACGGCTGACTGTGTAGTTATATACAATATAATGGCTAACTGTGTGGCTATATACAATATAATGGCTGACTGTGTAGTTATATACAATATAATGGTTGAGTGTGTGGTTATATACAATATAATGGCTGACTTGTGTGGAGTTTATACAATACAATGGCTGACTGTGTGTAGTTATATACAATATAATGACTGACTGTGTGGTTATGTACAATATAATGGCTGACTGTGTAGTTATATACAATATAATGGTTGACTGTGTGGTTATATGCAATATAATGGCTGACTTGTGTGGAGTTTATACAATACAATGGCTGACTGTGTGTAGTTATATACAATATAACGGCTGATTCTGTGGTTATATACAATACAATGGCTGACTGTGTAGTTATATACAATATAATACTGAATGAGTGGTTATATACAATATAATGGCTGACTGTGTGGAGTTATAAACAATATAATGGCTGGCTGTGTGGAGTTGTATACAATATAATGGCTAACTGTGTGTGGTTATTTACAATATATTGGCTGCCTGTGTGGTTATATACTATATAATGGCTGACTGTGTGTGGTTATATACAATATAATGGCTGACTGTGCGGTTAAATACAATATAATGGCTGACTGCATGGTTATAAACAATATAATGGCTGACTGTGTGTGGATATATACAATATGATGGCTGACTGTGTGTAGTTATATGCAATATAATGGCTGGTTGTGTGGAGTTTTATACAATATAATTGCTGATTGTGTGTAGTTATATACAATATAACAGCTGACTGTGTAGTTATATGCAATATAATGTTGAATGTGTGGTTATATATATGTTATAATGGCTGACGGTGTGGAGTTATATGTAATATAATGGCGGGTTGTGTGGTTATATACACTATAATGTCTGACTGTGTAGTTATATACAATATAATTGCTGACTGTGTGGAAATATGCAATATAATGGCTGACTGTGTGGTTATATACAATATAAAGGCTGTCTGTGTGGAGTTATACACAATATAATGGCTGACTGTGTGGTTATATACAATATAATGGCTGACTGTGTGGTTATATACAATATAATGGCTGGCTGTGTGGAGTTATATACAATATTATGGCTAACTGTGTGTTGTTATATACAATATATTGGCTGACTGTGTCGTTATATACAAAATCATGGCTAACTGTGTGGTTATATACAATATAATGGCAGACTGTGTGGTTATATACAATATTATGGCTGGCTGTGTGTTGTCATATACAATATAATGGCTGGCTGTGTGGAGTTATGTACAATAAAATGGCTAACTGCGTGTGGTTATAAACAATATAGTGGCTGACTGCGTGGTTATATACAATATAATGGCTGACTGTGTGTAGTTATACACAATATAATGGCTGACTCTGTGGTTATATACAATATAATGGCTCACTGTGTGGTTATATACAATATAATGGCTAGCTTTGTGGAGTTATATACAATATAATGGCTAACTGTGTGTGGTTATATAATATATATTGGCTGACTATGTGGTTATATACAATATAATGGGTGACTGTGTGTGGTTATATACAATTCAATGGCTGACGATGCGGTTATATACAATATAATGGCTGACTGCGTGGTTATATACAACATAGTGGATGACTGTGTGGAGTTATATACAATGTAATGGCTGACTGTGTGTAGTTATATACAATATAATGGCTGACTGTTTGTAGTTATATAGAATGTAATGGCCGACTGAGTGGTTATATACAATATAATGGGTAGCTGTGTGGAGTTATACACAATATAATGGATGACTGTTTGTGGTTATATACAATATAATGGCTGGCTGTGTTAAGTTATATACAATATAATGGCTGGATGTGTGGTTACATACAATATAATGGCTGGATGTGTGGTTAAATACAATATAATGGCTGACTGTGTGTGGATATATACAATATGATGGCTGACTGTGTGTAGTTATATACATTATAATGGCTGGTTGTGTGGAGTTCTATACAATATAATGGCTGATTGTGTGTAGTTATATACAGTATAACGGCTGACTGTGTAGTTATATACAATATAATGTTGACTGTGTGGTTATATACAATATAATGGCTGACTGTGTGCAGTTATGTACAATATAATGGTTGACTGTGTGGTTATATACAATATAATGGCTGACTTGTGTGGAGTTTATACATTACAATGGCTGACTGTGTGTAGTTATATACAATATAATGACTGACTGTGTGGTTATATACAATATAATGGCTGACTGTGGAGTTATATACAATATAATGGCTGACTGTGTGGTTACATAGAATATAATGGCTGGCTGTGTGGTTATATACATTACAATGGCTGACTGTGTGTAGTTATATACAATATAACGGCTGATTGTGTTTGTTATATACAATAATTTGGCTGACTGCGTAGTTATATACAATATAATACTAAATGATGGTTATATACAGTATAATGGCTGACTGATTAAATATATACCATATAATGGCTGACTTTTGTAGTTATATACAATATAATGGCTGACTGTGTGGTTATATACGTACTGTGAGTAACCAGTGGCCCTTACGGTCACAACTGTTGCAGGTAGACTCAGCAGCTGGACACACCTGTGTTCCGTGCTGCTTACCACAGTTGATACAAAAGGAACCGGGCGTGGGCGTGGTGGGCGAAGGCGTTGGAGTACACTTTTTGTCCTTCTTGTACCGGGACACAGCGCGTACAGCTGTAGGAGGAACTCGGATGGCAGAGGTGGCACACCTGGCAGCCTCATAGGAGCGACATATCGTCAACACATCCTTAAGAGAAGAGGAAGAGTCGAGGGAGGTGAGGCGTTGGACAAACTCCTCGTCCTTAACACCCATCAGGATCACCTGCTTCAAGTGGGTCTCCTCGCACTGCTGGTGATTACTCTATGTTTGTCTTTGGTACCCCCAAAATGTTCTACACTACTGAGGGTATACACAAACACTTGTTATCTTAAAAATAGGTTCTTATTCTCGTACGGGAGATGAATACAGATGGACCAAGAATCTCGCTTCCACACCATAAGGACTGGTGGTCTCCACTCTTTGTATCACTGGGCGCTGGCATGTACAGATGCCAGCATTCACAAGCTGAATACATAAAATGTAAATATGATAATTCATATACATAACATGGTGCATAATAAATGGAAATATTACCTAGGATTAATACATGTTCTGTAATACTTTTCTATACATAAATAATAGAGTAATATACGAATACTGTACACAGCTTAAGGTACTACTTCGTGTCCACTGTCCATATTATACACTTCCCTCCCCCCTATACGCTCATAGTTTCATCTTGAGCGGACCTTTTGTTTCTAAGTCGCTCGGACCTGCGGAGTGCCGGGGCAGAAACACAAGGTGGGGATGGATTTACTGTAAAGACATCAACATTAGGGGACTCAACTGGGGAAGGGTCAACACTAGGCAGCTCCACAGGTCGGAGGAAACGACGGTTCCTCCACCATACTCTACCACTAGGAAGACGCACTTGGTAGTCCCTGGACCGGCCAATACCCATGACAACCCCAACCTTGTCCCAGCGGTGAGATACCGGATCTTGAATCTTGACCTGCTGGCCGATGCTCAACCTGGGAAGGGGGCGGGCATGACAGTCTTACCGAGCAGCGACATCTGGGGCTCGTTCTGCTGCACGGCGGTCACATTCTTCAGTCTTGGCCTGCCATTCTTGAGAAAGAGACTTCGGGTGGGCAGGAACACAAGACCTGAGATGATGTCTATATAGAACCTGGGCTGGGGAGCGTCCGGTGAAGTTCGGGGTATTGTGTAACTCTAACAATCCTCGATCGAAATCCTCGCAGTCGATATTTCCTGAGGGTGACACCTTAAGGATCAGGTGTTTAACAGTCTTGACTGCGGCTTCAGCGTGTCCATTCGCCTGGGGGTAGTGGGGCGAGGTCACGACATGACGGACTCCCCAACGGTCCATGAAGTCCCGGAACTCGTGGCTGGTGAACTGGGTTCCTCCATCAGTCCTGAGGCGGAGGGAACACCAACTTCTCTGAAGTAATGCCTGAAATTCCGGATGGTAGCAGTAGCCGTTGTATCACTACCACAGGGGACGACAACAGGCCATCCAGACAATCGGTCGGCAATGACGAGGAAGGACTTCCCTGCCACTGCAAAGAAGTCGGCCGACACAGACTCGAAGGATCTTGACGGGTTATCGTCGCACATTAAAGGTTCCTGTTGCTGGCTGGGTTGCAGAGTCTGGCACGGCTCACAGGCACGGACGGTACTTGCAATGTCCGCGTCGATTCCGGGCCAAAATACAGTCTGCTTCGCCCGTCGCTTGGTGGCCTCCACTCCTCGATGGCTGTCGTGAAGACGGGTCAAGGTACGGCGGCGTAGGGCAGCAGGAATGACTACTCGTGGACTATACAAGACGAGGTCTCCGTCACAATAGAGGTCCTCGCGTATCTTCCAGTACGGGAGTAGCGATTCATGAAGGTCGTATCGGTTAGATGGAAATCACTGGGACACACAGTGGACGAGCCGGATGTAGGAAGGGTCGGCCCGGGCTGCGGTGCGGAGATCTTCAAGGGTCTTGTCTGCATCCGGTGCTGTAGACTCTTCTGATGTGAAGACGGCCTTCAATGAGACTACTGACTTGAGGGATGCAGCAGCTGTAGAACACAACATCTCGTCCTCTTGGGTGGGGCGATTGACAGGGGCGCGGGACAGGGCATCCGGGATGCACAGCAGCTTACCGGCACGCCACACAGCCGTGAAGAGATAAGGCGAGAGCTTCTCTTTCAAACGTTGAAGGCGAGGATTCTCTACTGCATCCAAAGAGTAATGATTGATTATAGGTACAAGAGGGCGATGATCCGTGAAGAGGGTGAAGTGCTGAAGTCCTCTCAGGTAGAAGCGGCACTTCGCCATCACCCAGACAACAGCCAACATCTCCAACTCAATCGTGGCATATCGGGTCTCGGCGTGCGTCAGGAACCGGGATCCACACTGAATTAAGCGGAGTTGTCCACCGCCATGGTCCTGCAGAAGGGCGTAACCAACGCCGTAGAGTCTGGAGGCGTCAGTCTGGAGGACGGAGGGTAGGGCTGGGTCGTAACAGGTGAGGACAGGTGGACTTAAGAGGGCCTGCTTGACTCGCTGGAAGGCCTCTTGATGATCTGGGGTCCACAGGAATATCCTCCTGGGGCTCAGCAGAGGGCGTAACGGCTGGGCTGCGGCGGAGATGCCAGGTGAAAATTCAGCCAGCTGATTGACCTGACCCAAAAAAGAATGGAGGTCTGTCAGGTTGGCAGGGGTTGGAAAATCCCTGATTCCACTTAATTTCTCTGGGTCAGCTGCGATACCTGATGCTGAGAGAGTGTACCCACAGAAGTTCACTGATGGTGCGGCGACTACAAACTTGTCAGCGTTGAGGGTAATCCCGTACTTTCGACATCTGGTGAGAACTTCATATATTCGGGAGAGGTGGGCACAGTAGTCTTCGTCATGGAGTAAAATATCATCAACCAACTTGACACAATTCGTGACTCCTTGAAGGGCCGCGTCACCACGTTGACAGAATGTATCGCCCGTAGCGGCAAATCCCATGGGGCCTCTGCAATACTGATATCTTCCATATGGTGTGATGAATGTAGTCAAATGCTGTTCTTCGGCCAACTCGATCTGCCAATAACCACATAAGGCGTCCATCGTTGTAAAAAACTTCGCCTTCGGGTCCACATTTCAAACAGCTGCGAAGGGTGTGGGTGAAGGGTGGGCTGGACGGGAAACTTGCTGGTTAAGTTTTGACAGATCGGTGGTGATCCGTACTCCACCACGAGGTTTGGCACCAAGGTGAAGGTTCGTCTCCGGCCGGCTTGATGATTCCCTGAGCAACCATGGAGTCAAGCTCTTGTCTAACTAGCTCCTTGTAGGCGTGAGGAATCAAACGAGGGGTGTGGATGGCAAAAGGTGTGGCACCATCCTTAAAATGAATCTTCATAGGTGGACCCACCATCGGCTTGAGTGGTGCGGATCCCAAAGATTTCTTCGTAACCAACACGTCAGCAAACTCCTTGAGAAGGTAAGCTCTTGCATCAGAAGGAAACGTGTTTGTAGAGATAGGGAGTTCCTTCAACCTGTTGACATGGGTGACCTTTAAAATAGGTTTGGGGAATTCCTTGGAAATAGTGACCAACTCTTGACAATGGCCATATGATAAAAGCGGAGACGGGATACCATCATGAACATCAATCCGGGCCGAGCAAGACTGCTTACCAAAGGTAAGAGTAGCCCAGAAAGATCCCAAAGCTGGAGCCATCTTGGAACCATCAGCTGTCAGTTTCGTTGTCTGAGGAGGGGGCTGTACGTTGCTCCTGGGTATTCCCAAACTTGCTAAGTGTTGTGGACCAATTACTGAGACGTCAGCGCCGGTGTCAGGTAACATCTGAAGACTGGATGACCAGTTACCGTAAGAAATGACGACACTGATGTGCTGGGGCGTCGTGTCTGTGGAACAATGTACACCACGGCAGGAACGACTGGACACAGCGTCTTGATGCTTGCCAGAAGGAGGGGGCATGCCAGCACTACCTGAGGATGACTTCTTGGATCCTAGGTGGTGTCCTCTCTGTGTCTTCTTACGACAACATTTGTCATAATGGCCCACACGACCACAAAGTCTGCACTGAACTTTGCTAGTAGGGCACTTGACTGTGTAAGCCCAGTGACCCTGGCGGTCGCAACTTCTGCACACGCTTTGAGCAGCTGGGCACTGGGAGGCATCATGCTGTCTCGTGCAGCTGTTACACAAAGCTGCTGCTGAAGGTGTAGCTGGAGGGTGAGGGGTGGGGCTTCCTTGCTGCTTCTTACCCTTTCTGTAGGAAGACACCGCCCTCACCTGGTCAGGTTGTGAGAGTGAAGCTGAAGTCGCCCACCTGGCGGCCTCGTACGCTCGACATTTTGTAACTACATCTTGAAGGGAGGAAGTGGGGTCAAGTGAAATGAGACGCTGAACTAGCTCTTCATCTCGAATACCCGTTAAAATAATCGTCTTGAGTTGTGTCTCTTCACAGACTTGAGAATTTCCAGAACAAACATCAACGTCCTCTGAATATCTCTTGAGTCTTACAAAAAATGCACCAAAAGATTCTCCATGAAGCTGCTTACATTGGAGGAGTTCTCTTCTTCTGAGTGCTTCGTTGCACTGTACCTTAACATGTTCCTGTAACTTGTCGAGCACGGCCTCTACCGTCAGAGTTGTCATAGGAGGCACTTGAAGTGTGTGCTCGAGAGTACGTTGTGTCTCTATGGACAAGCACATACGAAGCTGTATCATCTGTTTGGGCTGTGGTAATAGGGTGTGTCATACGGAGGCGAATTTTTTTTGTTTGAGTTTGAAAAATCGGCCCATGGTATTAATGATGTAGTTCTATGTGCAGAATCATGTGATATCTTCAGATTTGAAAAGTTTTCATTTTTTGCTAGGTAAATTTTAACTTGAAATCTTATGAAAATTCAGTATTCCCACCCTTTTACCAACACCACTAAATAGCTTATTTAAAGTAAAGTAAATGTATCAGGTTAATTTATTAGGATGAAAATGATCCAGAATAGTGAAACGAATGATCTTGACACATCTATTAAATTTAATATTCCTTTAGAAAACAAAATCATCAAATACAAAAACCGGTTTTACTACTTCGACCCGGTGTTGCTGCACACCATAGAGAACATGTCTTTCTTGCTTCTGCTTCTACTCATCACCTCCCTGCTGACCACCTGAGCTCGGATGTAGCCTTCCCTCCTCTCCTGGCTGTACACATGACTGCTGGCCTCGCTCACTTGCTGTACACAACGCTCTATACTCTGGGTGTGCGAGGGCCAGGCAGGGACATGCATGGGGTTGTCCAGGAAAGCTCTGACTTGAACATTGGTGAGGCTGCAGGTAAGAGGGGGCTCACTGCCAGCCTGGATGTTATCCAGATCTATGAGATCAGTGAGGGTCTTGGCACCTAGATTGACTTCAGGAGTCTTCCTGACCCTGAAGGAATTGTCAACAACTGATTCGTCATGCCCAGATCCTCTCATAAGTCTCATATCCAAGATCTTTTTGACTGCCACTCTTCTGTCCTCCTCATCCTTACTGCAGAGCATTGTCTGCAGAACTGCCTCGGGATGAGCATACTAGGAAGATCTCCTCACAGTCTGCTCCACAATCTGAACAACCTTCCTTGGCTGACTCCTCAGGAGCTCAAGCTGGAAGAGAACATGCCTCGGACCTTCGGAGAACGATGACCTGACCTTGGTGTTGAACCAATTTGGCAAGTAGACCCTCACGATGAATTGGACAATAAGTCTCAGGTTGTGAAGCTGGTTCCCTTTCAGTTTATGATGAGCGACCCAAATTCTGCAGAACCTGAGAGCCGTTGTGAGCCACCTAGAATGTGAGACTGGACCTATCTGCAGGTAAGCAAGTCTATCAGGCATGACTCCAGTTTTGATGGCACTGCAAATCATGTAACCATAGTACTGGTCAGTACTCAGGTCGTCAATGACAGTATGTGCAAGCTCAATGAGTGGAGGGCCAACTGTGATTTTTTCAAAGCTCGGATTTATTTCTAACTCAGTGGCAGAGTCCAGCATCTTGCCAAGAGGACCAGACCATCTGTTGTTTGAAAGAGTCTTGCCATCCAGCTCCTGGATCAGATGTCTGAGTGGCAACTCGTTGGTGTGGAGGTCACAAACAATCCAGACCAGCTTCCTCCCAATCTTCCGCTCTATCCACTGTATGACCCCCCCTTGCCACCCTGTGTTCGTGTTGGTGCTGTCCCCTCCAATGGTCTGCAGGGTCTGGTCTACGTTCCTCTCTCTGAGCCAGTTCACAATGTTATCTGCCACTATCTCAGCTGGTTTCCTGATGTCATCTTTCTCTGGAGTGAAATGCCACAAATACTTCCCTCCTGGTTCACTGCAGCAGGAGTAGTGTTCCTCCTTCACCATGACAGGGAACAACTTGTCAGAATCTCCAACTTTCATGAACACTTTAGTGTCATCCCTTCTCCCATCAAAGAACAAACAATTGATTCCATTTTCTCTTATCCTCTTATCAAACTCCCCTTCTAGGTTACTGACAAGTTTCTTCTGAGCTCTCCTTACTTTGTTATGATCTATCACCAGGTGAACATCATCAGGTGTTATCAAACCACCGTCAATCCAGGCAGCTGTTGCTATCTCTGCAGTTTCTCTGAGACCAGTGTGGTGTCGCATGCTGGCCAGAGCTATGCTCGGGATATCTTTCCTATTTCGAATCTTATGCCTGGAAGGTTTGGGATCATTATTTTCTGGGTTAGGGACAAAGTCACCATTCACCTGGTCAGCACTCGCATCAGCCATGGGGAAGTCATTAAACTCTGAATCAGCTTGACTCCAATCATCGGCCTTTTTTACCTCACCCTGGGCCTTCTCAAGTCTCTTTTCCTCGGCAACTCTTCTCCTCTTCTGTCTCTCTGTGGCAGCCTCCTGTCTCTTGGACTCCGGAATATCTTGGCTAGAAATCATGAGAGCCCCTTTACTGCCAGTCTTCTCTCTCTGTGCTTTGACAAATGCCAGTTCGATCACAGGAATCTTCAGTTCACGCTTGCAAATACAGGAGATGTGGGCCTCGGATTTACAGTCACGATCGCATCCAAACTCAGGACAGAGAACAATTGGGCACTTGCAAGTAATTATGTCAAATAACTGGTCCAGTTGCTTGGCAAAGCTGTCCTTAACTGCAAGTTTTCCTCTCCCAAGAGAGATATCTCTTGCCTTTTCCCAACTGGCTAGCAGTCTCTCACTAATCTTCTTCTGACTTGTTATGACTGGAGGCTTGAACTGAGCATTAGCCAGAGTGTACTGTGCCAAGACAGCTTTGGTCATATCACTGGCAATGTCTTTGTTTGTGTAAGTTCTTGGTTCTTTTCACTGATTTGCCTGATTAAAACACCGTATCTCAAAGCATCTCTCAATGTAGGCAAATCCGACTTCAGGAGCTCTCTCCCAGACCCAAGATAGTGACTGAGATGGCTGAATTTTTGGTTCCTCGTCCTGACACAAGCAGCCATCGCAAATATTATCAACTTATAAATGCATCAGAATCTGAAACAGAAAAAAATATTGTTAGTTGGGTTGTTAAAGAATGAAGTCAGAAAGCATTGTTCACTATTTAATTGTAATGCACTAATGCAGCTGTACGTTAGATTTTCGATAAATTTCACGCTAAAATTTACCTAGCAAAAGGTTGCAAAATATTGAAACTGAAATTATTTTCTGTTTATATACACAAAAATCTACCAAAAAGGTGATGGGCCATTAGTTTTAGCTGATCTTCCCTCCTATGACACACCCTAGTATGCATATACATAGGGATTACCTGTGGATTGTTACTGTAGGTCAGTGGTTCCCAAACTTTTTTCTGATCATTACCCACTTTTCATATATGATCCTTATCCATGGCCCCCCTCTCCCAATCCATATCTCTGGCTGACTCAGCTGCTGACTGGCTGTTCTAGTGTGGTGGGGCTTGGGATTTTTATGTGTACATAGCCTTAGCTTATGGCCCCCTAAATTTTGCTGGGGGGCCATGGCCCCCAGTTTGGGATCCACTGCTGTAGGTAATCACACAATGTAATCCCTAGCTGTGGGTGGTTCATGCAGTAGTTTCTTAACGTATCAGGGATAGTTATGGGAGCATACCTTCTATTACATTATACGGGCTCAGTGTTTACAAAGGGTAAGGTTGCGTTTACACCTAACGAGTCGATCCGAGTCATTAGAGCCATTTGACTGTAGAGTTAAATTGACTCATTTCCGTTCATGCAGAGCGTCAAGAAGAGTCACGTTAGTCAGTGTGTGTATGTATGTGTGTGTGTGTGTGAGCGTGCTTTCAGCTACCGTCGCTGTCTAACCCTCGTGGTGAATAGCGAAGTACTGGAACCATGCGTATGTCTTCCCCTGCAAGTACACAGCCTCTTCACCAACAAGACTCCTGCTGTGCCTCCTCGTGGCAACACACGGTAACTGAGTGCCTCGTGGGCCCAAGCTAGACCAGCAGGGGATCTCGGAACAGCAGTGGGCTCCAGAGGGACGGCGCATAAGCCCACTGGCATGTGGACACGTCCTGGCGCCTTCCAACCACTGCCCTGCTGACTTGCAAATTAGCTTTGGGAGGTATGAGGCAACGAAAAATCTGCAGTGGAGCCCCGCATCAGGCAGACATGCTTACAGAGTTCCAGTCAGACCCTAACGACAGTATAGGCGGGAGAGGTGACCACCATGGAAACCCAACGACTACATCTGCGGATGAAGGTAATGCATGATGGACAGGCTACTCAGGTGAAACCCAACAAACTGGGCTATCGGCAGTCCATTGCAACTCTCCCTCTCCCCAGTCGTTGCCACTACTTGCGCCACTGGATCAGGAAACGGGAAAGTCAAGATGTGTGGCTTCAGCCTGCGCTCCAGCCTCGCCACATAAATCAACTCACGTACAGCCATCATCCAGTTCGTCATACTTCTCATCATCATCAAACACCTATCCCCCCAAAAGTCCTCTGGTGACAGGCCAGTGGCGACGGGAACAGGCAGATATGACTGCCGGGAGTCTCCAATAACAAATCTACACAGGGGCGGCATAGATAAGATGGTCGTTTGTACACTGGGATTTAGGCAGCAGTGCAATGTGATCCTGTCTGTGCGACTGAGCAGCCCTTACCAGGAGTCACTCTGCTCACCCCACATAGGGAGCTGGCTAAAAAAGGTGCCCTAAACATAGCCTGCCTAAAGAACCAATCTGACTGGGCAACTGCACCCATTAAGGTCGAATACATAATCATAATCACGTCCTAAGGCAAAAACAAACTAAACAACCTCTTATGGTCGCTGCATGGAATATCAGGATCCTTCTGGATACTGGAACAAATGAGCATCTTGAGAGAAGATTCGCCCTTGTGGCAAAAGAGCTGTCTAGGTATAACATCGACATGGCAACCATTAGTGAAGCCTCCAGTGCACGTTATAACACCAAGCGACTGGAGGATCCGGCGGTAGCACATGCTTTCAGTGAGCAGCTAAACGATGTGATGATAAAAAACACTACAAGAAATAACCAAAATCCTAGTGCCAATGGGGCCCCATCAAAGCTATTGTCACAAAAACCTGCAACGAGATACTCGGCCTGATCAAAAGAAAACACCAGGATTGGTTTGATGAAAAAGACCCTTGAAATCGAAGTACTCGTCAATAGTAAACGTGTTACTCTCACTGACTGGCAGAACAACCCTGATACCATTCCGAGAAGAAAACGGCGGCCCAGCGAGAATTTCACAAACTAATGAAGGAATGGTGGGAAAATAAAGCTTGTGAAATGCAAAAATATGCAGATGAAGACAAGATGCGTGAATTTTTCAATTCTGCTAAAACAATATATGGCCCAACTACTCATGGCATGACCCCCTCCGCTCATCTGACGGTAACTCCCTAATTAAAATGAAGAAGGCATTCATCAGTGCTGGAAAGAGCACTACCATTCGCTGCTTAACTGAAACACCGATGTGGATGTCCTGACCCAGCAGGTTCCTCAGCACCCAGAGCTACCCTCCATACCTGCATGAGGTAGCTACTGCCGTCAAGCACATGAACAATAACAAAGCCTCAGGGCCTGATTGAATCCCAGCCGCGGTGTAAGGACCTCTCCTTGCCAGCCGTCTCCACTCACTCCCAGAGAATATATGGGAAAAGGAGGAATTCCCCCCCAGATCTTAAAGAAGCCTCGATTGTCAATATTTACAAGAATAAGGGACACCGGTCAGACTGTGGCAACTACTGCAAGATCTCACTGCTGTTTGTAGCTGGCAAGATTATCGCCCAAGTGCTCTTAAACAGAAATCATCCTGAGGTGGAAAATTTCCTCCCAGAATCCCAATGTGGCTTTGTGGCTTTAAATTTTCACACCACTGACTTGATCTTTGGCTGCCCGCCAGATAGAGGAAAAGTGTAGAGAACAGCGTTGTGACCTGTACATGGCCAACATCGACCTAACCAATGCCTTCGACTCAGTCAACAGGGAAGCACTCCGGCGTACCCTTAGCCATTGTGAAGCAACTCCACGATGGCATGAACGGCAGTGTCCTGCTTAATGGCACCCACTCTGAGATCTTCTGCATCCAAACGGGGGTAAAACAAGGATGTGTACTGTCACCAACTCTCTTTTCCATTTTCTTGGTTGCCTTCCTTACTCGTGCCAGTGCCAATTTAGCCGGAGGGGGGGGGGGGGGGGCATCGAGTACCAGATGAAGGGTCATCAACATAAGACGACTCCAGGCAGGAACAAAGGTGTTGGCAGCTTCAGTGTGCAGACGACCTCACCCTTGTCGCTCACAATGAACGCGGCCTATACAGGAGATCCTAATCACCTACACAGATGCATATACACACTTCGAACTTGAGGTGAATGTACGTCAGACTCAGATTCTCTTTCCGTCTGCCCCTGGTTCAGCCACACCACCATCCATCCAGCTTAACGTTACTACCCTCTCTAATGTTACCCACTTTTGGTATCTCAGCTCCCACCAGTCCACTAACGCGGACATCGATGAAGAGATTCAACACCGGATTACATGTGCACCTCAAGCCTTTGGCAGACACCATACCCGTGACTACAGGTGTAAGGAGCTGAAATTATCTACAAAGCAGAACGTATATAGAGCAGTGATCCTCCCCACCCTGTTCTATGGCAGCGAGACATGGGCCACAAACAGGGGGCACCTCAAGGCCCTTGAAATTTTTCACCAACGTAGTCTGCGTTCCATACTCCGAGTTCGCTGGAAAGACAAGAGAACGAATGCCAGTATTCACGCTGACACAAACTGTAGGAGCATCGAGGCTACCATTATCCATGAACAACTACGCTGGACTGGTCATGTTACCAGCATGGACGACAGTATAGACTGCCAAAGCACCAGCGCTGGAAGGTTGCTGCAGCCGCCCCTCCCGAACTGGATGTAGCCCTCCACACGTGCAACATCTGAAGACGACTCTGCCGGTCCCGTATCGGCCTTTTTAGTGACCTCAGAACTCACCAATGAAGGTGACATCCTTGATAACTTATATCATTGTATCATAGCTGGATGATCGTCATACTCGATTCCGAGTGACAGTAAAGTAGTAGTAGTAGTAGTAGTAGTAGTGTGTGTGTTGAGTGTTCTTGTGTGTGTGTGTGGAGTTTGTGTGTGTGGAGTGTGTGCGTGTGTGTGTCTGTGTGTGTGTGTCTGTGTGTGTGTTGAGTTTTATGTGTCTGTGTGTGTTGAGTTTTGTGTGTGTGTGTGTGTGTGTTAAGTTTTGTGTGTGTGTGTGTGTATGTGTGTGTGTTGAGTTTGTTTGTGTGTGTGTGTGTGTGTGTGTGTGTGTGTGTGTGTGTGTATAAAATAGTGGAGTAGTGAGTCAACATTGTAGAAGAGGGCCCAGTAGCAGCAAGAGGTGTAGGGACGCCAGGGGAGCACGGGAGAAGCCCCGGCTAGCGGTGACCAGGCCAGGTAGTGAGTGGGCGTCAGGAGTGTGTGGGAGAGGCCCCAGGTAGCGCCGCCCTAGGCTACCACGTGCGCGAGCTGCCTCAGGCTTGCCAGATGACGGCCCCGAGCAACCCTCTGCCCGCACCTCACCTGCTCGTCATTATCACCCTAATGACAATGTCCTAGCTTGAGCAGCTGTTAGATTTGCATATATTTCAACAGCAGTCAGACGCAATATTCAAAGAAAATCTAGAGTAGAATGGCTACGGGAGTGTTGTGGTAAGAAGAGAGAAGGATGAAGGTGCTGGCTGATGTTAAGTATGGCGAGACTGCTGCAGTCAAAACAACAGGTGATGAGCGGCCATCCAAATTACCCTCAGCTCGTCGCCGCGTCTCAAAATACTTCGTTCGCTTTATATCGGTACCGCTCAATTACCTGTACCTATTATGGCAGCAAGTGAAGCGAAGTGTTGGAGTTTGGTGAAGGGTGAGCAGTGTGTCGGGGAGGGAGGGGGGGGGGGGGTGGCACGCGCCCTCATGAGGGTAGCTGGCTCTTCTCCCGCCCCCTCCCCCAACACCCTTAACCAACCGCCATCAGACTGACGCACAAGATCACGGATTATCCCGTCAGGAATGACTTTCACTCCTACTGCTACTAAGGCCGCCAGGTGCTTACGATGATGCGTGGCATGCGGCGTGCGCTTACGCTGAGCATGTGGTGGGTGCGGGTAACTCCTTGTAAAAGATATATCTGGTCAATACCACATGATGATTTACTTATTATGAGTATGTGGTGAGTAAAAATGACCAATTGATTGTTCTCTACTGTGGGAAACATGGGTATTTGCTTCTCATCACCATAATACAGACTAACAGTTAACTAGATACTGTAGGTTGTATATATTTGAGGCTTCATGTGATAGTTGTAAAATATCATGTAACTTGTGTTGGGTGGCGTGTGTTGGGTAGCGTGGGTTGGGAGGCGTGTGTCAGGTGGGAGTGTAGCGTGGCGTATGGTGGGTGGGATGTGTAGGGTGGCGTGTGTTGGGTGGCGTGTGTCAGGTGGGAGTGTAGGGTGGCGTGTGTTGGCTGGGATGTGTTGGGTGCCTTGTTTTGGGTGGCGTGTGTCAGGTGGGATGTGCAGGGTGGCGTGTGTTGGGTGGCGTGTATTGGGTGGCGTGTGTCAAGTGGGAGTGTAGGGTAGCGTGTGTCAGGTGGGATGTGTAGGGTGGCATGTGCCAGGTGGGATGTGTAAGGTGGCATGTGCCAAGTGGGATGTGTTGGGTGGCGTGTGTCAGGCGGGAAGTGTAGGGTGTCATGTGTTGGGTGGCGTGTGTCAGGTGGGATGTGTAGGGGGCGTGTATCAGGTGGGATGTGTAGGGTGGCGTAGGTTGGGTGGCGTGTGTCAGGTGGGATGTGTAGGGTGTCATGTGTTGGGTGGCGTGTGTCAGGTGGGATGTGTAGGGTGGCGTGTGTCAGATGGGATGTGTACGGTGACGTGTGTCAGGTGGGTTGTGTACGGTGGCATGTGCCAGGTGGGGTGTGTCAGGTGGGATGTGTAGGGTGACGTGTATCAGGTGGAATGTGTAGGGTCGCGCGTGCCATGTGGCGTGTGTTGGGTGGCGTGTGTAAAGTGGGATATGTACCGTGGCGTGTGTTGGGTGGCGTGTGTAAAGTGGGATATGTACCGTGGCGTGTGTTGGGTGGCGTGTGTCAGGTAGGATGTGTAAGGTGGCGTGTGTCGGGTGGGATGTGTCGGGTGGCGTGTGTTGGGTGGCGTGTGTCAAGTGGGATATGTCGGGTGGCGTGTGTCAGGCGGAATCTGTAGGGTGGCGTGTGGGATGTGTAGGGTGATGTATGGGATGTGTAGGGTGATGTGTGGGATGTGTAGGATAACTTGTGGGATGTGTAGGGTGATGTGTGTCAGGTGGAATGTGTAGGGTAACGTATGGGATGTGTAGGGTGAGATGTGTAGGGTGATATGTGGGATGTGTAGGGTGTCGTGTGGGATGTGAATGGTGAAGTTTCAGGTGGGATGTGTAGGGTCACTTATGGGATGTGTAGGTTGTCCTGTGGGATGTGTAGGGTAATGTGTTGGATGTGTAGGGTGACATGTGGGATGTGTAGGGTATCGTGTGGGATGTGTAGGGTAACTTGTGGGATGTGTAGGGTGATGTGTGTCAGTTGGGATATGTAGGGTAACGTGTGGGATGTGTAGGGTGTCGTGTGGGATGTGTAGGGTAATGTGTGGGATGTGTGGGGTGAGGTGTGGGATGAGTAGGGTGATGTGTGGGATGTGCAGGGTGACGTGTGCGATGTGTAGGGTAACATATGGGATGTTTAGGGTGTCCTGTGGGATGTGTAGTGTAATGTGTTGGATGTGTAGGGTGTCGTGTGGGATGTGTAGGATATCGTGTGGGATGTGTAGGGTAACTTGTGGGATGTGTAGGGTGATGTGTGTCAGGTGGGATGTGTAGGGTAACGTATGGGATGTGTAGGGTGTCCTGTGGGATATGTAGGGTAATGTGTTGGATGTGTAGGGTGTCGTGTGGGATGTGTAGGGTGATGTGTGTGATGTGTAGGGTGATGTATGTGATGTGTAGGGTGATGTGTGGGATGTGTAGGGTGACGTGTGGGATGTGTAGGTTATAGTGTGGGATGTGTAGGGTGTCGTGTGGGATGTGTAGGGTTTCGTGTGGGATGTGTATGGTGACGTGTGGGATGTGTAGGGTGACGTGTGGGATGTGTAGGGTGACGTATGGGATGTATAGGGTGACGTGTGGGATGTGTAGGGTGTCGTGTGGGATGTGTAGGGTAATGTGTGGGATGCGTAGGGTGTCGTGTTGGATGTGTAGGGTGATGTGTGGGGTGTGTAGGGTGACGTGTGGGATGTGTAGGGTTACGTGTGGGATGTTTAGGGTGTCGTGTGGGATGTGTAGGGTGTCGTGTGGGATGTGTAGGGTGCTCGTGTGGTATGTGTACGGTGTCGTGTGGGATGTGTAGGGTGACGTGTGGGATATGTAGGGTGTCATGTGGGATGTGTAGGGTGTCGTGTGGGATGTGTAGGGTAATGTGTGGGATGCGTAGGGTGATGTGTGGGATGTGTAGGGTGATGTGTGGAATGTGTAGGGTGACGTGTGAGATGTGTAGGGTGACGTGTGGGATGTGTAGGGTAATGTGTGGGATGTGTACTGTGACGTGTGGTATGTGCAGGGTGACGTGTGGGATGTGTAGGGTGACGTGTGGGATGTGTAGGGTGACGTGTGGGATGTGTACTGTGACGTGTGGGATGTGCAGGGTGACGTGTGGGATGTGTAGGGTATAGTATGGGATGTGTAGGGTGACGTGTGTGATAAATATTAATAATAAATGATAATAATAATTAACGGTTTATTGAAAAAATTTTGCAGCCCGAAGGCTGAAAATATTCATTGGACATAAATGACTTATTACATACATTGGTGGTTTAACAAAAGCCTTCATTAGAGATAGGTGAAGGAACATACAGTGAACATACAGATTAATGTAGGTGTTGAACAGCAAACACGTAGTGTAGTAACTCCCTCCCAGATGGTGTTAGGAGGAACTCACGTGGTGTAGTAGTTTCCTCAGATGGTGTTATAAGGGACCTGGCGTGGTGTAGTAATTCCCTCGCAGATGGTGTTATGAGGGACCTCACGTGGTGTAGTAATTGCCTCACAGATGGTGTTATGAGGGGCCTCACGTGGTGTAGTAACTCCCTCACAGATGGTGTTATGAGGGGCATCACGTGATGTAGTAATTCCCTCACAGATGGTGTTATGAGGGGCCTGACGTGGTGTAGTAATTCCCTCACAGATGGTGTTATGAGGACCTCACGTGGTGTAGTAATTTCCTCACAGATGGTGTTATGAGGGACTTGACGTGGTGTAGTAAT
Organism: Homarus gammarus; assembly: GCA_958450375.1. NCBI lineage: Eukaryota > Metazoa > Arthropoda > Malacostraca > Decapoda > Nephropidae > Homarus > Homarus gammarus. The sequence continues at coordinate 314,245 of CAUDMG010003838.1, forward strand.
TCCCTCACATATGGTGTTATGAGGGACATGTGGTGTAGTAATTCCCTCACAGATGGTGTTATATGAGTGAGGTGTGGTCTTAGGCCTCCCTATCGTAGACGAATTAACACATCGCTGGTTGTTGTTGGGTCTCACGGGCCGTTATCACTGGGTACCTGGGACCTCACTGTGTGAAGGTTAACTTGGGTATAACTGTTACTGTTGAGTTGTTCTCACTGACTTAAGCACTGTTCACCACTGTTCACCTCTGTCTAACACTGGTTCCCTTCCTTTCCTAAATGAAATTGTAACTTCTGGCGAGAACTTGTTGATATTCCGGTGGGGAGGAGGGTTCAGGGGAGGGGGTTGGTATGGGCCAACTTAACAGTTGACCTGGCTGCTCCGAGAGGAGCGCCAGGTACGTCTAGACCCTTCGGTGGTCAAGGATGTGTAGGGTGACGTGTGGGATGTGTAGGGTGGCGTGTGGGATGTCTAGGGTGACGTGTGGGATGTATAAGGTGACGTGTGGGATGTATAAGGTGACGTGTGGGATGTGTAGGGTGACGTGTGGGTTGTATAAGGTGACGTGTGAGATGTGTAGGGTGTCGTGTGGGATGTGTAGGATAATGTGTGGGATGTGTAGGGTGTCGTGTTGGGTGTGTAGGGTGTCGTGTGGTATGTGTACGGTGTCGTGTGGGATGTGTACGGTGACGTGTGGGATGTGTAGGGTGTCGTGTGGGATGTGTAGGGTGTCGAGTGGGATTTGTAGGGTGATGTGTGGGATGAGTAGGGTGATGTGAGGGATGTGTAGGGTGACGTGGGATGTGTAGGGTGACGTGTGGGATGTGTAGGATGACGGATGAGATGTGTAGGGTGTCGTGTGGGATGTGTAGGGTGACGTGTGGGATGTGTATGGTGTATTGAGGGATATGTAGGGTGTCGTGTGGGGTGTGTAGGGTGACGTGTGGGATAAATAATAATAATAATAATAATAATAATAATAAGCGGTTTATTGAAAAAGTTTGCAGCCTGAAGGCTGAAAATATTCATTGGACATAAATGACTTATTACATACATTGGTGGTTTAGCAAAAGCCTTCATTAGAGAAAGGTCAAGGATCATACAGTGAACATACAGATTAATGTTTACACACGTAGATCATGTGAGCTGAGGTGTTGAACAGCAGACACGTAGTGTACTAACTCCCTCATAGATGGCGTTATGAGGGGCATCACGTGGAGCACTAGTTCCCTCACAGGTGGTGTTATGAGGGGCTTGACGTGGTGTAGTAATTCCCTTACAGATGGTGTTGCGCGGGGCCTGATGGTGTACAGTAGTAGTTCCCTCACAGATGGTGTATGAGGGGACTGATGATGTAGTAATTCCCTCACAGATGGTGTATGAGGGGCCTGGTGTGGTGTAATAATTCCCTCACAGATGGTGTATGAGGGGCCTGGTGTGGTGTAATAACTCCCTCACAGATGGTGTTATGAGGGGCATCACATGGCGAAGTAATTCCCTTACAGATTGTGTTATGAGGGGCATCACGTGGTGTAGTAATTCCCTCACAGATGGTGTTATGAGGAACTTCACATGATGCTGTAGCAACTCATTCACTACGTGGTGTCGTAGCGTCATGGGGACACCACGTGGTCTGTTGTCACAGGACTTCACTCACTCAAGTGGGTAAGGTAATGAGTGGGATGTGAGGGGTGACGTGTGGGATGTGGAGGGTGTCGTGTGGGATGTCTAGGGTGACGCGTGGGATGTGTAGGGTGACGTGTGGGATGTGTTGGGTGTCGCGTGGGGTGTGTAGGGTGACGCGTGGGATGTGTAGGGTGTCGTGTAGGATGTGTAGAGTCCTCTTATGGGCTGAATTTTGTTGTAGTGGCGGACTGCGCGAGTTGGGTGGGGGGCTGGAGGTGGCAGGAGGTGGCGATGGCGAGGGTGGTGCAGTAGTCCACGGCCAAACCTTTCTAGTGCTTGGTGATGGAGGTCACTGAGGGATGGCATTTCCAGGGTGGAGAGAGCGTTGATGTAGCCGGAGTATTCTGCGCCGAGCATGATTCTGCAGGCCCTTTTCTGTACCTTCTCTAGCTGACGTTGTTGGGTGGAGTTGAGAGAAGACGACCAGGCTGGAGACGCATACGTTAGTTTGGGGAGAATAAAGGCGTTGTACATGGTCCTCAGCTCTGGCGTGGGTGTCCCAATTGACCTAAGTCTTCGTAGCATGTTGGATGTGTAGGGTGTCGTGTGAGATGTGTAGGGTGACGTGTGGGATGTGCATGGTGTCGTGTGGGATGTGTAGTGTGACGTGTGGGATATGTAGGGTGTCATGTGGGATGTGTAGGGTGTCGTGTAGGATGGGGAGGGTGACGTGTGGGATGTGTATGGTGACGTGTGGGATGTGTAGGGTGACGTGTGGTATGTGTAGGGTGTCGTGTAGTAGGGTGATGTGTGGGATAATAATAATAATAATAATAATAATAATAATAATAATAATAATAATAATAATAATAATAATAATTATAATAAACGGTTTATTGAAAAAGTTTGTACCCCGAAGGCTGAAAATATACATTGGACATAAATGACTTATTACATTCATTGGTGGTTTAACAATAGCCTTCATTAGAGGAACGTGAAGGAACATACAGTGAACATACAGATTAAAGCTTACACATGTAGCTCATGTGAGCTGAGGTGTTGAACAGCAGACACGTAGTGTAGTAACTCCCTCACAGATGGTGTTATGAGGGGCTTGACGTGGTGTAGTAATTCCCTCACAGATGGTGTTATGAGGGGCCTGAGGTGGTGTAGTAATTCCCTCACAAATGGTGTATGAGGGGCCTGATGTGGTGTAATAATTCCCTCCAGATAGTGCTACGAGGGGCATCACATGGCGTAGTAATTCCCTCACAGATGGTGTTATGAGGAACTTCACATGATGCTGTAGCAACTCATTCACTACGTGGTGTCGTAGCATCATGGCGACACCACGTGGTCTGTTGTCACAGGACTTCACTCACTCAAGTGTGTAAGGTGTGGTCCAAGGGAAACTATCACTGGGCAGGGTGACGTGTGGGATGAGTAGGGTGTCATGTGGGATGTATAGGGTGTCATGTGGGATGTGTAGGGTAATGTGTGGGATGTGAGGGGTGACGTGTGGGATGTATAGGATGAAGGGTGGGATGTGTAGGGTGTCGTGTGGGATGTGTAGGGTGTCGTGCGGTATGTGGAGAGTGTCGTGTGGGACGTATAGGGTGTCGTGTGGGATGTGTAGGGTGTCGTGTGGGATGTGAAGGGTGATGTGTGGGATGAGTAGGGTGACGTGTGGGATGTGTAGGATGAAGGGTGGGATGTGTAGGGTGTCGTGTGGGATGTGTAGGGTGACGTGTGGGATGTGTATGATGTCGTCTGGGATGTGTAGGGTGACGTGTGGGATGTGTTGGGTGTCGTCTGGGATGTGTAGGGTGACGTGTGGGATGTGTAGGGTGACGTGTGGGATGTGTATGATGTCGTCTGGGATGTGTAGGGTGTCGTGTGGGATGTGTAGGGTGACGTGTGGGATGTGTTGGGTGTCGTGTGGGATGTGTAGGGTGACGTGTGGGATGTGTAGGGTGTCGTGTGGAATGTGTAGGGTAATGTGTGGGATGTGTGGTGTGTCATGTGGGATGTTTATGGTAATGTGTGGGATGTGTAGGATGAGGAGTGGGATGTGTAGGGTGTCGTGTGGGATAAATAATAATAATAATAATAATAATAATAATAACATTAATAATAATAATTAACGGTTTATTGAAAGAGCTTGGCAGCCAGAAGGCTGAAAATATACAGTTTCATATTTGGGGAATGGGTTTCGAATTACAAATAATATACAAGTAACATAAGTGACACAAATAAGACATAATAACTAGATGGGGAAAAGCTCAAACTACAGTTCATTTCAACATAGTGACAGTGCAAGGAGTAGTGTGTACTAGGAGTGAGTACACTGGTTTATTACAAGTTATTGATAATTTTTTCAATGGTTGGGACTGGGCTGTTCTTATAGCGATCAGTTCGTGCACGTATGGGCTGGATGCGGTTGTGGTGTCGAACAGCAATTCTCGGGCTAGGGATCTCAGGTGGTAGTAGGAGCCGGTGTCGAGGATGGTGTAGAAGCTTCTTACCAAATTTGCAGATGAGGTCGTGGTGATGGTCAGTGAGAGTCGAAAGGGTCAGTGTGTTGAGAGCTTCTTGATATGTGGAGTAGGAAGGGGAGAGAATAATCTTGCATGCCCTCTTTTGCACTTTTTCTAGGTGTTTACGTTGTGTGGCATTTAGGGAGGAAGACCAGGTGGGGGAGGCATAGGTGAGCTTGGGAAGTATGAATGTTGTGTAAACACTGAGGAGCTCGGGTGCAGGAACTCCGAGGGACTTGAGTCGGCGGAGGAGGTGGAGACGGAAACTGGAGGAGGGTGTGAAGGGTGTCGTGTGGGATGTCTAGGGTGATGTGTGGGATGAGTAGGGTGATGTGTGGGATGTGTAAGGTGATGTGTGGGATGTATAGGGTGTCGTGTGGGATGTGTAGGGTGTCGTGTGGTATGTGTACGGTGTCGTGTTGGGTGTGTAGGGTGACGTGTGGGATGTATAGGGTGTCATGTGGGATGTGTAGGGTGTCGTGTAGGATGTGTAGGGTGATGTGTGGGATGTGTAGAGTGACGTGTGGGATGTGTAGGGTGACGTGTGGGATGTGTAGGGTAACGTGTGGGATGTGTACTGTGACGTGTGGGATGTGTATGGTGTCGTGTGGGATGTGTAGGATGTCGTGTGGGATGTGTAGGGTGACGTGTGGGTTGTGTAGGGTGTCGAGGGGGAAGTGTAGGGTGGCGTGTGGGATGCGTAGGGTGTCGTGTGGGATGTGTAGGGTAATGTGTGGGATGTGTGGGGTGTCGTGTAGGATGTTTATGGTGATGTGTGGGATGTGTAGGATGAGGAGCGGGATGTGTAGGGTGACGTGTGGGATATGTAGGGTGTCATGTGGGATGTGTAGGGTGTCGTGTGGGATGTGTAGGGTGATGTGTGGGATGTGAGGGTGATGTGTGGGATGTGTAGGGTGACGTGTGGGATGTGTAGGGTGACGTGTGGGATGTGTAGGGTAACGTGTGGGATGTGTACTGTGACGTGTGGGATGTGTTGGGTAATGTGTGGGATGTGTAGGGTGTCGTGTGGTGTGTGTATGGTGTCGTGTGGGATGTGTAGGATGTCGTGTGGGATGTATAGGGTGTCGTGTGGGATATGTACCTGTTGGCAATGGGTGGGTGGAAAGCATCGCTTGGCATAATATGGCAGATATCCTGGGTCGGTTGCAACTTTGGCTGGCATGTGTCAGATGGCACAATTTTTGGTAACATTTGTATTGTCACGCGTGTCCGGCCAATCATGCCAGATGAATTAATTGGATGTCAGTTGTTAGGCTAGTTCAAGTCAGATGGAAAGGCCTACTTGTCTGTCAGTACATGGCAGGAGTCATATATCGGGCATTATGTTTTGAGTGGTACTTTCCGTTTATCACAAGTCGGTTTGTAATAGCCCCTGTCTTATAGGCAGAAGTATTATATAAATGGGTTAATTACATTTGATTTATATACTCTCTCACTCTGTAACTTTCCACTGGCTATGAGGTACCATGTTCAGAGCACGTGATAAGGTGTGTCCACGGGAAGCCGCGTCATATTGTGCTGAGCTAAGGCACTAGGTAGCCAGCTCTCTGGCTACCTAATGCGGGCAGTAGTTTGATATCCTAGACTAGAGGAAGACGTTATTGAGAGCCATCGTGGATGGTTCCGTCTTCCGTCTAGGGAGGACGACGTACATATTCCCGTTCTCTCTCGATGGGTTCCTACTCATCGGCATTGTTACTCAACCCCTCACACCAAACGGACGTATTTAGCAGGTCTATTTAACATAGCCCCCGTCCTTCTCTTAACACTCATAGTTACAGTGATAAGTTACGGTGATCTTCACTTGCAACTGTATCCTAGATAGTTCCTGAATAAATGGATAACAGACAATTGGGTTTCGCTACTTAAAGCCTATATAATATACATGTTCCGGCCTCATTAACCCAGACGGGATCAGCAGTTAACAGGCCTAGAACATTAGGTCTGTATTGTGTCAACTGTTATATAGGATCTCTTCGTTAGTACACCTCCGGTGGCACTGTCGGCTAGCAAGTAAGTCAGGTGGCATGTGTTGAATCTCTCTGTCTGGTGCCGTGAGTCAGGTGGCATGTGTTGATTCTCCCTGTCTGGTGGCGTGAGTCAGGTGGCATGTGTTGATTGTCCCTGTCTGTTGGGGTGAGTCACATGGCATGTGTTGATTGTCACAAGTCTGGTGTCGTGAGTCAGGTGGCATGTGTTGATTGGCACAGTTCTGGCAGGTCATGTCGGGTATCATGGCAAGTTTCGGGTAGTGTGCTGGTTGGCGCGTCTTGACTGGCATGTATCATATGATAGGCATTAATTGGCATATTTTGAATCAACGGTGTCAGATGAAAGGTGCTGTAAGGTGCATATAAGATGGCATGTATTGGGTAAGACATGTCGGGGAGGCACAACTTGAGTTGTGTGTGTCATATGGTATGTGATGAGTGGCACATGTTGGGTGGTAGGTGCCTCATAGCTTATGTTGGATGGAATATGTTAAACGGAATAAATTAGGTAGCAAGTTTAGAGTAGCATAATTATGTTGGATGGCATGCGTTGTGGGGAAAGTGTTGGGTGCTATATGTAGGAATATAGGTGTTGATAGTCCGTAGTAAATATGTGTGGTGTTATGTGTTGTGTGAAACGTGGAAACCATTATGTGCCAAATAAAACGTGCCAGGTGGTATGTTTTAGGTGGTGTATGCAGCTTAACATATGTCAAATAGCACGTGGTGGCATGTGTAGGGCGGAAAGTGTTGAGTGACATGAGCCCAGATCCATGAGATAGGTAGCACAAAGCTGATGGTATACACAATACCCAGTGTTACGACCGTGTCGTATTTTTCCATTTTGTTTTTATATAACATGCTTCCATGTTGTTCCATATTATTCCTGTAATGATGTGTTATATTTACTATTATATAATCTAGTCACCTTACCCTGTGCTGTCAAGCCCATCTTATTTCTTCATTTAGTATTGTAACAAGCATTCTTTGTTTCTCTAACGACCATCTGCATCGTTAAACGGCCCATGTTTCACCCTCTGGTCTCATTGGCGGGAAACGACCCTATATATAGTACTCCACCTGTAGGCAGGGTTCATTCCAGTCCTCCTTGTCATTCAGTTCACGTTCTTTTGAGTGACATCCGTCACCTGTTACTTATACATATTTTATTTGTGTTGTTCCTGTCCCAACCAATGTGGTATATTTATGTGAGTACCTATTTATGTCTCTTATGTGCCCATCAGTGCTTGGTTAGTTACATTTAAGTAATTCAGTGTTGTTCCTCGATAGTTAATTTCAGTGTTAGTTATTTTATATGTTTATGCAGTGTTAACGTAATCCAATGCTTTATCTTTATTCTTTTGATGTTTCGATGTTTAGTATCATTTGTGTCTTAAAGGTTTCGATAGTGAATCAATTTGTTGTGACAGCCTACGAGGCTCTTTATTGTGTTAATACTTAATTTAATTAAATTCTTAAAGGTTAACTTTATTTATTTTTATTCCCTTTTGATTTACTTCACTTTTCTTTTTGTTTGGTTACGCCTAGAACCTGGATATTAAAGTAAATTAAGAGACTGCGTAACAGTTTTGGCGACCTTTCCAGGATTCACTAACGACCTTTTGACACTTGTGATATTCTTTTTGTGGGTTTTTTTATTATTTCTTAACTAGCCATCATGTTTGGAGATAGTGTTGATGTTAGTTAAAGAGAAGACCACGGTGAAGCTAGTCAAGTTAACGTAGCTGAGTCACGTTCAGTGAATGACGAATTGCGCCTTCTCGAGTCGCAAATAAGATTGAAAGAAGTTAGAATACGTCAGGCGGAAGCTGAAGCTAAGGCGAAATAGGCTGAAACTATAGCAAAAAGAGCTGAGATACGTCAGGCGGAAGCGGAAGCCAAAGCGAAAGTAGCTGAGGCTAAAGCGAAAGAAGCAGATTCAGAAAACTTGCGGCTGCGTATACAGCTAGGTCAGAGTAACCCTTCTAGCACCGATGGCCTCACCCCCAGATCTAGTTTTTCTCATTTTGATCCAGCACGTGCTGCTAGGCTAATGCCCACGTTCTCAGAGGAAAAAGTTGATGAGTTTTTCATTGCTTTCGAGAGACTTGCTACCACTTTAAAGTGGCCTATAGAGTTCTGGCCCATTTTACTTCAGCAGGCGTTTGCAGGTATGGCTCTGTGTTTTTTCGTCTCTTACAGACAGTGACTCTAAGGATTATTTATGTATTAAGGAGGAAGTTTTAAAGGCTTATACCCTTGTTCCTGAAGCGTACAGACAACGCTTTCGTGGCCTCCGTAAGAAGGCAGAGCAGACCCACCTTGAATTTGCTAGGAGTAAAAGAGCGGTATTCTCAAAGTGGTTACTCTCCATGGAAGTGAGTGATTTTGACTCCCTGATTGAGTTAATGCTCACAGAGGAATTTTTGAGAACCATCGACGAAGAGATTATCTTATACTTGTCAGATAGGGAATTTAGTACTATTGAAGAGGCTGCTAAGCTTGCTGATGGATATGTTTTGAGGCATGGTAGGACCAACAAAGATGTTATGCCCCAACAGGTTCAAAGGACTTTTAATCCCTCTCTCCACGGAGCGAGACAAGGGAATACTAACAATAGTAATTTTGTGCATGACAGGAGGAGCTGGACGCGTTCGCCACCTAATGGGGCGTCCAAATTTTCTACATACCCTTGTAGTTTTAGTAGAAAGCCAGGTCATAAGGCAGAGTTTTGTTGGACAAGGCTGCAGCTAAATACGGGCAAACCAGCTATGATTGTTACTGAAGAGACTAATACGTCACCAGTCTGAGTGATGGCTGATTTCAGTAAGGCTGACAGCATGCCAATTGGGTTGGTTTTCACAAAAGGCAAAGTACGAGAGAGTGCAGTTTCGGTTCTCGCCTCACGAGACTTTGATCCTTTCCAGGCGAGTTTTACGAAGGACCCAGACGTTGGTACCTTTCATCCTATTTTGTCACAAGGCACGGTAGAAGTTGATGGTTTCGAAACACTACTCACTATTTTGACAGACTCGGGTTGTCTCCAAACTCTCATCAAAGAGGGTGTTGTTGCGGCAAGGAAGACTGACAAATACGTCGTTTTAGGATCCCTTTGGGGTCAAGGTGTAGCTCCTTTGGTTTTAGTACGTGTCAAGTCTTCTTGTTTTTCAGGGATAGCTAACGTAGCCTGCGTGCACGAGCTGCCTGTTGCTGGAGTGGACCTCATACTCGGTAACGATTTGGCGCGAGGTCAAATGGGGAACGTAACCCCACCTCCTGTGCTGCGGGAGAGACCAGAGTCTACCGCAGAGCTGCAACAACTTGAAGATCATATGCCCGGTGTTTTCCCTTTGTGTGCTGTGACTCGTTCTATGTCAATGACTAATGATCATAATGTAACTCCTGTTGTAGATGATTCACTTTCCTTAGAAGGACTTTTTGCTAACCCAATTGCTTCCCAAGACATTTCTTCCGCAGTTAATGCTGTGACCGGAAGAGTTGCCTTGATAGCTGCGCAAGAGCAAGACGCTTCATTACGGCTCTTGTTTGACCAGGTGTCCGATTCGGCCAATGATTCAGGCCCTACCACGAGATATTTCAGTCAAGACGGTGTTTTGTGCCGCCGCTGGCTCCCACCAACTATGTCAGAGGAAGCCGCGGACTGGGCGTCTGTCACTCAAATAGTTATTCCACACACTTACAGACAACATGTTCCAGCTCTGTCCCATGATGGTCGCTTTTCTGGACATCAAGGTGTCCGAAAGACGTTCAACAGGCTGGCCAGGAAGTTCTATTGGCCAGGTATGAGGACAGATGTCACTAAATATTGTAAGTACTGTCATTTTTGTCAAAAGGTCGGCAAAGCCAATCAGGCTATTCCACCATTTCCACTTGTAAGAGTACCTCACTTTCCTAAGCCCTTTACAACAGTACAGTGTGACATTGTAGGCCCTCTGCTTTAAACTTCTAGTGGGTTTGAATATTTATTTACAGTCATTGATACCTCCACTAGGTACTTGCATGCTGTACCTCTTAGGAAAGTTATTGCTAGGGCCCTAATATCATCCATTTTGTTTCTCATACTTCTACTGTTCGCTCATCAAGTAAGAGGTCATTTGCACACAGTTAGAGATAGATTGTTAGGTAGTAGTGAAGAGAGCATTAGTGTATTAAGTTTAGAAGGAGATGTTAGAGAGAAGCTTCTAAGTTGTTGGAGCCTTGCCGCAGACCACTTACAGCAGTCGCAGTCCAAGACCAAGACATGGTACGACAAGAGTGCCAGACACAGAGTTCCAGATAGGAGATCAATTACTCATTCTCTTGCCGAGACATGGACAGCTGCTCCATGCGAAGTTCAGTGGGCCATATAGAGTGGTGAAGAAGGTAAGCCCCACGAATTATATTTTCTCTACCCCTGACAGGCGCCGACTACAGCGCTTATGTCACGTCAACACCAAGCTGTACCACACACGCCCAGCACCCCCATTTGTTGCTGATGATCCAGTTCCCGTGTGTGCCGTTGACACTTTCTTGGTAGACGGTGAGAAAGAAGAGGAAAAAGAAGGGGTAAGTCCACTCGCCCTGTCATCAGTCAGGGTTTGGCAATCCAACTCTGTGGAGTTGCAGGAGAAGCTACAGCGTCTACCTGGACACCAGAGAGCTGACGTGCTGGCCGCCATCCAACAACATCCTCTTGTCTTCCAAGACAGGCTTGGCTGTACCACTGCCGTGGTGCATGATATTGATGTTGGTTCTGCTAGGCTTATCAAGCAGGCTCCCTATCAGCGAGTGGTGATCACCAGTCACTCTAAAACGGAAGAAGGACGGCACTCTTCGATTCTGCATCGACTTCCGCAAGGTCAACGCCGTCACCAGCAAGGACAGCTTCCCTCTACCAGGAGTCGACGACTGCATCGAAGCAGTCGGGAACGCCAAGTTCCTCTCTAAGATTGATTGCCTTCGAGGGTTTTGGCAAGTACCATTGACCCCTTGTGTTAAAGACATCTCCAGTTTTGTGACATTAGGTAAGACCTATAAATTTAATGTTTTGCCTTTCGGGCTTTGCAATGCCCCTGCTACCTTTTAAAGGTTGATGTCACAAGTCACGGCCAATTGGCTTGGTTGTGTAGTATATTTAGATGATGTAATTTTTTCTGACTCTTGGTCAGACCATTTATGTCAACTAGACGCTCTCTTCACTGAGTTATAAAATGTAGGACTTGTTATAAACTTTGCTAAGTTAGAATTTGTTTGTGCTCAACTTTTGTATCCGGACATGTAATTGGGTTGGAAACTTGCTCCTCCTACAGCAAGGTGTGACACTATTTCTCAGATGCCTGTTCCATGTAACAAACGACAAGTCAGCAGATTTTTGGGTTGTGTGGGTTATTACCGGAGATATATTTGCAATATTGCTGAGTTGGCACTACCCCTTACTGATTTGTTGAAGAAGGGAAATATTTTTTGTTGGTCTTCAAGGTGTCAGGATTCTTTTCAAAACTTGAAAAATGTATTATGCTCATATCATATTTTAAGAGCCACTAATTTTTCTAAGCCTTTCAAGCTAGCCTGTGATGCTAGTGATCTGTTATCTAGACCCACAGAATGAACACTTGTCATATCAAAATTTGTGCAAGCAAAATTTTATTTTATGTGGGGGGGAGGTGTTACGACCGTGTCGTATTTTTCTATTTTTTTTTATATAACATGCTTCCATGTTGTTCCATATTATTCCTGTAATGATGCGTCATATTTACTATTTTATAATCTAGTCACCTTACCCTGTGCTGTCAAGCCCATCTTATTTCTTCATTTAGTATTGTAACAAGCATTCTTTGTTTCTCTAACGACCATCTGCATCGTTAAACGACCCATGTTTCACCAGCTGGTCGCATTGGCCGGAAACCACCCTATATATAGTACTCCACCTGTAGACAGAGTTCAGTCCAGTCCTCCTTGTCATTCAGTTCACGTTCTTTTGAGTGACACCCGTCACCTGTTACTTATACTTATTTCATTTGTGTTGTTCCTGTCCCAACCAATGTGGTATATTTATGTGAGTACCTATTTATGTCTTATGTGTCCATCAGTGCTTGCTTAGTTACATTTAAGTAATTCAGTGTTGTTCCTCTATAGTTAATTTCAGTGTTAGTTATTTTATATGTTTATGCAGTGTTAACGTAATCCAATGCTTTATTTTTATTCTTTCGATGTTTTAGAATCATTTGTGTCTTAAAAGTTTCGATAGTGAATCAATTTGTTGTGACAGCCTGTGAGGCTCTTTATTGTGTTAATATTTAATTCAATTAAATTCTTAGAGATTTACATTATTGATTTTATTCCCTTTTGATTTACTTCACTATTCTTTTTGTTTGGTTATGCCTAGAACCTGGATATTAGAGTAAATTAAGAGACGGCGTAACACCAGTGGTACTTGTTCTTGACATGTGTCAAGTAGCACACTGCAGCTTCATATATCTGATGACGTCTCAGAGGGTGTATGTTTATGACATGTGCCCGACGGCATGTAACATGTGGTATGTATCGGGTTTTACATATATATATTATGTCTCGGGTAACCTGTGAGTATCAGGTGGCATATGTCACAAATCTGTTGGCATGTTTTGGGTGGTAACTGTCAGGAGGCAGGTAGCACATATTAGGTTGTGGTTGTATGGCATTTGTCATATGTAGCCTGGCATATGTTGGGTGGTGTATGTTGCGTAGCAGGTGTCAAGTGGCATAAGTAACCTGATTATGCTGGGTATTTTGTGTTGTTTGACATAAAATAAATTATACTTATTCAAAAGTAAAATATACAGTATGGGGTAGGGTGGTGAAGGGCCGCCATTTTTCTCGTCCGCACGCTTTTGCTTCTCTTCAATGACTGTGTTCTGAAAAATATGTCGTTGTGAGATAAAGGCACCCCCGCATCGTATGGGTTATTCTCGCCAAAATTTGAAACCGAAAAAACCGCGTTTAAAGTTTTTCCAACTTCAAACATGCATAACTTTGTTGTTTTTTGAGATACAGCATTCATTTCTTATGCATTTTCAAGCTAAAGGACTGAACTTACAGACGGTACATAGCGCATCATGAAGTGATGTACTAGATTGTTGCAATATTGACTTGAAGCAACAAAACTCCCACCCGCTTATGGCTTTTTTTACTTTAATCGATATCAGAGTGTATATCTCGCCCGCTGGAGGAGCCGTGGCGTAGATAGCAGACGCTCGCATCATTGGCCGAGACCGGGAAGGAGGCTATAGGTTGGCTGCTGTGATTGGCCGCCTGCTCCTCTCACTCACTCACTCACTCACTGACAGGATGAGAGCACCTTACGACGCAAAAGTCAAGCCTATAATTTCCTGTGCCACAAATCGATGTCTACCCTATTTTCAAAGGGCTTTCAACATTATTTTCAGTGTAGTAAGAAGATCTTATCAACTACCATCGTCTAGACTCTAGAGCTAGGCCAAAAATAGTGCTTTTTAACAAAAAAACGGGTTTCGCCCGGATGGTCTGAATACACCTTGCGATGCGGGACGCCTCATATGTACAGTACCGTTTTATTATACTGCACGTGCGCGGCCCCCCCCCCCCCCCCCCAAAAAAAAAAAAGATAATAAAAAATAAAATAAAATCCGTCCTGCGCATGTAAGCAAATCCGCTGAGGGCCTGTGAAAAATTAGCCAGATTCTATGATATCCCCCTTCATCAGAAGCCTACTACATACATCTGTTCCCCTTCCTACATATATCATCCTAGACTTAGGCTAGCTAATTAGCAGAAGTCACCCCTGAAAGTTGGCTAAAAGACAACTTCCCCCTCTCACACCAACAGAAGAAGCCACACTATATCATGTAGAAACCACACATTGGGGCATATTATCCCTATACTGATAGTTCAGTACTCCCATGAGCAACTTACAGGATATGTTCACGTTAAGATATTAAAGAACAATAGCTTTATTGAAACCGTATCTGAAATCACATCCAGATAGATATTTTGTGATGTGATTTATTTTGCATATTATCTATTGTACAAAATATGTCAGGTGTGACATATTCTGCAGCATTTGATATTTTGCACATCTCCTGCAAGAACTTACCTAAGATGAGATTTTGGTAGCGTTCGACCAAATGGGCCCATATATGAAGCCCTTTTGCCCAAACACACACCATTATAACTGTCACAACATTTGGTAGACTCTCTCTGAACACACTGAGCCAGAACCTCATGTTTTGTTTATTAACATGTCCACTAACATGAAAGTTTACCTCATCACTAAACATAACATTATCCAGGAATGACTTTCGTTTTCAGTTCTTGATATTTCTCTTCCAAATGTATCTTGTTTCATTGGTTTTGTTTCTGGACTATCTTTACTTTCCATGCAAATCGCTTCATGTCTTGATGCATTATTCTCACTGCGCTTGTAAGTTGTACTGTCCATGGGGATCCCAACTGTTGTAATATTCGCCATACATGTCCATGTGGAGATCGTACGAGACTTGTCTTGACTCCTTTATTATTTTCCCAGTGCACTCCTGACAGTTTTGGGCCGCCCACTATGGTCAGTTTGACTCTTAATATTCTTGCGAGTTAGAAAATAGAACCTTGTATTGTAGTTTCAAATATCAATTTTCTGTAACTTTTTGGGAGATAAAAAATTTAGGTGAACCACAAAACAGTTTTACATAAAAACATTGTAAGACTGGAACATCAATGTGTGGTAGAAATAAATAATACCAGGCTAGAGATAGTTTTGAATAATGTTAAAGTATATATTAGAAAGAAATTAGAGAATTAAGGAATCGGCCAATCGTTTTTAACCTATTACAAATATAAGGCTCTAGCACCCCTGTCGACCCAGCTGTGGCCTTGCGCTTATTACAATATTTAATCTTATTATTTCTTAAAAGTGAGTTAATTGACAATTCACACCGTTTTAGTTACGTGTTTTGCAGTGTTTATGTTCATTTATAAATGAGACAGTGAACAAATGCAATATAACAGTCTGTACTCAGGTAATAATTATGCAGCAGGCGTGACCCCCTCACTTGTAGTGATCTATTATGGGAAGTGTGTGCTGTATACCCTGTGTAGTGGCTGATCAATATTGTCTTAAAGTGTATGTTTATGTACTTATGTTTATGTGCGCATGTGTTTGTTTGGTATACGTGTGTTTGTTCCCTTGTGTTCATAATAATGTATGTGTTTTTTGCAGCTATTTTCCAACGATAAAAGTAATGACGGTTGGATGAGTGTATCATGCACATAATACATTCTTTGCGTTGGTACAATAACGTGAGATCATTGTGGATCACTGGGGTCTGCTGAGACACCTCCTATCATTATGATGTAATAGTCTCGTATTTTTAACCACTTCTTTTTCTTTAGGCTAAGGTGGGAAAAGGATGGAAGGCATGCTGGGGGTCAAGGCACAGCCAGACATGAAGGATAGAGAAGTCTTGACAGATAGTCGTGAGGGGGGAAGGTTGGAAAATAAATTTAATGAGTTAAACATAGAGGGACGACACCCCTTGTTTTACATATTACAGTGTTTGTTGGCTAACTAGCCTAACCTAGGATTTAAGATGAGGCTGCACAATGGCTACTAGTTGATTTTACATTACATGTTTATTAAAATCATATTACTGTATTACGTTAAGAACTCACTAAATTGTGGCTTGTTATATGTGATCTTATATCATCTGAGTTTTAATCTAAGGTGGATCGTTGTGGTGGACATAGATAGGTCACGGGTTGGGTTGTTGTTGTGCTGGCAGACTCCGGGGCCATCAGTTGTGGGGTCGCCCTCTATTGATGTCTTCCCCACGTATGTGGTCTGGGCTGTGAGGGTCGTGCAGGAGATTGTTCCAAACCTTCTTCCCCAGGCGATGGAACCTGGCGTTGAGGGCCTCCGTTTTATTTCTCAGGTGGATGGTTTCCACTGTCTCCTGGTAGGGTGGCGCTTGGCCACTGGCTGACACTTGTTTTGGAAGCTCTGTAGTTGTTGCAGTCTAGTCTTCCCGAGTGTGACGAGTGGGATGTGTGGGTACTCCAACACAGGCCTCACTGGTGCCTTGTACAGGTGAACTTGTATCTTCTCAGGCAACAGTTTAAAACGTTTTAATTTGGCGGCAGCGACTTTGGCTTTCTTTAGTCTGTCCTTCACGTGGGTCGTGATACCCGTCCGAGAGATGATGAGGGCGAGCAACCTGCCGTGCTTAGAGTACCCAGTCTCTTCGTCGTCAATCATCAATGGGGCCGGCTTGAATTTGCCAATGGGTATGACATCGCATTTAGTTTTATTTGATTTTATTTTCCATTTATATTCATGCTCCGAGATAATCCTCTATTGCCCGAGCAGTAAGTCGCGCCATCCTTGCCGTGGACCTTCCTGGGCAGGTGACGATCTGTGTCATATCGTCGGCATACATAACGTACTCGCTACTGACGATTGGGAATGGCAGATCAGCCGTGTAGAGCGTGTAAAGGGTTGATGAGAGACAAGAGCCCTGAGGCACGCCGCTTGAGAGTGAGAATTCCTCCCCACAATGTTCTTGCATCTTGATTTTAGCTCTGTGGTCCGTAATGAAGTTTCACAACAAGCGCGTCAGGTTTTAGGGTAGCCCCAGTTGTATAATCGTATACTGCCCCCGCGTGCCAAACCTTGTCAAACGCCTTGCTGACGTCCCTCAGCACTATGTTGCACTGCAGGAGGCCAATCATGGTATTGGCGATCTGCTTGTACGTCTGGGCTATGGCGGTGGATGTGCCTCGGTACTGGCGGAAGCCGAACTGCAGGCGAGGATTATGCACGTCTTCGTCCTCCAGATACATCCGCAACCGCTTGTTTACTATTTTATCGAGGATTTTGGCTGGTACCTCCAGTAATGATATAGGTCGAAAATTTTCGACTATGTTTGGAGGTTTCCCTGCTTTTGGTTTGAGGAGGATAACGGCGATTTTGAACACCTTAGGGAAGTATCCAAAGACGAGGCTGGCATTGCACATAAGAGCAAGCCTCTCTATCATGTTGTCGGGGAGTTGGGTCAGGACCTTCTTGTTTATATGACTTTGCCCAGTTGATTTCTTTTTAAACCCTTTTATGACGGCTCACACATCTGCAGGAACTGTGGGCTCCGTGAGGTAGCTTTCGTCCACCAGTCTAGTGAAGTCAGTCAGTGCGAGCGGCAGGAGCAGGTGCTGATGGTCCTCCTCAAACTCCTTTTTGAAGCCCTTGTTCTCCTGTTCACTAATGGTAAAGATATTTCGAATATTTTCACTTTGTTTTGGTCGAGTAGGTAAGGGACATTGTTTGAGGTGGAACCCATCAGTCGCTTGAAATCCTTCCAGGAGGCAGCAGAGTCGTGGTAATTGTTGGCTGCCTCCCAAACCAAGGCGGCGCACTTTTGTTCATATAGACGTTTGCTCTCGTGCTGAAATTCTGCCTGTAGTTCTCGGTACCGGCCTCTCAGCTCTTGCATCCACCCACGGATACTGGCTAGCTGCCTCACGTGATCGTATTAGTGATTAGTATGAGGGTGGGGAATGGTCCTGTGGGTGGTGGCAGGGATGTTGTTGTCCAACCCCATCTTCACATCAGTGTACCATTGCTCGACCGCGTCGTCGACGTCGTTGGGGCTGGCCTCTTCCAGGTTCCTCCCCTACTTGAGACTGAGAGACTCCTTGAAGAGTCCCAGTCTGCCCGTTTGAGGTTTGACCTGATGTTGGCGGGGATCATAATGGGATTGGATGTGGGCGTCACGACGACTGGCAGGTGGTCGCTGATACTGAGGGGTCAGGCGGTAACGTGCCTGTTCAGGACGCCCTCTTTGTTAGAGAGGATTATGTCAGGTGTTGTGGCACTGGCACGTCTGATCAGTGTCTGGAAAACTGTCCCGAGGTGTTGCAGCTTTCCCCTTCTGATGTTGTCATACAGCGCCACACCGACGTTGTTCTCAGCACCGTGCCCGAGAATGGCGTGGCGAGCATTTAAGTCCCCTATGATGTATGTTGGTTATCTGTGGCGCAGCAGCTGATTGAGGTCTTGTTCGGGTAAGTAAGGACGTCTGGTGGTCTCCACCTGCACTCCTATAACTGAATCTTCGAAGTCTAGCAACACTGTGACTTAGCCGTGACCTGATGGCCACAGCGACACCATCGTTCAGCTCACCCATCCTGTTCCTCTGGAATACAGTGAAGCCAAAATTTTTCAGCTTACTTTCGTCCTTTATGCCAGTACTGTTTAATAGAATAATGTCTGTGACTAATTAATAGAAGTTAGACAGTTCGTTACGTCCATTAAGGGACCAGTGTGGGACATTATGTTGGACAATTTTTATCCTGCTATCGACTGCCATTTCGAAGACTGTAGCTTGGGGCGTCGCTTGAAATGTTTACTCGGGTTTTGCCATTTCTAGGGGGACGGAACGTCTTAACAGAACCTTCGAACATCTGCCTGTCAGCTAAAGACGGGCCCTCGAATTTCCGTCACCCGTGTACAGGAAGATGTTCAGGTCCTGGGGCTGCATGTCGAAGTCATCTACTGACGCTGCAACTCGAGGGTCTTGTTCCTGTGTGGAGTAAGTCACCATTACCTGGTCGCAACCATTGACTGTAGTTGCAGTCCGTAGGTGGTTGTTGTCGTCGCTTGGAGTACATGTCTTAGGATTACGGAGATTTACGGTGTCGCTGGAGGAGCTGTGATCCCAGGGGGACTGATTGGCCACATCAGGGCTACGGTTTTGGTCACTTTGTCCTAAGTCAGGGAGGTCATGGTCCATTTCCGGCGTGGTTTAAGGTTGTCGTGAAGTCGTTGAGTGGGTTACTGCCTTCAGGATTTCTTTTAAAGGGACGTCGTCAATTATTTCAACCGGTGCAATGTTGTTCCTGGTTAGTGTCTCGTTGAGGTGTTTAGAGAATGAACCTGGATGAACCATGTTCATGAGATGGGCATGCAGGCAAGACAAGTATTTAGCGGTGGCTATGGACTCGTCCAGCTGTGGAGAGGAGACACTCCTGATGCACTCTGCCACTGCATCCCTCATGGTGCACAGTGACTCAGTCACTGCCTGCTTTATTGAATCCTTGATGGTTCGTATCTCTGACTGCAGGACTTCCATGGTCTCGCTGACATTGTTGAGTTTTTGTGAGTCTACTTGAGTTTCTTTCAGAGCGTCTTTTAGGGTTTGGCTGTAAGCTACGATCGTCGACTGGGTGGTCTTTTTCATTCGGTTAGGAATTTCCCTAGTTTCTTTTTGCTTGGTTATTTCAGTCAGTTTCG
Organism: Homarus gammarus; assembly: GCA_958450375.1. Lineage (NCBI taxonomy): Eukaryota > Metazoa > Arthropoda > Malacostraca > Decapoda > Nephropidae > Homarus > Homarus gammarus. Next base: position 333,714 of record CAUDMG010003838.1, read on the forward strand.
TGAATTACTTGTTTCCTGACCAGGCAGGTGGAAGAGAAGGCCCCGTGGTGTTACGGCAGTCTTTGTAGAAGTGTTGATCAGATGAACACTCCGAGCATGTGACCTCTTGCAGAGGGCAGTTCTTGTTCGTGTGTCCATTGTATTTGTGGCACTTCATACATTGTTGGATGGGCGTATACTTTTCATATTCTATTTGGTGTGAGGAGATGGAAGTGTCAATTTTTGCATCCGTTGTGTCTGCAAAGCGAACCTTGATTATATTATGGGCATACATAGGGCACACCTCCACAAACTTGACATTGTTTTGCTTTTCTATTTCATCTCTTATTTCTTCTGCGTTATTTTCTACCACATCTTTGTCCAATTTCTTGCATACACGAGAGAGCTTGGGGCCGTATTCCAGTGGGACAATGACCTCGTATCCATTGGTTTTCATTTTGTCCATGGTACCAGACTTCAGCAGCTTATCAGCACCTTCATCTGTCTCTGTAAGGATGATGTAACCGTCTCTCAGATCCACGAGTCTATTTATTCTCACCCTTAGGTCACTTAATAGCCTTTTTAGCTCTATCCGAGGCCCCCAGATCGGGGTTCCGGAGGTCTTCACTCTCACTTTGGCCATGGTTAGTTACATACATGAAAATCCTACCTAATCAGTCCACCTCAGCTAAACCCCTTCTGCCCACTTGCTGAGCGAGTAAAGACGGGTCTAGGGGTAGGGTGAACAGACAAGCCCTAACACCTAACAGTGGCAGGTTATTAAGCACTGCCGAATCCTTAACAGAAAATGTTGCCACCCTTACTGTCTCGACTCAGCAGCCCTCTGACGGCTCCCCTTGAGGCTCTGCCCGAAGGGTTCGCGTCGTTACCAAGCAGCAGGGACTCTAGGCAAATGGATAGGATAGAGAAAGAGCGTAGTGTACAAGAATAATAATATCCATGGAGCTGCTTTATCTTGTAGTTACAAGATAAGGCAGCCACAGCGAGCCCAAGGTGAAAAACAAGGCTGACAGTAGTAACGGTCTGACCCACTACCCGAGTACTACTACTACTACTAATAATAATAATAATAATGGTTGCCCCTCGTGTAACGAGGATGGCCGACTCAAGGGCCACCTAGACGTGAATTTGTTTAAGGTGTAGAATCTGTCGCCAACACAACAACCACACCCTAAGTTAACGAGCTGCATGACCAAGTGTCAAGGAATAGTCCGAGAAGACCGGAAAGCTCGCCAACTGCACTGGCTAACCCTTTCCCCGGAACACGATCCGCAAATCCATTAAATCCAACTACTACTGGGTAGACATAGGCAAATGGCATAAAGAAACTTGCCCATAGTTTCACCCTGCCCGGGGAATGAACCCGAGTCCACTCGCTTGCAAAGGGAGCATACTGACCATTACACCACAGGTTGAGTACTCATACATTTACCTACACAGTACCAGAATCTGTTTAATCTAATCGAATCAGTGTCGTGACCATTCAGTTACTCCCGTTCTTATTTCATCAATATATACAATTTTCTTTTCATAAAATCAATAAAAAAATAGCGAACAAAACTCGAAATAATGGTAAAAACTTCGTAAAGATCAGGTAGGAAAATAAACAATACAGTTACACAAACGAGCCCATGATTGTGACAGGGGAACGCTAACCGCTGGACCACCAGGCTATTAAAAGCAGTCCTAGACTTTGTTATACGTCACACAAAGCCTGTTCAACGAGCTTAAGGCGCCGTGAACCTCTAATGGGGACTACCCGTATCACGAAGGTGGTCAGAGTAACGTTTTACCAAATCCGGCTTCGAAACATGAGGATCCATATATATTTCATTAGCCCAATAAGTCATGCGGACTTCTACATACAATCAACACCTCAACCCGCCAGGATTCGAACCCACGGCCCACGAGCCCATGAATGTGACAGGGGAACGCTAACCGCTGGACCAACAGGATATTAAAAGCAGTCCTAGACTTTGTTATACTTCACACAAGGCCTGTTCAACGAGCTTAAGGCGCCGTGAACCTCTAATGGGGACTACCCGTATCACGTAGGTGGTCAGAGTAACGTTTTACCAAATCCGGCTTCGGAACACGAGGACCCATATATATTTCATTAGCCCAATAAAGCACGCTTTGTGTGAAGTATAACAAAGTCTAGGGCTGCTTTTAGTATCCTGGTGGTCCAGCGGTTAGCGTTCCCCGGTCACAGTCATGGGCTCGTGGGCCGTGGGTTCGAATCCTGGCGGGTTGAGGTGTTGATTGTATGTAGAAGTCCGTGTGCTTTATTGGGTTAATGAAATACATATATATATATATATATAACGAAGAGGAGAACCGGGGTAAACTCAAGCATCTTGAAGTAGGGCTTCTTTTAATTGCTAACTAGCATTTCATTCAACAACTGTGTTATGGCTTCCTTTGATATTCAGTCTCTATTTACCAATATCCCCCTTACCGAAACTATTGACATAGGTACAGATGAACTGTTCTCAAATACTGATATCATTGATGGATTCAATGGACCACAATTTAAAGAATTATTAAAACTGGCTGTAAATGATTGTTTGTTTTTATTTAATAACAAAGCTTATAAACAATGTGATGGTGTTGCTATGGGATCACCTTTAGATCCCACGTTGGCCAACGCTTTCCTCTGTCACCACGAGAAGCTTTGGCTTACCGAATGCCCCCCCCCCCCCCAATTTAAGCCTTTGTTCTATCGTCGGTATGTTGATTGATGACACTTTTTTAATTTTCAGATCACTTGATCACGTCCCTATGTTCCTAAATTATTTAAATTCGAAACATGGCAACATCAAATTTATTTGTGAATTGGAAAAGGAAAATATTCTTCCATTCCTTGATGTTAATATCCACCGTCTTCATAATAGTTTCGAGACAGCCTTATACAGAAAACCAACTTTCACTGGTTTGAGTTCAAAATTTTCATCTTTTATTCCTCTAAATTACAAACGTAATCTAGTACGTACTCTCTTTAACAATGGTTTCCCTAAGAGATTTACAGACACTTATATTGGCAAAACCCTTAATAGGTTTTTTAGTCCCACATAGCCTCTAATCCACACTGTCCCTAAATATTCTATCTATTTCACCATCCCGTACACAGGCCCACTCAGTTTCACCCTTAGAAATAAACTTAAGAAGCTTTTCAATGAATTCTATCAACAAATTTCTCTTAGACTAATCTTTAAAACCCAGAGTTCAATTAAGAAATTCTTAAAAATTAAAGACACCATACCCACACACCTGCAATCCTCAGTTGTTTATCAATTTACATGTGCTAGCTGTAGGGCAGCATATATAGGTAAAACTAAAAGACATTTGATAACTCGCATCCATGAACACTTTGGCCGTTCCGTTCGAACAGGCCATTTAATAACACAACCACCACATTCAGCTATTAGTAACCACGCCCAACAACATGACCACACACAAACAGACATATTTCTTTGTTTTATATATATATATATATATATATATATATATATATATATATATATATATATATATATATGTATATATATATATATATATATATATATATATATATATATATATATATATATATATATATATATATATAACAAAGAAGTATGTCTGTTTGTTTGTCTGTGTTTTTGTTTGTGTGTCCTCACGAGAATCTCGGAAACTACTTTACCTATCTGTAGTGATGATGGATGGTGTTATATGTAGTGATGATGGATGGTGTTATATGTAGTGATGATGGATGGTGTTATATGTAGTGATGATGGATGATGTTATATGTAGTGATGACGGGTGGTGTTATATGTAGTGATGATGGATGGTGTTATATGTAGTGATGATGGGTGGTGTTATATGTAGTGATGATGGATGGTTATGTGTGATGATGGTGTTATATGTAGTGATGATGGATGGTGTTATATGTAGTGATGATGGATGATGTTATATGTAGTGATGACGGGTGGTGTTATATGTAGTGATGATGGATGGTGTTATATGTAGTGATGATGGGTGGTGTTATATGTAGTGATGATCTATCTATATAAAACAAAGAAGTCTGTCTGTTTGCTTGTGTGTCCACACGAGAATCTCGGAAACTACTTTACCTATCTGTAGTGATGATGGATGGTGTTATATGTAGTGATGATGGATGGTGTTATATGTAGTGATGATGGGTGGTGTTATATGTAGTGATGATGGGTGGTGTTATAGGTAGTGATGATTAGACAATAAAATAATAACAGTTTAATACTAAAAAAATATACTTTGCTGTATCATTGTAGTGAAAAACATGGTGGAACTTACATACACCGTTAATGAACTATTGATGGAAGAAGAAGTTTTGGGGACTAAACAGTGAGACAATGCCGAGCCTCCCGGAGGGTGGCGTCCTATTGTTGCCTAGCTGATGAGCGCGATTCTGCTTGTGTATAAATATATAACTATATAATTTTATGAAAATCCACAATGAAAACGTGGATAAGATAAATCTTGATAAAATCACACGGGAAAATGGAAACAACGGAGTACCTTAGCTTTCGTCTTTATTCAAGACATCTTCAGAGGCAACTGGAATACATGGACAGAGAGAGGCTCTGAAGATGTCTTGAATAAAGACGAAAGCTAAGGTACTCCGTTGTTTCCATTTTCCCGTGTGATTTTATCAAGATATAACTATATAAATATATATATATATATATATATATATATATATATATATATATATATATATATATATATATATATACTGTATATATATAAAATCAACGACCTCACCAGCCAGGACTCGAACCCTCGACCTAATGCATGGGACCAGGGAACGTTACTGACCATACCACAAGAGCACTAAAAGCAGTTCTAGACTATGTGATATTTCACACAAAGCTTGTTCATCGAGCTGATGGCGCCGTGAACCTCTCATTGGGAACTGCCTGTGCTGCTTATGTGGATGTCAGTAGCATTTTACCGAATCCAGCTGGTATGAAACGCAAGTCCTGGCTGGTGAGGTCGTTGATTATATGTTCAAAGTCCGAATGTTATATGGACTAAAAATGAATTATACATGGTACCTCGTGTTTCATACCAGCTGGATTCGGTAAAATGCTACTGACATCCACATAAGCAGCACAGGCAGTTCCCAATGAGAGGTTCACGGCGCCATCAGCTCGATGAACAGGCTTTGTGTGAAATATCACATAGTCTAGAACTGCTTTTAGTGCTCTTGTAGTATGGTCGGTAACGTTCCCTGGTCCCATGCATTAGGTCAAGGGTTCGAGTCCTGGCTGGTGAGGTCGTTGATTAAATGTTCAAAGTCCGCATGTTATATGGACTAAAAATGAAATATATATATATATATATATATATATTGGGTGTCTATATTTTTTTTTTTTTTTTTTTTTTTTATGGAATAGCCCACCCGGACACAGGTCATCGACCCACAACGGGGCCTTGGGGGCGAAAAAATAAGAGTAAAAAGAAATTAAAACTGGAAAAGAAAAAGATTATATTAATTTAACCACGAAGATGCCGGAAAACCAGCTTTTTGAAGTGAGACAGATTGTATGAGTATGGAAATACAGAAGAAGGCAGAGCATTCCACAGTTTAGCTGTGTGAGGAAAGAAGGATGTACTATAATGGTGGGCACCGCGGACAAGACGAGCGTTACGAATCCACGGCCTTGCCGGCGGTGTATAGGATGCCAAATCCACCGAACATTGCCCTTAAAATGCCTGTAAAAGAGAGACAGTGATACAACATTGCGGCGAAGAGAAAGGGAAGAGAAATTATCAATTAAAGGAGGAGAATTAATAAGCGAAATGCCTTTAATTCCACCTTATCTAACAGTTGGACAGAAGAAGAGCCAACCCAGATATGAGAGCAGTACTCCAAGTTAGGATGTATGAATCCCTTATACACTTGAAGCAACTGCTCAGGAGTGAAGTAAATACGGCATCTGTACAGCATTCCCAGTTTTCGGGAGACAGCTATAGCAATGTTGTGGATGTGTGGCTTCCATGACATTTCAGAGGAAATGGTGAGGCCAAGCATATCTGTTTTAGAATTTGGCAGAATGATTGCATCCTGGAAATTGATTGGTGGGAGATCATCTAATTTGGAAAGAGTAATTTGCAAATACTGTGTTTCATTACTAATGAATTTAACCAAGTTTCCACCTCCGCATTTAGAGATCCTGTACACATCCGCATTATAGATGAAATTATATCAGCTCTAGAAACAGATCTAGTTTGAGAGTTAGGGGGAACGGAAAAATTTGAAGAGGAGTGAAGAGTAGAATCTTCAGTGTAAGAATGGAAAGAATTAGTCATGGTGTGAAGTTAATCATTGATAAAAAGAAGGAAGAGAGTAGGTAAAAGAAGAGAACCGTGTGGGACACCGCTACTGGTAGAGAAAGAACGAGAGATCGATCCCTCGACAACAACTGCCATGGATCAGTTCTCAAGGAAGCTAAAAATTTGAGAAGAAAGTGGGGGAGAGAAACCAAAAAAAGAAGTTTAGAAAGGAAAGACTTGTGCCATACCCTGTCAAACGCTTTGGAGATGTCGAGGGCCATGACAAAAATTCCCCCTAATCCCTAAGAGAGGATGACCAAAGATGGGTGCAGTAGGAGAGCAGATCATCAGTAGATCTCGCCTGGCGAAAGCCAGACTGGTGATCCGACAAAAGAGAAAGGCGTTCAAGGCAACGCAGAAAATGAGAGTTTAAGATAGTTTCGAAAATCTTAGAGAGGGATGAAGTTAGGGCAATGGGGCAATAGTTAGGGGGATTGGAATGGTCACCCTTCATCGGGATGGGCTGAACCGTGGCAAGCTTCCAGGAAGAAAGAAAATTTTGGGTTTTGAGGCAAAGGTGAAAGAGGCGAGCAAGCACAGGGGCAAGAAGTTCAGCACACTCCCTTATAGGAAATTGCATAGGTTCAGTAGGAGTAAGGGAAGGAGGGATGGAGATGGAATCGTCTTAGGTGGAGTTAGAGGAGAATAAGGTGCCAAAGAGATTGACTTTATCATAAGACGGTTTGCTGCAATTAATAAAGCAGCCGCCGCCATCGTCGTCGCCGCCGCCATCGTCGTCGCCGCCGCCATCGTCGTCGCCGCCGCCATCGTCGTCGCCGCCGCCGCCGCCGCCGCCGCCGCCACCTCAGTTCCCCTCCACCTCCATCATAAAGAGAGATAAAAACCCTCATTCATGAATAAACACAAGCTCCTTGGTACTTGCAATATTAATGAACTTGGAGGCCCTTAATACTGGTCATCTAGCAGAGACAGCACCAGCTGCGCTTCCAGCCTGCCTCTGAGATTCCCCCTTTACTACAGGGGCGCCACTTTTAGTATTTTATTTGGTGAACACCAGACGATATTATGCAGAAAAGAGAGTACGCCTTACACAAGCGGTTAGGATGTAATTCGTTATATCTCATCTTCACTCCCAAAAAGTAAAAAGATTACAAAATGAAATAAACATCGGAAATTTTAATTTATGAGTGAACAAGTGTTTACAGAAATTTGCGTTTTCATGCCACATTTTCATCGTGTCATGTTCTCAACAGCTCAACTGAGGTTTAACTTGAGGCTTACAGTATATGTGGTTATCAAATTTTTAGGTTAATATTGACGACAAACCCGACGATGCATTATTTGTTTTTAAGTTTATTTTCTTACTCTATTTTAATCAGAGAGTTCTGATATGATCATCATCAATTTTATTGTGCAAATTTTACGTTTGGTAGGTAATTAGGCGCATAAGCGCACACTACTTTGTCTTCTCAGCGGTAATGCGGCGGTGACGTCTCATCCCTAGATGTAAACAGCCAGTCATATTGACGCATTTCAAAACACTCCCCTCCTCCACACTCTGAGACCTACTCTCAGTGTACTTAATGAGTCACACAGGCCGGGTGGCTGTTCTCATGTCCACCAAAAACGTAAAATTACGCCATATCATAGTAAGTTATTTCTGTTTAATTTGCCGGGGGTCCGGGGGGCAGAGCCACATGGCTAGGAAGTTAGATTGGTTTCTTTGGTGAGGTTGGTGAGGTTTTCTAACATAGCTTCTGCTGCTTGTTTTCTTATCTACTCGGGTTAGGTTAGGTTAAAATTATAAATAACCACTTTTTAACACATTTGCACAAATTATGACAGTGTCCACTATAAAATACAGTGAAATTGTGGCGTTATTATAATTGTTTTCTATGAAAAATCGCCGGCGGGTCAGTCGTCAATAACTACCAATTTTTATTCTAAATTCAAAATACAGTTATTTTGAGTTTGTTAGACATTTGTAATCACAAAAAAAATGAAAACTACATTATTTCTCCATGCAGTAGTTTCAATTTTGGTGAACATATTTTAGAAATTACCACAATAAACAAAATCTTCATCCTCTGGTTCAGTACACAAGTACGATAAAACTTCACCAATATCTGATAAATATGGTTGATACTGCATGTCATATTTCTACTCTCTTTTAAATGTAAAATCTTTCAAAATTATATCTACCGTCTGTGTCCTTCAAAAATATTGTATATGTAAATAGTATGATGCTTCTCAAAGTCTTTTGCTTCTTTCAGTGACAAACAACTCTATTCGTTCTTATGGACATGGCTCAACCCTCTGATTGTCCTATTCTCATGAGATGAATTTGAAAGACAACAGACACCCTCACCTCCACAAGGAGACGTCACACGCTTTGCTGAGAACGACGCATTGAACTTGGTTTTCTTCAATATCACTAACACAAGAAACATCACCCTTAACAGCAGACATGATGTTGCACAATTCAACATAAATTTCTACAACACCATCAAAAGTCCATCAACCAATCATCACACTTCATTCAGATTTTAAGGGGTATGCTTAGCAAATTTAATCATAAAGGTAGCCAAAACTGCCACAGTGAAGCATGGTGTTACATTCCCAGCCAGGTCTTACTAAATTGATGAACAGTTGATGCAAGTCATCTGTCAATTGACTGCAGTGTTCGGGTACTTGTCCTCCTCGATTCGGTGCAAAAATAAATAAATAATTGAATGGCAAGGTGAATGGATTCGACAATGACATTTGTCTGATCTGGTCCGCTTTGTAGTTGTTTAAAAACAAATAATCTGAACCTCAAACTTACCCTTTCTATCATACGGTGAAGGTGACCCATGGACTATCATTCTACTGGAAGATTAACAGGAAGGTGACTCATGGACTATCATTCTACTGGAAGAGTAACAGGAAAGTGAGCCATGGACTATCATTCTACTGGAAGAGTAACAGGAAAGTGACCCATGGACTATCATTCTACTGGAAGATTAACAGGAAGGTGACCCATGGACTATCATTCTACTGGAAGAGTAACAGGAAAGTGAGCCATGGACTATCATTCTACTGGAAGAGTAACAGGAAAGTGACCCATGGACTATCATTCTACTGGAAGATTAACAGGAAGGTGACTCATGGACTATCATTCTACTGGAAGAGTAACAGGAAAGTGACCCATGGACTATCATTCTACTGGAAGATTAACAGGAAGGTGACCCATGGATTATCATTCTACTGGAAGATTAACAGGAAGGTGACCCATGGATTATCATTCTACTGGAAGATTAACAGGAAGGTGACCGATGGACTATCATCCAATTGGAAGATTATCAGGAATCGTAACACTTCATGAACTGATTGTTTTATTTTTTTTCCGGAATTATTTTGGTTACGTAAGCAAAGAATAATGAAAGATTTAATGAATAATAATGAAGTTATTTCAGTCACGAAAACTAAGTGGTTTCATATAATTCTTATGTGTTGTTCGGATTTAGTCACGTAACATTATTTTGAGTGTTTACAGATCCCGAACGCATGATTGACCAGATGTATGGAATAACACGCAGCTTCACAAATGGATATTCATTCTTACACCCTTTTTCCAGGATGGCGGGGTATATTAAGTCGTACTATAGCACAGTCATTGTCTATTTTCAACATGTTGTTGCGAATTCTGGTGAGAGATCACACTTAATGAGGATTCAAGCTGAATGTCGGATGAAGTACTTCCACTTTAATGAAGCTAAACATCCCTTCCCGATTATTTTGATTGGCTCACAAAGCAGAGATTTAGAAAGCACCTTCAATTTAACCAAAGTCGAACAAACGTATTAGTCGACTATCTCCCCTAACACTTTCACCAAGGAAACGACACATTTAATATGTTATTTGGCTGACGCCAGACGATTCTATTCAGCAGAGAGGGGTCCCCGTACACAAGAAGTTAACCAGAATTTCATGAATAAAAATAAGATTATCATTTTCCTCCTGCAGGAGGTAAAGTTCGGCGGGTATGGGTGTTTTCATCTTAAGGGTGGACGAGGGGCCCTCCTCAATCAACTGGGGTCGCTGTTTGGGGAATTCCTGCAGGTACAGACCACGAAGTGAGGCAGGAGTTGCATCAGGTCCAACTTGTCTTTACTTGTGCCTTTGTCGCACTGATCGGCGGTTTTGACTGATGAAGGGGGCGTCGTTCACTAACACCTGGTGTGCATCAGGGTTCAGACTGAGCTACCAAGCCTCTGGTGCACCACATGTAGGTTTTGATGGTATTGATATTGGTCTGCTTCACTAGATTGCCAAGTAAGTGTTCTAGCTACTGAAACACTATATCTAAACTGGGTTACGTTAGTGACACAGGATTAAATTTATTTTAAACTCTTTCGTCAGATGATTAGGGTTTAATGAGATGATCCTGGTTTGAAACATATTATTCGGGTTAAGGCTTTGGTGGAATTACTTCTTTACTTTAGCGGAATTAGTTTCTTTCTGGGCTTTGAAATTCTGAACTTTGCGTGATCGGTTGTTATACTTCAGCAGAGTCAACATGTGCGGCGATGGTGTAGGGAGAGTCAACATGTGCGGCGATGGTGTAGGGAGAGTCAACATGTGCGGCGATGGTGAAGGGAGAGTCAACATGTGTGACGATGGTGTAGGGAGAGTCAACATGTGCGCCGATGGTGCAGGGAGAGTCAACATGTGCGGCGATGGTGCAGGGAGAGTGCGGCAATGGTGCAGGGAGAGTCAACATGTGCGGCGATGGTGTAGGGAGTGTCAACAAGTGCGGCAATGGTGCAGGGAGAGTCAACATGTGCGGCGGTGGTGTAGGGAGTGTCAACAAGTGCGGCAATGGTGCAGGGAGAGTCAGAAAGGGTAGGAGCCACACGCCGTGACCCTCAACATGTCACCAGTGCAGAGATGGGTGGTGGGTGACCGATGCAGCGTGAGCACACCTCAGTAAACCAGTCGTCCACGAGTGAACTTTCCCAAACGAGGTGACTAAATGTGCTCTCTACTTCTGCAGTCCGGGTACACTGTTCCGGAGAGGCTGTTGACTACAAAGGCGCTGGGAGAAGCGACCAAGAAGGTGCTGCAGTTGAAGAACTACGGACTGCTTGTGCATGTGGAGGGAAGCCGCTGACGTCGTGGAGGATCTGCTTCCGTGAACAGTAATTTGACTGGGGTTGCTACTACAAGTGGTTGGGGAAGGTGTGCTGCTGACCTCTCCTCGCTGGTCAGACCAAGGGAACTACTGACCACACCAGAGGACGTTACAATGTTGATGTGTCTGATGGGTTTTTTCATCTTGTTTAATATATATATATATATATATATATATATATATATATATATATATAATATATATATATATATTATATATATATATATATATATACTGTATATGTGTGTGTGTGCTATGAAACTGGAATCTTTTTTCACCCTCCTCCGCATATTCAATTTTGTGGTAATAGGAATAAATCCACAATGAATACTAGTTTGCTAACCCTGGATATTGCCTGGCCCGAGTATATTTATCTCCACAGTTAGTTTTAACCGATTTTATGATATTATCAAAATAAAAAGGAAATGTCGCCACTGTACAAAAGATCGAAACAAATATATGTAAAAATATATCGTCAAACTACACTACACTATATCAGCTAATGTGACAAAAAAAAACTAACTTCGCAATAGCTACCAACCCTATAGAGTGCAAACTCGGCTTGGGAAACAAGTGTTGGCGACATGTGGACGAAAATAGATTTCCGATAGCTGTCTCCGGAGGGAGAGAGGTCAAGTTTCTGGCTGACAATGGGGCCAGTAATTACAAAATTATCACAAGACAAACAAACCGTCGTCACCTGTGTTGGTGGAGGTAGCAAGGAGAGTGGCAGGGAAGGGTGCCAATACCAACAATTACAGGCATTATAGCATTATTCAGAACGCTCACCAAGTACTTGTGGACAATTTTAATACAGTACTGCAGTTGGAATGCTGAAAATATCATGACAAATTACAAAAATACAAATAAGAAACTGATTTACAAACATTGAAGGTTTCCTTATAATTCATAATTTCTGGTAAAAAAAATATTCTAGTTTGAATGAATGAATTTTTGCAATATATTATACTAACTGGATTAATGATCTCTCACAGAAAATTCGGAGCTCTTCTTGACAAGGAATTGTTCAATAAAATATATCCTTGTATGTTATTGTTTTTATTTAGAATCATAAGTGAGCGTAGCTAATTAGGAAAGGAATATAATTATTACTTCTTCCAGTCAACAAGAATCTTGTCTAGACTATTTTAATTTACCTGGTGCCACGGAGTGTGGATTCAGAGTATGGAACAGTAGGCGAATAACACTAAGTTATCCCTATCATCATAAATCTAATGCTAAGTATGCTCAGGACTCTTGTATGAGTCAGAAGCGTGAACACTTTCAGCAGACACCAGAAAGAAGTTGGACGCCTTTGAAATGTAGTGTTATAGGCGAATGTTAAGAATAAGTTACAATGACAGGAAAACAAATGAAGAAGTAATAAGAATAGCAAACCCTTCAAGAGAAATCCTTAAAATGTACAGAAATAAGAAAATAGATACCTTGGTCATATAATTAGTAATGGAGGAATAATAACAAATATATTAATGGGGAAAATTGAGGGTAGGAGGGCCAGGGGAAGGCAGAGACTGGGATGGACGAATTAAATTAAAAACTGGGTCCCCAAAGAGAAGCAAATTCTTAGATGATTGGTAAAAACAGTCCGAGAATGTTTAGAGTGGGGGACTGAGGTCGCCAACCCTTAGATATGAGGACGGTACTCTGATTAATTGAATATTGTAAGCTAATCCAGACGAGAAAGACCTGTCTAGGAAACTTCAAAACTAATTCAGCTAATTGAAAGTTTTGCGATCATTTTTTTTTTACAATATTTACAAATACTGTACCAGAACATAACACTTCTTAGCAATACAGAAATATCTCAATTAACCTTGAAATATTCTGATAAAAATTACCTTTGCAATCCCACGAAAAAAAATTTGGGGCAAGATGAACAACATCGTCAAACTCTAAACTTTGACTAACAAACTTGGTCACCACATTGTTAAAGATAACCTTTAGCTCCCTTACATTATACTGCATTTAGGGCAAGGAAATCCTACCCCAGCATAATGCTCTTCTCAAAAACTGTTCACCTGACCGCCCTGTCTCTATCATGGGGTGGACGGTCCTTTACCTGCAGAGTGATCTAGAACAAGCTCTATCCACCATTACTCATTTTCTATTGCCTCACCCTGCTGGCGCAGAAAGGCAAAGGGCTTTCTAAGTCACTGACTTTTACTTCTTACTCTAGAACAACCGTGGACAGACATTATGGACTATTTTCTGAAGTACCTCTTGAATTAATGTCAATCAGACGTTCAAACATTGTGCCTGTGTGAACAGTGAGGAAAACAACGTTAAATAACCATCCCCAAAGCTTAAGAATGGAAGGGTATGAAGGCAAAAGAGGAATTTGAAATGCTAGGTCATTGCATCACAGTAGGAAGTATGAACATATTTACAGACACAAAATGTTTGCAGTGGGACATACTGAGATTCAGTGAAAAATGACAGACAAGTTAAAATAGCATTAGTAGAGAAGATTGTCACTTATACAGTCAGGGGGTGAGAGAGGTTAGTAGTCTTTTTAAACAGAATATCAGTAGTTGTGTGCAGTATCAGTCTGTTAGTTGGAATTCTGTTAGACACCTGAATACAATTCAGGTTTCCGAAACAACAAATGATAATGAAAATAATGTCTTAGAAAAGTTTATGAAGATTGACGAAAAAAAAACGCGTACAAACTGTGAGAGCTAAGAGATATTCAATTATAAAGGGTGATTTCCGTGCAGACGTTGGGAAGGTGAGAGAAACACCAAAAGTAGGATCACATGAGTTCGGTAAAAATTATTGAACAAATAGACAATTTACTTCAGGAAAACTAGACGAACATTATAAATCCATCTCATTCCTGGTTCTTAGGTTCTGCAATTCTTGTTGCAGCATTTTCTGTGTGGATTTGTTATAACATATTGCGTGTTATAACTGGAGGTATACGCTGTATCTGTAGTACTGTGTGCTAAGGCCCGGTCTACCTGGTAACCAGCTTCAACCACACTTCACACCTCTGTAGTGATCTCTATTAATTATTTTTTTTATACCCAGAGTGTTGTAGCTGTACATACTTGCATTATATTAGAGTGGTGCATATTTCCTTAGCCCTCTTTGTTGCGGAAGTGATCAAAAGGTTACTGAAAACCAACATCCTAGTGAATCTTCTGCAACGTATCTGGTGGCACTGACGCTTTCCATTATGAGAAGGTTGGCGTAGCCATTTGTTTTTATGTGGGACAGTGAGGGGTAGAAGTTACCAAACATGGAGACCAGAGTACGGGCGCCCTCACCTGCCCCGCCCGCACCTGCGCGACTTCCCTGATTTACTCCCACCTGTCCATACCCGCATCACTGCCGGAGACTTTCGCTTCTCTTTCCCCACATTCATACATCATTATCATTATCTTCTCCCTTTCTAGTATTTCCCTTGTATTTCTCACAAGGCATGTTATTTTTGGTCTCAGTTCCTCTAATTCATCAACTTTGTCTCTCTGATTTTCGTCATCTGTGTTCCACCAATGTTGACAAACACCATCTAGAACAGCCTTCCTATATCCACTAAAACTCACATATCCATAAGCGTCATTACTATCTCCTATTTTCAGCCCCCACAATTGTCGCTCTCTTCACCTTCTTTTCTTTAACTCCTCATCAACATGCTAAATTTATCCCGAATCATTTCTCCTAATTTCCCGATTTCACTTCTGCCTCCAGACTACTGTCTTTACGCCCTCCTTCCTTCCATTTTTATTTTTTATGGGGAATAGCCCACCCGGGCACAAGTCTTCGACCCACAACGGGGACTGGGAGGTGAAAAATAAGAGTAAAAGAAAAAAATAGGTATGGGAGAAAACGAGTATGTTAACATACACCACGAAGATGCCGGAAAACCAGCATTTTGAAGTGAGACAGATTGTAAGAGGATGGAAACACGGAAGAAGGTAGAGCATTCCACAGTTTGGCTGTGTTGGGAAACAATGATATACTGTAACGGGTTATTCTAGTGTGACTGACATCCACACAGAAAGGGTGGGCACCACGGGCAAGACAAATGTTACGAGCCCACGGCCTTGCCGGTGGTACACAGGATGCCAAATCCACCGAACATTGCCCGTTAAAGTACCTGCAAAAAAGCGAGTGTGAAGTAACATTGTGGCGAAGAGAAAGGGAAGAGAGATTCCACCTTATCTAACAGTTGGACAGATGAAGAGCCACCCCAGATATGAGAGCAGTACTCCAAGTTAGGACGTATGAATTATTATAAACTTGAAGCAATTCCTCAGGAGTGAAGTTGCTATGGCATCTGTACAGCATTCCCAGCTTTCGGGAGGCAGCGTTAGTAATGTTGTGGATATGTGGCTTCCATGACATATGAGAAGAAATGGTGAGGTCTAGCATATCTATTTTAGAATTTGGCAGAATAAATACGTCCTGAAATGTGATTGGTGGAAGATTTTCGATTTTGGAAAGTGTAATTGGTAAATACTGAGTTTTATTACTATTGTTTGACCAACTTTCTTCCTCCCCATTCAGAGATGCTGCACAGCGTAAGAATGGATAGAGATTAGTAGTAGTGTGAAGTTAGTCATTGATTAAATGCAAAAGAAGAGTAGGTGAAGAACAGAACCCAGTGGAACACTACTTCTGGCAGAGAAAGAGCGAGAGATCGATCCGTCGATATATAACAACTGCCATGGATCAATTTTCAAGGAAGCTACAGTAGAAATAAGAGAACCAAGTGGGGGAGAGAAACCATAAGAAGGAAGTTCAGAAAGCAAACACTTGCCATACCCTGTCAAATGCTTTGGAGATGTCGAGGGCCACGACAAAGGTTTCCCATAATACCAAATATTATGCGAAAGTAAATAGATTCAGTAGGAGGTGGGGGGGGGGGGGGCAAGAATAGGAGGAATAAAGTTAGAATCATCTAAGGTGGAGGTAGAGGAGAATAAGGTGCGAAAGAGATTGGCTTTACCAGGGTTAGCTATAGAATTATCAGGTCGGAAGAGAGGAGGAAAAGAGGGAGTGCAGAAGTTATTACAGATGTTTTTAGTTAAGGACCAAAAGGATGTACAAGAAGAAGAGTTAGTCAGGTCAGCGGTCTTTATTTTTATACAATTCCCCTTGGCCCTACGAAGAATAGCCTTACAACGGATGTTAGTGGCACGTGTAGCGTGAGGGCTGTCAGGTGTGGGTATCACGTGTTGCGTGAGGGCTGTCAGGTGTGGATGGCACGTGTTGCGGGAAGGCTGTCAGGTGTGGGTGACACGTGTTGCGGGAGGGCTCTCAGGTGTGGGCGGCACATGTTGCAGGAGGGCTGGCAGGTGTGGCTGGCACGTGCTACGGGAGGGCTGGTAGGTGTGGCTGGCACATGTTGCGGGAGGGCTGAAAGGTATGGGTGGCACATGCTGCGGGAGGGCTGGCCGGTGTGGGTGGCACGTGTTGCGGGAGGGCTGTCAGGTGTGGGTGGCACGTGTTGCGGGAGGGCTCTCAGGTGTGGGTGGCACGTGTTGCATGAGAGATGTCAGATGTGGGTGGCACGTGTTGCGGGAGGGCTGTCAGGTGTGGGTGGCACGTGTTGCATGAGGGTTGGCAGGTGTGGACGGCACATGTTGCGGGAGGGCTGGCAGGTGTGGCTGGCACATGTTGCGGGAGGGCTGGCAGGTGTGGCTGGCATATGTTGCGGGAGGGCTGGCAGGTGTGGCTGACACATGCTACGAGAGGGCTGGCAGGTGTGCCTGGCACATGTTGCGGAGGGTCTGGCAGGTGTGGCTGGAACAGGTTACGGGAGGGCTGGCAGGTGTGGGCGGCACATGTTGCGGTAGGGCTGGCAGGTGTAGCTGGCACATGTTCCGGGAGGGCTCGCAAGCGTGGCTGGCACATGTTGCCGAGGGGCTGGCAGGTGTGGGTGGTACATGTTGCGGAAGGGCTGGCAGGTGTGGGTGGCACGTGTTACGGGAGGGCTGGCAGGTGTAGCTGGCACATGTTACTGGAGGGCTATCAGGTGTGAGCGGCACGTGTTGCGGAAGGGCTGGCAGGTGTGGGTGGCACGTGTTACGGGAGGGCTGGCAGGTGTAGCTGGCACATGTTACTGGAGGGCTATCAGGTGTGGGTGGCACGTGTTACGGGAGGGCTGATAGGTGTGGGTGCCACATGTTGCGGGAGGGCTGGCAGGTGTGAGAGGCACATGTTGCGGGAGGGCTGGCAGGTGTGGGTGGCACGTGTTACGGGAGGGCTGGCAGGTGTAGTTGGTACATGTTAATTGAGGTCTGTCAGGTGTGGGTGGCACGCGCTGCAGGAGTGCTGGCAGGTGTGGGAGGCACGTGCTGCGGGAGGGCTGGCAGGTGTGGGTGGCACGTGCTGCGTGAGGGCTGGCAGGTGTGGCTGGCACATGTTACGGGAATGCTTGCAGGTGTGGCTGGCACATGTTGCGGGAGGGCTGGCAGGTGTGGCTGGCACATGTTGCCGGAGGGCTGGCAGGTGTGGACGGCACATGTTACGGGAGGGATGGCAGGTGTGGCTGGCACATGTTGCGGTAGGGCAGGCAGGTGTGGCTGGCAGATGTTGCCGGAGGGCTGGCAGGTGTGGCTGGCACATGTTGCGGGAGGGCTGGTAGGTGTGGGTGGCACATGTTGCGGGTGGGCTGGCAGGTGTGGCTGGCACATGTTGCGGCAGGGCTGGCAGGTGTGGCTGGCACATGTTGCCGGAGGGCTGGCAGGTGTCGCTGGCACGTGTTGCGGGAAGGCTGACAGGTGTGGCTGGCACATGTTGCGGGAGGGCTCTCAGGTGTGGGCAGCACATGTTGCAGGAGGGCTGGCAGGTGTGGACGGCACATGTTACGGGAGGGATGGCAGGTGTGGCTGGCACATGTTGCGGTAGGGCAGGCAGGTGTGGCTGGCAGATGTTGCCGGAGGGCTGGCAGGTGTGGCTGGCACATGTTGCGGGAGGGCTGGTAGGTGTGGGTGGCACATGTTGCGGGTGGGCTGGCAGGTGTGGCTGGCACATGTTGCGGCAGGGCTGGCAGGTGTGGCTGGCACATGTTGCCGGAGGGCTGGCAGGTGTCGCTGGCACGTGTTGCGGGAAGGCTGACAGGTGTGGCTGGCACATGTTGCAGGAGGGCTGGCAGGTGTGGACGTCACATGTTGCAGGAGGGCTGGCAGGTGTGGACGGCACATGTTACGGGAGGGATGGCAGGTGTGGCTGGCACATGTTGCGGGAGGGCTGGCACGTGTGGCTGGCAGATGTTGCGGGATGGCTGGCAGGTGTTGCTGGCACATGTTGCCGGAGGGCTGGCAGGTGTGGCTGGCACATGTTGCGGGAGGGCTGGTAGGTGTGGGTGGCACATGTTGCGGGTGGGCTGGCAGGTGTGGGTGGCACGTGTTACGGGAGGGCTGGCAGGTGTGGCTGGCACATGTTAATGGATCGCGGTCAGGTGTGGATTGCACATGTAGCGGGAGGGCTGGCAGGTTTAAGTGGCACATGTCGCGGAAGGGCTGGCAGGTGTGGGTGGCACGTGTTATGAGGGGGTTGGCAGGTGTGGGGGGCACGTTTTGTAGGAGGGCTGGCAGGTGTGGGTGGCACGTGTTGTGGTAGGGCTGGCAGGTGTGGGTGGCACATGTAACAGGAGGGCTGGCAGGTGTTGGCTGGCACATGTAGCGGGAGGGCTGGCAGGTGAGGGAGGAACGTGCTGCGGGAGTGCTGGCAGGTGTGGATGGCACGTGCAGCGGGAGTGCTGGCAGGTGTGGGTGGCACGTGCTGTGGGAGGGATGGTAGGTGTGGGTGGCACGTGTTGCGAGAGGGCTGGCAGGTGAGGACGGCACATGTTACGGGAGGGCTCTCAGGTGTGAGCGGCACATGCTGCGAGAGGGCTGGCAGGTGTGGCTGACACATGTTGCGGGAGGGCTGGCAGGTGTGGGTGGCACATGTTGCGGTAGGGCTGGCAGGTGTGGCTGGCACATGTAACAGGAGGGCTGGCAGGTGTTGGCTGGCACATGTTACGGGAGGGCTGGCAGGTGTGGCTGGCAGATGTTAATGGATCGCGGTCAGGTGTGGGTGGCACGTGTTGTGAGGGGGCTGGCAGGTGTGGGGGGCACGTTTTGTGGGAGGGTTGGCAGGTGTGGGTGGCACGTGCTGTGGGAGGGCTGGCAGGTGAGGGAGGCACGTGCTGCGGGAGGGCTGGCAGGTGTGGGTGGCACGTGTTGCGAGAGGGCTGGCAGGTAAGGACGGCACATGATACGGGAGGGCTGGCAGGTGTGGGTGGCACATGTTGCGGTAGGGCTGGCAGGTGTGGGTGGCACGTGTTGCGAGAGGGCTGGCAGGTGTGGCTGGCACATGTAACAGGAGGGCTGGCAGGTGTTGGCTGGCACATGTTACGAGAGGGCTGGCAGGTGTGGCTGGCACATGTTGCCGGAGGGCTGGCAGGTGTGATTGTCACATGTTGGGGGAGAACTGGCAGGTGTGGACGGCTCATGTTACGGGAGGGCTGGCAGGTGTGACTGGCACATGTTGCGGGAGAGCTGGCAGGTGTGGACGGCTCATGTTACGGGAGGGCTCTCAGGTGTGGGCGGCACATGTTGCAGGAGTGCTGGCAGGTATGGCTGGCACAAGTTACGGGAGGGCTGGCAGGTGTGGGTGGCACATGTTGCGGGAGTGCTGGCAGGTGTGGGTGGCACGTGTTACGGGAGGGCTGGCAGGTGTGACTGGCACATGATATTGGATCGCGGTCAGGTGTGGGTGGCACGTTTTGCGGGAGGGCTGGCAGGTGTGGGTGGCACATGTTGCGGTAGGGCTGGCAGGTGCAGGTGGCACATGTCGCGGAAGGGCTGGCAGGCGTGGGTGGCACGTGTTGTGAGGGGGCTGGCAGGTGTTGGGGGCACGTTTTGTGGGAGGGCTGGCAGGTGAGGGAGGCACGTGCTGCGGGAGTGCTAGCAGGTGTGGATGGCACGTGCAGCGCGAGTGCTGGCAGGTGTGGGTGGCACATGTTGCTGGAGGGCTGGCAGGTGTCGCTGGCACGTGTTGCGGGAGGGCTGACAGGTGTGGCTGGCACATGTTGTGGGAGGAGTCTTAGGTGTAGGCAGCACATGTTGCAGGAGGGCTGGCAGGTGTGGCAGGCACAAGCTACGGGAGGGCTGGCAGGTGTGGCTGGCACATGTTATGAGAGAACTAGCAGGTGTGGCTGGCACAAATTGCGGGAAGGCTGGCAGGTGTGGCTGACACATGTTACGGGAGGGCTGGCATGTGTGGGCGGCACATGTTGTGGGAGGGCTGGTAGGTGTGGCTGGCACAAATTGCGGGAAGGCTGGCAGGTGTGGCTGACACATGTTACGGGAGGGCTGGCATGTGTGGGCGGCACATGTTGCGGGAGGGCTGGCAGGTGTGGCTGGCACATGTTACGGTAAGGCTGGCAGGTGTGGCTGGCACATGTTGCGGGAGGGCTGGAAGGTGTGGGGGGCACATGGTGCGGGAGGGCTCTCCCGTGTGGGCAGCACATGTTGCAGGAGGGTCTGGCAGGTGTGGCTGGAAGATGTTACGGGAGCGCTCTCAGGTGTGGCTGGCACATGTTGCGGGAGGGCTGGCAGGTGTGGACGGCACATGTTACCGGAGGGCTCTCAGGTGTGGGCGGCACATGTTGCGGTAGGGCTGGCATGTGTGGACGGCACATGTTGCGGGAGGGCTGGCAGGTGTGGACGGCACATGTTACCGGAGGGCTCTCAGGTGTGGGCGGCACATGTTGCGGTAGGGCTGGCATGTGTGGACGGCACATGTTGCGGGAGGGCTGGCAGGTGTGCCTGGCACATGTTGCGGGAGGGCTGGCAGGTGTGGCTGGCACATGTTGCGGAAGGGCTGCCATCTGTGGGCGGCACATGTTGCGGTAGGGCTGGCAGTTGTGGCTGGCACATGTTGCGGGAGGCTGGCAGGTGTGGTTGGCACATGTTGCCGGAGGGTTGGCCGGTGTGGGTGGCACGTGTTGCGGGAGGGCTGGCAGGTGTGGCTGGCATATGTTGCGGGAGGGCTGGCAGGTGTGGGTGGCACGTGTTACGGGAGGGCTGGCAGGTGTGGCTGGCACATGTTGCGGGAGAGCTGGCAGGTGTGGGTGGCACGTGTTACGGGAGGGCTGGCAGGTGTAGGTGGCACATGTCGCGGAAGGGCTGGCAGGTGTGGGTGGCACGTGTTGTCAGAGGACTGGTAGGTGTGGGTGGCACGTTTTGTGGGAGGGCTGGCAGGTGTGGGTGGCACGTGTTGTGGTAGGGCTGGCAGGTGTGGATGGCACGTGCTGCAGGAGGGCTGGCTGGTGTGGGTGACACGTGATGCGGGAGGGCTGGCAGGTGTGGGTGGCACATGTTGCGGGAGGGCTGGCAGGTGAGGGAGGCACGTACTGCGGGAGGGTTGGCAGGTCTAGGTGACATGTGTTGACAGAGTTGGCAGGCGTAGGAGACATGTGTTGACAGAGTTAGCAGGCGTATGTGACATGTGTTGGGAGAGTTGGCAGGCGTAGGTTACATGTGTTGACAGTGTTGGCAGGCGTAAGAAACATGTTTTGGAAACAGTTGGCAGGCGTACGTTACATGTGTTGACAGAGTTGGCAGGCGTTAGAGACATGTGTTGGAAGAGTTGGCAGGCGTAGGTGACATGTGTTGGGAGAGTTGGCAGGCGTAGGTGACATGTGTTGACAGAGTTGGCAGGTCGTAGGAGACATGTGTTGACTGAGTTGGCAGGCGTAGGTGACATGTGTTGATAGAGTTGGCAGGCATAGGTGACATGTGTTGACAGAGTTGGCAGGCGTAGGTGACATGTGTTGGAAGAGTTGACAGGTGTAGGTAACATGTGTTGACAAAGTTGGCACGCGTAGGAGACATGCGTTGACAGAGTTGGCAGGCGTAGGAGACATGTGTTGACAGACTTGGCAGGCGTAGGTGATATGTTTTGGAAGAGTTGGCAGGCTTAGGTGACATGTGTTGGGAGAGTTCGCAGGCGAAGGAGACATGTGTTGGCAGATTTGGCAGGCATAGGTGACATGTGTTGGCAGAGTTGGCAGGCGTAGGAGACATGTGTTGACAGAGTTGGCAGCCGTAGGAAACATGTGTTGACAGAGTAGGCAGGCGTAGGACACATGTGTTGACAGAGTGGGCAGGCGAAGGTGACATATGTTGGCAGAGTTAGCAGGCGTTGGAGACATGTGTTGACAGAATTGGCAGGAGTAGGAGACATGTGTTGGGAAAGTTGGCAGGGGTAGGTGACATGTGTTGGCAGAGTTGGCAGGCGTAGGTGACATATGTTGGCAGAGTTGGCAGGCGTTGGTGACATTTGTTGACAGAGTTGGCAGGCGAAGAGACAAGTGTTGGGAGAGTTGACAGTCGTGGGAGACATGTGTTGTCAGAGTTGCCAGGTGTAGGTGACATGTGTTGACAGAGTTGACAGGCGTAGGTGACATGTGAGGGCAGAGTTGGCTGGCGAAGGAGACATGTGTTGACAGAGTTGGTAGGCGTAGGAGACATGTGTTGGGAGAGTTGGCAGGCATTGGTGACATGACTTGACAGAATTGGCAGGCGAAGAGATATGTGTTGGGAGAGTTGGCAGGCGTAGTAGGAGACATGTGTTGACAGAGTTGGCAGGCGAAGGAGACATGTATTGACGGAGTTGGCAGGCGTTGGTGACATGAGTTGACAGAATTGGCAGGCGTAGGTAACATGTGTTGGCAGATTTGGCTTGCGAAGGAGACATGTGTTGGGAGAGTAGGCAGGCATAGGTGACATGAGTTGACAGAATTGGCAGGAGAAGAGACATGTGTTGGGAGAGTTGGCAGGCGTAGGAGACATGTGTTGACAGAGTTGGCAGGCGTAGGAGACATGTGTTGACAGAGTTGGCAGGCGAAGGAGACATGTGTTGGCAGAGTTGGCAGGCGTTGGAGACATGTGTTGACAGAATTGGCAGGCGTAGGAGACATGTGTTGGGACAGTTGGCAGGGGTAGGTGACATGTGTTGGCAGAGTTGGCAGGCATAGGTGACATTTGTTGGCAGAGTTAGCAGGCGTAGGTGACATTTGTTGACAGTGTTGGCAGGCGTAGGTGACATGTGTTGACAGAGTTGGCAGGCGTAGGTGACATGTGTTGATAGAGTTAGCTGGCATAGGTGACATGCTTTGACAGAGTTGGCAGGCGTAGGTGACATGTGTTGACAGAGTTGTCAGGCGAAGAGACATGTGTTGGGAGAGTTGGCTGGCGTGGGAGACATGTGTTAACAGAGTTAGCAGTCGTTGGTGACATATGTTGACAGAGTTGGCAGGCATAGGTGACATGTGTTGACAGAGTTGGCAGGCATAGGTGACATGTGTTGACAGAGTTGGTAGGTGTAGGTGACATGTGTTGACAGAGTTGGCAGGCGTAGGTGACATGCGTTGGCAGAGTTGGCAGGCGTTGGTGACATGTGTTGACAGAGTTAGCAGGCGTACGAGACATGTGTTGACAGAGTTGGCAGGCGTAGGTGACATGTGTTGACAGAGTTGGCAGGCGAAGAGACATGTTTTGGGAGAGATAACAGGCGTGGGAGAAATGTGTTGACAGAGTTGGCAGGCGTAGGTGACATGTGATGGCAGAGTTGGCAGGCGAAGAAGACATGTGTTGACAGAGTTGGCAGGCGTAGGTGACATGTGTTGACAGAGTTGGCAGGCGTAGGTGACATGTGTTGGCAGAGTTGGCAGGCGTAGGTGACATTTGTTGACAGAGTTAACAGGCGTAGGTGACATGTGTTGACAGAGTTGGCAGGCGTAGGTGACATGTGTTGACAGAGTTGGCAGCCGTGGGAGACATGTGTTGACAGAGTTGCCAGGTGTATGTGACATGTGTTGAGAGAGTTGGCATGCGTACGTGACATGCGTTGGAAGAGTTGGCAGGCGTAGGAGAAATGTGTTGACAGAGTTGGAAGGCGTAGGTGACATGGTTGACAAAGTTGGAAGGCGTAGGTGACATGGTTGACAGAGTTGGCAGGCGCTGGTGACATATAATGGCAGAGTTGGCAGGCGAAGGAGACATGTTTTGACAGAGTTGGCAGGCGTAGGAGACTTGTGTTGACAGAATTGGCAGGCGAAGAGACATGTGTTGGGAGAGTTGCCATGCGTAGTATGAGACATGTGTTGACAGAGTTGGCAGGCGAAGGAGACATGTGTTGGGAGAGTTGGCAGGGGTAGGTGATATGTGTTGGCAGAGTTGGCAGGCGTAGGTGACATGTGTTGGCAGAGTTGGCAGGCGTAGGTGACATTTGTTGACAGAGTTAGCAGGCGTGGGTGACATGTGTTGGCAGAGTTGTCAGGCGTAGGAGACATGTGTTGACAGAGTTGGCAGGCGTAGCAGGAGACATGTGTTGACAGAGTTGGCAGGCGAAGGAGACATGTGTTGGGAAAGTTGGCAGGGGTAGGTGACATGTGGTGGCAGAGTTGGCAGGCGTAGGTGACATGTGTTGGCAGAGTTGGCAGGCGTAGGTGACATTTGTTGACAGAGTTAGCAGGCGTAGGTGA
The DNA here is from genome assembly GCA_958450375.1 of Homarus gammarus. Classification (NCBI taxonomy): domain Eukaryota; kingdom Metazoa; phylum Arthropoda; class Malacostraca; order Decapoda; family Nephropidae; genus Homarus; species Homarus gammarus. The sequence goes on from CAUDMG010003838.1 coordinate 358,715, forward strand.
CATGATTTGACAGATTTGGCAGGCGATGGAGACATGTGTTGACAGAGTTGGCAGCCGTAGGAGACATGTGTTGACAGAGTTGGCAGGCGAAGAGACATGTGTTGGGAGAGTTGGCAGTCGTAGGAGACATGTGTTGGGAGAGATAGCAGGCGTGGGAGATATGTGTTGACAGATTTGGCAGGCGTAGGTGCCATGTGTTGACAGAGTTGGCAGGCGTAAGTGACATACGTTGGCAGAGTTGGCAGGCGTAGGAGAAATGTGTTGACAGAGTTGGAAGGCGTAGGTGACATGATTTGACAGATTTGGCAGGCGAAGAGACATGTGTTGGGAGAGTTGGCAGGCGTAGTAGGAGACATGTGTTGACAGAGTTGGCAGGCGTAGGTGACATGTGTTGACAGAGTTGGCAGGCGTAGGTGACATGTGATGGCAGAGTTGGCAGGCGTAGGAGACATGTGTTGACAGAGTTAGCAGGCGTAGGTGACATGTGTTGACAGAGTTGGCAGGCGTAGGTGACATGTGTTGGCAGAGTTGGCAGGCGTAGGTGACATTTGTTGACAGAGTTAGCAGGCGTAGGTGACATGTGTTGGCAGAGTTGGCAGGCGAAGGAGACATGTGTTGACAGAGTTGGCAACCGTAGGAGACATGTGTTGACAGAGTTGGCAGGCGTAGGAGACATGTGTTGACAGAGTTGGCAGGCGTAGGTGACATGAGTTGACAGAATTGGCAGGCGTAGGGGACATGTGTTGGAAGAGTTGGCAGGCATATGTGACATGACTTGACAGAATTGGCAGGCGAAGAGACATGTATTGGGAGAGTTGGCTGGCGTAGTAGGAGACATGTGTTGACAGAGTTGGCAGGCGAAGGAGACATGTGTTGGGAGAGTTGGCAGGGGTAGGTGACATGTGTTGGCAGAGTTGGCAGGCGTAGGTGACATGTGTTGGCAGAGTTGGCAGGCGTAGGTGACATTTGTTTACAGAGTTAGCAGGCGTAGGTGACATGTGTTGGCAGAGTTGTCAGGCGTAGGTGACATGTGTTGGCAGAGTTGGCAGGCGAAGGAGGCATGTGTTGACATACTTGGCAACCGTAAGAGACATGTGTTGACAGAGTTGGCAGGCGTAGGAGACATGTGTTGACAGAGTTGGCAGGCGTTGGGGACATGAGTTGACAGAATTGGCAGGCGAAGAGACATGTGTTGGGAGAGTTGGCAGGCGTAGGAGACATGTGTTGACAGAGTTGGCAGGCGTAGGTGACATGTGTTGACAGAGTTGGCAGGCGAAGGAGACATGTGTTGGGAAAGTTGGCAGGCGTAGGTGACATGTGTTGACAGAGTTGGCAGGCGTAGATGACATGTGTTGACAGAGTTGGCAGGCGTATGAGACATATGTTAAAGAGTTGGCAGGCGTAGGTAACATGTGTTGGGTGAGTTGGCATGCTTTTAATTATGTCATTTACAGTGGCTAGTTTATTGTGCACCCCATTCTCTACCTGTGGACGGTAGCGGAAAAGGATTACACAGTAGAGTTCGCAAAGGATCTGTGTAACTAACTCCCATGATCCGGATATTTTGGCATTGAATGTTTTAGAGTTTTTCAAATCAATTCTTTGTTTACTTCTATACCTAGAGGGTAATTTATTCGCAATTGCGTGAGTACAGGAGTGAGGCCAGTATGTCTGACAGCACACATTGTTATTCACATCTCGTGATAGGAATTGAAGCACATTGTATATTTGGTTCTATACATGGGGCATGATATAGCTACTGAGTGCAAAAAAGTAAATACTATATTAATATGTCAGCTATCTTGCCATTAAAGTGTTGCAGTTGGCGGCACATGGTAATGAAGAGGTGGATGGTGTGGGAGGCACATGTTACGTGTAGGTTGGCAGGCATGGGACGCATACGTTACTGGAGGGTTGGCAGGCTTGGACGGCACGTGGCGGTCGTCTTGAGGTTTCTCGCCCAACACCTGACGGCATCAGACCCACACCCGACCCTTACCAAAAACCACTTCCTGGGGTGGCCACCTGGGACTTTGTCTTTAACTCAACACGTTTGAAGAGGTTTGAGAGGAGTGAGTCAGTTATTGCCAAAAAGATACACTAAGGTTGACGCTGAGAGTTGTATTTCCAGGACTTATGAAACACTACGCACGAAGTATGTTATCTATCGTCCCAGTTCATGGTCTACCAGTCATGGTCCACCAGTCATGGGTCGCCCCAGTCAGCGTATACCAGTACATGTCTACCAGTCAGGGAATACATGTCAGTAGTCGTCCCAGTCATGGGTCTTCGCAGTAAGGGTCATCCCAGTCAGGATCTACCAGTTAGGGTTGTCCCAGTAAGGGTCATTCCAGTCAGGGTCGTCCTAGTCAAGGTCTTCCCAGTCAGGGGTTGTCCCAGCTAGGGTCTTCCGGTCCGGGCTTGCCAGTTAGCGGTCGTCCCAGTCAGGGCTTACCAGTCAGGGTCGTCCCAGTCAGGGTCAACAAATCAGGGTCTAGCAGTCAGGGATCGTCCCAGTCAGGGCCTACGAGTCAGGGAAGTCCCAGTCAGCGTCGTACCAGTCAGGGTCGACCAATGAGGGTCTACCAGTCAGGGGTCGTCCCAGTCAGGGGTTGTCCCAGTTAGGGGTTGTCCTAGTCAGGGTCTACCAGTCAGAGTTTACAAGTCAGGGGTCGTCCCAGTCAGGGTCAACCAGTCAGAGTCAACCAGTCAGGGTCGTCCCATTCAGGAGTCTTCCCAATCAGGGTTGTCCCAGTCAGGGTCTACCAGTTAGGGTCTACTAGTCAGGGTCGACCCAGTCAGGGTCTACCAGTCAAGATCGTCCCGTTTAGGATCTTACAATCAGGGTCTACCTGTCAGAGGTCGTCCCAGTCAGGGTCATCCAAGTCATGGGTCGTCGTAGTCCGGGTCTAACAGTCAGGGTTCGTCATAGTCAGGGTCTAACAGTCAGGGGTCGTCTCAGTCAGGGTCTACCAGTTGGGGGTTGTCTCAGTCAGGGTTGTCCCAATCAGGATCTTCCCAGTCAGGGATCGTCTCAGTCAGGGTCATCCCAGTCAAGGTCGTCCCAGTCAAGTTCGTCTCAGTCAGGATCTAGCAGTCAGGGTCGTCCATGTTAGGGGTCGTCCTAGTCAGGGTCGTCCCATTCAGGGTCTACCAGTCAGGGGTCGTCTCAGTCAGGATCTAACAATCAAGGTCTACCAATCAGGGTCGTTCCAGTCAGGGTCGTCCCACTCAGGGTCGTTCGAACCTCTCTCGTCCCCTCAACATCATAACAAAATCCCCATCCCCCTCTAACCGTGACCAAGTGTTTTATCAGCGCAGTAAGCTGAAAGGCACTACTGTCTTCGTCAACGAGGACCTACGCCCAGGTACGACTAAGGCCCGCCAACTGCAAATGGACCTGCTTAAAGAAGCCAGGAAACAAGGGAAACACGTGAAGTTCAGTCATAAAACCCTTGTTACGAGGGACTTTCGGGCAAGGGAACACCCACCCACTCACCCACCTGCTGTATCAGCCCCCCCCCCTCCCCCACCAGCCCCTCGAGAACCCCCTGCCCACAGAGGGGGAACCAACCATTGCTCGTATCCTGTTCATCACCTGTGGAGCTCCCCCCCTGCTGGCCACTCAAACTGGGAATCACCCTTAACAGTATTATAATTTCCAAACCCTATATTACAAGTGAAATCAAGGCAATGATAAAAGAAAAACACAAACTCCAAAGAAAATATGCAAAAAGACCCATAACTTTCGGTGATGCTTACCGAAGTATCAGAAATAGAGTAACTCAAGCAGATAGAAATGCCAGACGTAACTATTATACAAATAAGCTCCAGTCAGTATCGGGCAACAGTAAGAAAACCTGGAATATCATCAATTCTATTCAGAACAGGACACTCAACCTTCGGCCCCCCACTCAGCTTTTATGATAAATGATTCAGTTGTAACGGAACCCTCCCTCATTGCCAACCACTTCAATGAGTATTTTATCAATGTTAGCAAAAATCTTACAGAGAGCATCCCAGATCACAATGAGGAATTTAGAACCCACCTGCAGAACAGACAGCAAAATGAGCTGTTCTTATTCCCTGTCGCAGCAGATGAATTATTGACCATCATAAAAATGTCCAAAGATGCAGCAGCAGGCGAAGACAATATACCAATGAGCATCATTAAAAAGTAGCCCACCTATTAATACCTGTTCTCCTACACACTTGCAACTCCTCCTTCACTAGTGATGTCTTTCCGGATAAACTGAAAATTGCTAAAGTTCACCCAGCATACAAAAAATCTGGGGACAAAGAACTTTTCGAGAATAACCGCCCATATCAGTCCTCCCAGCCTTAAGCAAGATACTGGAAAAGCTAGCATGTAGTAACCTAAATTCTTTCTGCAGTGTTAATAACATCCTTACAGACTCTCAGTTTGGATTTAGAGCTAGAAGGTCAACTGAGAGTTCTCTGTTATCCTTTACTAATGGCATCTTAAACTCCTTTGATGACAGTCAATTAAGCTACAACAACCACTGAAGGCTATGCTGCCACTAAGGCATATACAATCTATGTAGTGTCTTCAACTTGAATTCTATGTACAGTCTGTATCAAAAGTATACTGTACTGTTCCTACAGCAAAAATTCAGTAAGCTCTTGAACGGCCACCTTAGAAAGTGTACAGTCAGGGAAAACAGTCCTGTCACTCCATGAACTCTGAGACTCTTGAACCTGTGAATCGGAGACATAACCCAGTGTTGGATCCATAGATAGTGCACTGTGTGATGTCTCGGGCTCACAAGTTCATGAGTATCAGGGTTCAGGGACGGGACGGAGGACTGACAGGACTTTTTTCCCCTGACTGTACATACCCTGAGATATTAAGTCCTTCAGTTTGTAATACAAAATCAGGAAATTCTATAATTTAGGATAAGTTTTCAGTGCCCGATACATGCAATCCTTGTTTCTAATCCACAACCTCTAACAATACAATAGCTACTGAATAGTCATAATCCATTGGTGTTTTTACTTTATAAATGTCTACTGTATATTTACAAAGAAATTTTCAGCGTCAAAGACATCTTCAGCCTTTGAAAGGATGACAAAGTCCTAAAAGTCTACAACGACCAAGAACTACCACACTTCTCAAGAACCTACATCCTTAAGTGAGGCTTACAATTCTCACAATAATTATTCGTTATTTCTACAATTACAGTAACCATATATTGCACAGAATGGATAATTACAATAGTATTGAAACAATAAGCTATTTCTCTTACATAAGACTTAATTCAAATGTGTCACACCCATGTGTCAAGGCTTAACTGTTCCACTCAATGATCTTGTAATATGAACATTTCAGTAAAAAGCAAAACCTTCAACTGTACAGTATGTTGTTTGATGTATGAATTATAACACTCTATCTCCGGAATTATAGGTTTCCAAAGAGCTATACGAAAACATTTGGGTAACATATTTCCAGTGCTTAGAGAGCATTTGCATGTCTGGCCAATGACGTGTGTGGGATTAACATGTTTTGTTATGCAAAACTATGTACGTATCGATAAACCTAAAGTGGTGTAAGTAAAAAAGGGCTATAAAGCAGACCAGTGTAAAAGACGGGACAAAAAGTGGTAGAAATGTTTTAACCTTTCCTGCCGTGAGTGTCGTGCTTAGGAATGAGAAGGATAAATAATTCTGATTCTATTGAGCAACCGATGGCTGATGACAATATGGCAGTGCTGACAGTTATAATGATGGTATCTGCCATGTACAGAAACAAGCAATAACAATATATATATATATATATATATATATATATATATATATATATATATATATATATATATATATATATGTATATATATATATATATATATATATATATATATATATATATATATATATATATATATATATATATATTATATATATATATATATATATATATATATATTTCATGTAAATCCACAATGAAAACGTGGATAAGATAAATCTTGATAAAATCACACGGGAGAATGGAAACAACGGAGTACCTTAGCTTTCGTCTTTATTCAAGACATCTTCAGAGGCAACTGGATTACATGGACAGAGAGAGAGGCTTAAATATACAGGGTGACCTAAAAACATGAGGTCAGGTCAAAATGATGACATCCACTAATCCCCACACCAACACACACGTAGAGGAGCTTAAGAGAAGGGGGCGACGTGACTAGTCAAGTCAGGTCAGAAAAAAGGGGACCCACAAAATAACTATCATACATCTAGATCAAAGGTTTTTAAAGCATTTTTAACCTTGGGCCACTGACAAATAAATTTATGTAACATATTATCAGTTTTGAACTGACCATCACTAAGGTTTATTGATTTTAATTCCTTAATCAAACTAGCTTCAACAAGAAGTCTTTCTGTGACACAAGATGATTTGAAAACTTCTAAGCTTTTTTCCCAAGCAATGGGGTGATTATTATTCCTAACATGAACGAACAAGGCACTGCTTTCAGATACAGTTCTAATATTATACTTATGTTGTTTGATTCTGAGCTGCAGTGTTTTTCCTGTCTGACCTACATAATTACAATTACATTTGCTACATGGAATACAATAAACACTACCATTTACATTCAAACTTGGGCTATTCCTTATTAACATATTAGTAATGGTTGAGTCATACTTGAAAACAACATTAATATTTAGAAGCTTGAGGGACCGAACTAACGGGACAAATTCATTACGATAGGGCAGAGTCAAAATATTGTTATTGCTTGTTTCTGTACATGGCAGATACCATCATTATAACTGTCAGCACTACCATATTGTCATCAGCCATGGGTTGCTATATAGAATAACGCTAAATAGGAATAATCGCCAATCAAGCTTTAAAAAGCAACTGGCTTGTTTTATCAAATCCACATAGCTTTTCGTTTATATTGCCATAACTTAATGAAAATTATTTCCCATATGGTAACTTTTTTCATTTCAATTAAGGCGTCCTTGATATAGTGATAATTTATTCTCAAACTTTCTTAAGCTATAGTAAATATTTCCAAGAAGGAACAGCCTGGGATTAATGGGCATGCTGCTGTTGGGTACAAAATAAGTACATTTCTCAGCCACATTTAACTATATAATATGTCGTTTTAGTTGCTCTTATATTGCGAGATGTCGTTTACGAAGAGGTTATCCATAATTAAACGAATCGCTAAGTAAGGTTGGTCGTTCATGTCGATGAAATGAAATTCAAACGCCATGGCGTGTTACACACCAGGTTACGCGCATTGACGACAGTAGACTGCCAAAGCAGTTACTTTACAGTCACCTAACGAATAGTTAACGTAACACTGGCGGGCAACTGAAAAGGTATAAGGATAATCTTAAGACATACCCATCTACTTAGCAAGAGTAGAGTGTGAGCGAGGTACCTGGTATGTGTACCTGAAGAATACCGAGAAGTTCCATACGTGTAGGTGTGGAGTGTACCTGAGATGTGGCGCTATAATGTAACATGTGATGCTATACTCTTACAGGTGGTGCAGTCTGGTGTGTTGGGTGTTATGGTAAGAAGGAATGACCGAGGTAAGGAGGTCAGTGGTTGTTATGAAGAATGAGGATGATAACAGTAGTTATTTGATGAAGGACATATAATGATGTGAAGTGTAATGAACATAATAGTGGTTATTCTGATGAAGGCCAAATCTTTTTGTATTGTGACTGGATGAAATATGTTTTTATAAGGAATAAATTAGTTAAGTCATGATTGATATTTCACCCTTCTTCCCACTCTCGATTTGGTCGATGAAAAGCCCAATCCAATGCCTGGGTTGCTCTGCCAGCTACCTAAACAAGCTACATACTGTCCAGGGGGTCTGGTGGCAGCGACCTTAAAATTAAGAGTAGATTAGTGACCCCAGAATGGGGAGTGAAGGTGTGGCTTTTGGGGGAGGCTGGAGGCCATTTAAAAAAAAAAGTAGTAGTAGTAGTAGAAGTAGTAGCAGCCACCAGGCTGGGGGTGAAGCTGCCATTCACGCCATGAAAGATATTTGAGCAGCGTGATTGTGAGGCAGAACTCCTGGTTGACGCTTCCAACGCATTCAACATAATAAACCGCAGGGCTACACTGCACAACATCAAGATCGTGTCCAAGCTTTGCAATGTATGTTGAAAACACCTATAGGAACCCATCAGACCTTTACATAACAAGCTTCAAGGCCCTAAGAGGATATACCACCATATAGACAACTGAAGGAACAATGCAGGGGGACCCATCGCCATGGCAATGTACGCATTAGACCTGTCTGTGCTCCAACATACAATAAAATTTGAAACAATCAGATGTCAAGCAAGTGGCTTATGCTGATGACCTAACAGGAGCATGAAAAATGAAGGACATCAAAAAGTGGTGGGACCTGGTTACGCCACGAGGTCCGCAAATAGGGTACCACCCAAGTGCCAGCAAGTCCTTCCTCATTGTGAAACCAAAACACTATGAACGGGCAATGGAGGTATTCGGCATTTCCAGGGTGGAGAGAGCGTTGGTGTAGCCGAAGTATTCTGCGCCGAGCATGATTCTGCAGGCCCTTTTCTGTACCTTCTCTCGCTGACGTTGTTGGGTGGAGTTGAGAGAAGACGACCAGGCTGGTGACGCATACGTTAGTTTGAGGAGAATAAAGGCGTTGTAGATGGTCCTCAGCTCTGACGTGGGTGTCCCAAGTGACCTAAGTCTTCGTAGCATGTAGAGACGATACGAGGCTGCCTTGACTGTGTTATTTGCATGGGCCTTCCAGTCAAGTTTGTTGTCTATGGTTACACCCAGGAGTTTGGCAGACTGCACCAGCTGGAGATTATGGGCACCCACTGTGACTGCTGGGGCTTGCACTGGAGTGGTGGCGGTATTGATGTGCATGACTACGGTTTTGGTGTGGTTGATGGTGACCTTGTTCTCCGTGGTCCATGCCTGTAGCCTGTCCAGGGTGCCTTGTAGCGATGAGTAGTCTGATGCATATGTGCGCGTGTGTGTGCGTACGTGTGCTCGTGTGCCCGTTTGTGTGCGTGTATGTTTGCGTGTCTGAGCGTGTGTGTATGTGTGTGCATGATTGTATGTGTGCTTGTGTGTGTGTGCATGTGTGTGTGCGTGTGTGTATGTGTAAGTGCGTACGTGTGTATGTGCCCGTGTGTGTGTATGTGTGTGTGTGTGTGTGTGTGTATGTGCCCGTGTGTGTGTGTGTGTGTGTGTGTGTGTGCCCGTTTGTGTGTGTGTGCGTGTATTCTTCTGGGACCCCTTTAATGTGAATCAATAGCCCTCGCACATCTAGCCCCTAGCTTGTGTGTTTCGATTGGAGCGGCAGGAAGACATGCGAGCTGCAGACACCATTCTATGTTTACAAGGAAACTATATTTGACAGTATCTCATAAAATTATGCCAGATGAGTTACGGATTTTTATATGATCGGGAAGGTTGGCAGGCATGTCCCTGCGGGGAGCCGGGAGAGGCAGGTGGCCTGAACACAAGACATTAGAAAAGGCAACAATTGGCCTCAAGCACTTACTGTATACTCTCTTCCTCTGGTGGGCTGACCACTACCTTTTGAGAGCGTCTTACTTGTCTCCGAAACAATAAATCTGACTCACTATAACATGGGGTTTCCTAACTTCTGTCCAGTGACACTGCTTCTTCACAGCCAAGACTACTAGACGGTGACACTGCTTCATCACAACCATATATAATTAGGCCGAGTGTTTTGAATTATACAACAATAAATGTATGAAACTGTCAACTATAAAATATCTTCAAGGACACTTTAACTTATTTTAGTCACACTTGATATATAGACCCATCTATTCTTAGTGATGTGTGGGCGTGATCTATCACAGTGTTAGTGATGTGTGGGCGTGATCTATCACAGTGTTAGTGATGTGTGGGCGTGATCTATCACAGTGTTAGTGATGTGTGGGCGTGATCTATCACAGTGTTAGTGATGTGTGGGCATGGTCTATCACAGTGTTAGTGATGTGTGGGCGTGGTCTATCACAGTGTTAGTGATGTGTGGGCGTGATCTATCACAGTGTTAGTGATGTGTGGGCGTGATCTATCACAGTGTTAGTGATGTGTGGGCATGGTCTATCACAGTGTTAGTGATGTGTGGGCGTGGTCTATCACAGTGTTAGTGATGTGTGGGCGTGATCTATCACAGTGTTAGTGATGTGTGGGCGTGGTCTATCACAGTGCTAGTGATGTGTGGGCGTGGTCTATCACAGTGTTAGTGATGTGTGGGCGTGATCTATCACAGTGTTAGTGATGTGTGGGCGTGATCTATCACAGTGTTAGTGATGTGTGGGCGTGGTCTATCACAGTGTTAGTGATGTGTGGGCGTGATCTATCACAGTGTTAGTAATGTGTGGGCGTGGTCTATCACAGTGTTAGTGATGTATGGGCGTGAATTCATAGTTAAGATTTTACGTGATAAAAACAGAATGAGAACTATTTGTTGACCACCAAAGAGTGCGTAATGGTGTGTCATGAATACAAGATTTGTATAGTTTTTACTCTTGCTTTGTAACTGCACGACACAGGTTTATTTTTTATCTATTTATTTGCTTTTTCTGTCTTGAAATCGTTTTCTATATTTTTGCAGAACTTATTGCAGTTCTCCTCATCACCCTGCACGCTATATTGTATCCTTACTGTAGCCGAGGAGGTTGGTCTCACGCAAATCATTTACAAACTTCTTCTATAATTGTACAAGTATAGCTACATCTATGTTGTATATTATTATCTACAGCTTTATATTTCATCATTGTTTAATAGATAATTCTTACAAGTGCCTACGGCGACACATAACTCCGATGCTAGATGGACTATATCATACTGAACCTGCAGCCATATTCTTACTCTATTTTTTAAACACATCATTTAGGCCTTCACTTATCAACACTGCTAGTATTGCAGGTGTCTCTCAATACCTTTGCTGTAAAAGTAATTTTAAACATCGTGGGTTAATGAAAGTATTCGTTCCCATGACTGTCTATGTTCCCTTTCACTGTAAGTTTTCTTTCTTTGGACATCTTGTGGTGTATCCTCACTGCACGCCATTCCTAAGGGACACACTTTCATGTAAACTAGCTCAGTGGAATGGTGCCACATTAAGGACAAATACATTTCCGGAACATAAAAACAACAAACACTGTGATTGCCTTTTAGGCGCGGCACGCACACCTTGTTACTGCTTAGAACATACTGTAAAGTTTCTGTTAAGGTCATCTTTGTTAAATTAATTTTCATGTTGTTGCTTTGACTCTGCACGGAATCGAGGAGACAAAGTTCCCTATCACTACATACAACCCATCGATGATAACAGTACATGATAACTTAAGGATATGTACTCCAGAATAAAGTGGGAGAATTGTGTTTTCTAAATAAAAACGTGTGTGTGTGGTCCAGTCACTTGGTCGTGTTTGAGGTCCAGTCGTGTTATTATACGACAGCTAAAATATGTTACTTTTTATTATAAGAAAATAAAAGCAGTCCATCACGTTTTCGCGACGAAGATAAGTTTTTCTGGAACAGGAGTTCAATATTTTTGTTTTTATCTTAAAGTTTAAAACCAAAAATCTTTACTATTTGTAGTGGCATTACCGGGGGCCGAGATTAACTCTTAGTTTCATACACAGTTCTAATTTTTTGGTGTCAGGAAGTTGATTGCTTGGGTTGAGTTATTTTAAGTCATGTGACACAATTCATTGTTTCAGAGTGAGACTTTAGATTAAGAGGTCTGAACATATTAAAGATTTCCGACAAATTTAGCATCTGGATATAATTGAATTACAAACAAATGATGGTTTAAAAAGGTGGGAGTCTCTGTGTTTTTTGTTTTTGTTTTTTTTGCGGGGATTAGCCCACCCGGGCACAGGTCACAGACCCACATCGGGGCCTGGGGGGATAAAATGTAATAATAATAATAATAATAATAATAATAATAATAATAATAATAATAATAATAATAATAATGATAGTAATAATAATAATAATAATAATAATAATAGTAATAATAATAATAATAATAATAATAATTAATGATAATAATAATAATAATAATAATAATAATAATAATAATAATAATAAGGACGCCCTTCATATGTTACCATCACAAGGTGGGCCAAGTCGTACAAGCATGGATATTAGAACTTTGAGAATGACGCATGTTAGATACCACTACCGAAGCAATTGTTACTCGAGATTACGGCAGACCAACGGATCAGAGTAAGCGTTGTGAGCATTATCCATGAACATTTGGGGATGTCTAAGGTTTCTGGAAGGTGAGTTCCCTAAAAAAACCTAGGATCAACGCAGAGAATGACCTTAGGTCACAAGTTCCTTGAATTGTAGTTAGCCGATCCAGCCAACTTACTTTCCTCTCTGGTGACGCACGGGAGATACCTGGTCAAAGATGATCAGTACAGTGTGAAGCACCAGGGTTCTTCAACCTCCAAGGGTTTCAGAAGTCAACCTACTGCCAAAAAGATTACTGTATATCCTCTATTATCTATGATGCCAAAGGGAGTCTGCTGATCGACTACCAAACGTATAAAAGACCAATCCCGGGGACTGTTTTGATGGCCTACTGTGAAAATCGTGCTGACAGAAACAGACAAACAGACAATTAAGGCAGTTTATTTAATAAAAATATAGGGTTGTGTGTTGGTACAATAAGCGCATGTTTCCAGTCTTTTCACAAAATAAGTTTAACAAAGTAAAATATTACACAGCTCAAAATTTAATTAATAAGAACAGTTTGTTTATGATATAAAATACTTACTAATTATTGTTTATTGAATAAAGAGGGAGTTATAGGATGTTTGATGTTGAAGGGTTTAGTAAAAATAAGGGAGGCACAATTTCAGAGGGGGAGAATGACGGCATAATTATCTTGGTTGTCTGGAGTTTATCTCGTTGCGCCGAGGTTGCAGTGTGTTTCTGTGTTGCATTGTCTCTAAAGAAGCCCCAGACGACTCTCGGGAGCAGCTCTCCTCTCCTTTGTGCAAGTTGTTACGACCGTGTCGTATTTTTCTATTATTTTATTTTACATGCTTCCATGTTGTTCCATATTATTCCTGTAATGATGTGTTATATTTACTATTATATATTCTAGTCACCTTACTCTGTGCTGTTAAGGTTTTAACTGTTATTATTTGTTCAAGCCCATCTTGTTTCTTCATTTAGTATTGTAACAAGCATTCTATATTTCTCTAACGACCATCTGCATCGTCAAACGACCCATGTTTCACCTGGGGCTATCACTGGCTGGAGCAGATCCTATATATAGTACCCCAGCAGCAGACGGAGTTCAGTCCAGTCCTCTTGTCATTCAGTTCACGTTCTTTTGAGTGACACCCGTCACCTGTTACTGATACTTTATCTTATTTCTGTGTTGCTGACAATCCAGTTCCCGTGTGTGCCGTTGACACTTTCTCGGTAGACGATGAGAAAGAAGAGGAAGAAGAAGGGGCAAGTCCACTCGCCCTATCACCATGGGCATCATTGAACCAGCGACCAGCTAGTGGTGCTGACCAGTCACTCTCGTACCGAAGAAGGAGGGCACTCTTCGATTCTGCATCGACTTCGGCAAGGTCAACGCCGTCACCAACAAGGACAGCTTCCCTCTACCAGGAGTCGTCGACTGCATCGAAGCAATCGGGAACGCCAAGTTCCTCTCCAAGATTGATTACCTTCGAGGGTTTTGGCAAGTACCATTGACCCTGTCGTGCTAAAGACATTTCCAGTTTTGTGACATTAGGTAAGACCTATAAATTTAATGTTATGCCTTTCGGGCTTTGCAATGTCCTTGCCACCTTTCAAATGCTGATGTCACAAGTCACGGCCAATTTGCCTGGTTGTGTAGTATATTTAGATGATGTAATTTCTTCTGACTCTTGGTCAGACCATTTATGTCAGCTAGACGCTCTCTTCACTGAGTTAGAAAATGTAGGACTTGTTATAAACTTTGCTAAGTCAGAATTTGTTTGTGCTCAACTTTTGTATCTGGCAAATGTAATTGGGTTGGGGAAACTTGCTCCTCCCACACTATTTCTCAGATGCCTGTTCCATGTAACAAACGACAAGTCCGCAGATTTATGGGTTGTGTGGGTTATTACCGGAGATATATTTGTAATTTTGCTGAGTTGGCACTACCCCTTACTGATTTGTTGAAGGGTAATATATTTTTTTTTTTTTTTTTTTTTTTTTTTTTGGACTTCAAGGTGTCAGGATTCTTTTCAAAGCTTGAAAAATGTATTATGCTCATACCCTATTTCGAGAGCCCCTAATTTTTCTACGCCTTTCAAGCTAGCCTGTGATGCTAGTGATCATGCTGCAGGTTCTGCCCTGTTGCAAGAGGATGATGACACTGTAGACCACCCAGTGGCATTTTATAGTAAAAAATTCAATCCAGTTTAAACCCGCTATTCAACAGTGGAAAAAGAATTGCTGTCAATTATCCTAGCTTTGCAACATTTCAGTTATTATATATTACCAAGTAGGCCTATTGTAATTTATACAGATCACAAACCATTGCAGTTTCTCAAAACATTCAAGTTAAAAAACCAGAGATTAATTCGCTAGAGTTTGTTCCTTCAGAACTATAATTTACATGTTACACATGTTAAGGGTTCAGACAATGTGCTGGCTGATTTGTTATCTAGACCCACAGAATGAACACTTATTTCATATCAAAATTTGTGCAAGAAAAATTGTATTTTATGGGGGGAAGTGTTACGACCGTGTCTTATTTTTCGATTATATTTTTTATAACATGCTTCCATGTTGTTCCATATTATTCCTGTAATGATGTGTTATATTTACTATTATATAGTCTAGTCACCTTACCCTGTGCTGTCAAGCCCATCTTATTTCTTCATTTAGTATTGTAACAAGCATTCTTTGTTTCTCTAACGACCATCTGCATCGTTAAACGACCCATGTTTCACAGGCGTGTCGCACTGGCGGGAGCCAACCATATATATAGTACCCACCAGCAGACGGAGTTCAGTCCAGTCCTCCTGTCATTCAGTCCACGTTCTTTTGAGTTACACCCGTCACCTGTTACTTATACTTTATTTTATTTCTGTGTTGTTCCTGTCGCCACCAATGTGGTATATCTATGTGAGTACCTAGTCATGTCTCTTATGTGTCCATCAGTGCTTGCTTAGTTACATTTAAGTAATTCAGTGTTGTTTCATGATAGTTAATTTCAGTGTCAGTTATTTTATATGATTATGCAGTGTTAAAGTAATCCAATGCTCTTTCGATGTTTCGATGTTTTAGCATCATTTGTGTCTTAAAAGTTTCGATAGTGAATCAATTTGTTGTGACAGCCTACGAGGCTCTTTATTGTGTTAGTATTTAATTTAATTAAATTCTTAAAGGTTTACTTTATTTATTTTTATTCCCTTTTGATTTACTTCACTTTTTTGGTTTGGTTACGCCTAGAACCTGCATTAAGGCCCGTAGCCATGAAAGCTTCTTGATAGCTGCTGTCACAGCTGATGCTAATTATCTTGACTACACTTCGAACACTTCCCATGTTCTGGGACGGTTACACCGTGAGCCCTGTGAGACACTGGACAAATAGTTCAGGTGGTGCTCTGAACCTCTTAGGTACGTGATGCATGTAGAGGAGGCGAGATGCCCTTGACGTTATGTTCCTCCCATATACTGCAGGTCACTGACATCCGGCGCGGTAGTGTGCAGCTGCTCACCACAGGTATGCTGGTACCATCCATAGTCACATCCTGGTACATCAAGGGTTTCTTGGCTCTGGTAACATGAACAACCCTGGCAGTTAGTAATGTTTAGTGTTGCATTATTTGTTGCAGCAGCCAAGATATACAGTTTTATGTAGTCTGTTATAGATGATGTTCTCAGACAAACGTTCAACTGGTCATAATTTTTACATGGTGACGTAATCTACGAATATCAGAAGGTTCTGAATGTCACTGTCGATCAGTGCCAAAACTGTGACTGACCTACAGGGAGTGCCATGTGGTGTGCCATAAGTCGTTCATTGTTAGCAACTCAGATGCCCGGACGACTCTCAGATTCTCTGGCGATGATCCTAAAGGAACCAAGAGAATCATATAAAGAATAAGAGGTGAAGCTGGAGCTCAAGAAGTAAGCGGACGACTGTTGAATCTTTGCTGAAATCATACAAGATTAACGAATTTAATTCATCAAGTGTGTCTAGGTCGGTGGTTAGTTTGTGAAGTAGTCGGCCAAGTAACGGATCGTGGTGCAACATTTCCTGTTACAGTATTGTCTTGGCTTGATATGGGGTCGGGTGCCACCTGGGGTATTAAGATTTCACTGAAACACAAAATATGAACATTCATGTACTGTACTGTAGACACATCATCATAATACATATAAAGAACAGTTTCATACAAAACATAACGTAACGTAATGTAACGTACACGTAACATACCTAACGTATCGTAACGTAACGTAATCTAATCTAACCTAACCTAGTCCTACCTAACTTACTTTTGGTAGGCTGTCTTATGATGATAAACGACGCCTAAAATTAGACAGCAAATTTTGCTATCCATTAATTAATTTTCTTTAAGTTGTAGCAATAAACACCAAACGTTATCCCTATTTGGCAAAACTGTCGGTTGCTTTTTAAAGGTTAATGAACGATCTTATACACCAGTGGCTTTACTTTCATTACCTGCACGATAACAATCTTTAAAGCACATTCACACCCTGTACAGTATAGTCGCTTCCATGAGTTACAAACACTTAACAATTGCCCTTGGATGACCTAATGAACCACTACAAGAATTTTAAGATTTCGATCCCGAATTATTAAAAAGAAAAAGAAAAAGGTTTTAGACAGTAAATTACTTTATCCCTTGAGCAGGCAATATTTTCTCTCAGCTGAATAAAATCGTCAGGCGCTAGCCAGAATAAAGTACCTAAGTGTGGAACTGCCCTCTAAAGGGTTAAGTAGTAATAGCTGAGAACCCTTCGTTGTCTTTGAGGGGCAGCTCATATCAACTACACTATAAACTACACTATCATCTATACTGCATCAACTACACTACCATCTACAGTTCTAAACTGCATCAACTACACTATCATCTCTACAACATAAACACACTATCGTCTATATTATCATCTTCAAAATCACTTTTGGGTGGAGGTCGTCCCCGCCAGGCCAGTAGTACTGGATGTTGACGATGACGGAAATGGTATCGTACAATTTTTTTCTTTGAACGAAAACAAAAAATTATTACCGAAGCACACACCCTCAGGGCTCCCTTAGTATATGTAGGTATTTAAGGTTTCAGGTCTCTAGGTTTCATGGTGTTGAAGCGACGGCACTGACACACACACAGTCTCTATTATTATTATAGATATCAAAAGAGTTGGGAGGCAGAGTGTTTGTGTCTCCATAGTACAGTAACATCAAATACATGTCATGATAGTTTATAATGTTACCTACTTGTGTTTCTCTGTAATGGTTACCCTATATTAAGCTAATAGTTACTCGCTCCTGAACATCTTTACTCCCACCTTAAATTATGTGGACTTGCTGGACGCCAGAGGTGATCATGTCTTTTTGCTCACTAATATATTTACAAACAACAAATTTTTCTTAACTTTCCCATAAAATATCTTAAGCATTTTCACCAACAAACCTAAATCAACGCCGAGCTTTCTCTCCAAAACTTCGAGCTCAGTGACTAGCACCACATGTCACTTTTAAGCTCTGAAATCTTTTAGTCAAGTGCAGGAGAAATCTGTCGGCCAGCCCAAAATCTGCCGATAAGCATTATCCAAGTGCCGGGAACACAAATCCTGGCGACAGCCGGAACACAGATACCTGTGTTGACTCATTGAGAGTTGTGGTAAGTGATAATGGTAAAATGGTGAGAACAAGAGAGAGAGAAGCTGGTAATAACGAAAATATTTATGAATGTGATAAGGTTGAAGAAAATTATAAGGATAACAATAAAAAATGGTAATTATTAATGTTTAGCAAATGAGAGAAAAAAGAAGGAATGTGGTGACGAAAAGAAGAAACGGTGAAAAGTGTAGGACAGTTCTCAGGGTTTTATATACGTGGATTAGCCCACTCGGGCGCAGGTCACTGACCCACATCAGGGCCAGGGGGGCGAGGAGGAGGAGGAGGAGGAGGAGGAGGAGAAGAAGAAGAAGAAGAAGAAGAAGAAGAAGAAGAAGAAGAAGAAGAAGAAGAAGAAGAAATAAAAATGCATCAAGTGTGAGAAAACAATACATACATGTTGCATTGTCAATGGTACGATACACAATTGAGACCCTGCAATTGTTTGTAAATGAGACAGAAAGTCAGATCTACAACCTGGGACTTGGTCACAAATTTTGTGATGCCATATGGCAGCAGGGTCTACCATTAGACAACTCATTATGCTTCCAATATTTTCCCAGGCGGTAGTGCCTCCATGTTTGGTTGCTACCTACTATATTGTGGAAGTGGAACAGCTCTCAGCATAGCTATACTATAATGTGGATGTGGCACAGTTCCCAGCATAGCTAAACAATATTGTGGATGTGGCACAGTTCTCAGCATAGCTATACTATATTGTGGATGTGGAACAGTTCTCAGCACAGCTATACTATATTGTGAATGTGGCACAATTCTCAGCATAGCTAAACTATATTGTGGGTGTGGCACAGTTCTCAGCATAGCTATACTATATTGTGAATGTGGAACAGCTCTCAGCATAGCTATACTATATTGTGGATGTGGCACAGTTCTCAGCATAGCTAAACTATATTGTGGGTGTGGCACAGTTCTCAGCATAGCTATACTATATTGTGAATGTGGAACAGTTCTCAGCAGAGCTATACTATATTGTGGATGTGGCACAGTTCTCAGCATAGCTAAACTATATTGTGGATGTGGCACAGTTATCAGCATATCTATACTATAGTGTGAATGTGGAACAATTCCCAGCATAGCTACACTATATTGTGGATGTGGCACAATTCTCAGCATAGCTATACTATGCTGTGAATGTGGAAGAGTTCTCAGCATATCTATACTAAATTGTGGATGTGGCACAGTTCTCAGCATAGCAATACTATATTGTGGATGTGGCACAGATCTCAGCATAGCTATAATATATTGTGGATGTGGCACAGTTCTCAGCATAGCTATACTATATTGTGGATGTAGAACAGATCTCAGCATAGCTGCACTATATTGTGGATGGGGCACAGTTCTCAGCATAGCGACACTGTATTATGGATGTGACATAGTTCTCAGCATAGCTATAAAATATTGTGGATGTGGCACAGTTCTCAGCATAGCTACACTATATTGTGGATGTGGCACAGTTCTCAGCGTAGCTACACTATATTGTGGATGTGGCACAGTTCTCAGCGTAGCTACACTATATTGGGGATGTGGCACAATTCTCAGCATAGCTATACTATATTGTGGATGTACAGTAGAACAGTTCTCAGCATAGGTATACTATATTCTGGATGTGGCACAGTACTGAGCATAGCTATACTATATTGTGGATGTGGAATAGTTCTCAATAAAGCTATACTATATTGTGGATGTAGCACAGTTCTCAGCATAGCTACACTATATTGTGGATGTGGCACAGTTCTCTGCATAGCTACACTATATTGTGGATGTGGCACAGTTCTCAGCATAGCTATACTATATTGTGGATGTGGAACTGTTCTCAGCATAGCTATACTGTATTGTGAATTTGGCACAGTTCTCAGCATAGCTAAACTATATTGTGGATGTGGCACAGATCTCAGCATAGCTATACTATTTTGTGGATGCGGCACAGTTCTCAGCATAGCTACACTATATTGTGAATGTGGCACAGTTCTCTGCATAGCTACACTATATTGTGGATGTGGCACAGTTCTCAGCATAGCTATAATATATTGTGGATGTGGCACAGTTCTCTACATAGCTACACTATATTGTGGATGTGGCACAGTTCTCAGCATAGCTATACTATATTGTGGATGTGGAACAGTTCTCAGCATAGCTACACTATATTGTGGATGTGGTACAGTTCTCAGCATAGCTAAACTATATTGTGGATGTGGCACAGTTCTCAGCATAGCTACACTATATTGTGGATGTGGCACAGTTCTCAGCATAGCTATACTCTATTGTGGATGTGGCACAGTACTGAGCATACCTATACTATATTGTGGATGTGGAACAGTTCTCAGCATAGATAAACTATATTGTGGATGTGGCACAGTTCCCAGCATGGCTACACTATATTGTGGATGTGGCACAGTTCTCAGCATAACTATACTATATTGTGGATGTGGCACAGTACTGAGAATAGCTATACTATATTGTGGATGTGGAACAGTTCTCAGCATAACTACACTATATTGTGGATGTGGCACAGTTCTCAGCATAGCTATACTATATTGTGGATGTGGAACTGTTCTCAGCATAGCTATACTGTATTGTGAATTTGGCACAGTTCTCAGCATAGCTAAACTATATTGTGGATGTGGCACAGTTCTCAGCATAGCTACACTATATTGTGGATGTGGCACAGTTCTCAGCATAGCTACACTATATTGTGGATGTGTTACAGTTCTCAGCATAGCTACACTATATTGTAGATGTGGCACAGTTCCCAGTATAGCTACACAATATTGTGGATGAGGAACAGTTCTCAGCATAGCTACACTATATTGTGGTTGTGGCACAGTTCTCCTGCATAGCTATACTATATTGTGGATGTGGCACCAGTATGGTTCACCACAAAGGTCACCAGTATGGTTCACCACAGAAGTCACCAGTATGGTTCACCACAGATGCTACCAGTATGGGTCACCAAAGAGGTCACCAGTATGGTTCACCACAGAGGTCACCAGTATGGTTCACCATAGAGGTCACCAGTATGGTTCACCACAGAGGTCACCAGTATGGTTTACCACAAAGGTCACCAGTATGGTTCACCACAGGGGTCACCAGCATGTTTCACCACAGAGGTCACCAGCATGGTTCACCATAGATGTCACCAGCATGGTTCACCACAGAGGTCACCAGCATGGTTCACCATAGATATCACCAGCGTGCTTCACTACAGAGGTCACCAGCATGGTTCACCATAGAGGTCACCAGTATGCTTCACTACAGAGGTCACCAGCATGGTTCACCATACAGGTCACCAGTATGGTTCACCACAGAGGTCACCAGTATGGTTCACCATAGAGGTCACCAGTATGGTTCACCATAGAAGTCACCAGTATGGTTCGCCACAGAGGTTACAAGTATGGTTCACCACAGAAGTTACCAATATGGTTCACCACAGAGGTCAACAGTATGGTTCACCACAGAAGTCACCAGTATGGTTCACCACATAAGTCACTAGTATGGGTCACCACAGATGTCACCTGTATGGGTCACCACAGAGGTCACCAGTATAGTTCACCAACAGAGGTCACCAGCATGGGTCACCATAGAGGTCACCAGTATGGTTCACCATAGAGATCACAAGTATGGTTCACCACAGAGGTCACCAGTATGGTTCACCAAAGAGGTCACCAGTATGGTTCACCATAGAGGTCACCAGTATGGTTCACCACAAAAGTGAACAGTATGGTTCACTACAGAGGTTACCACTATGGTTCACCACAGAGGTCACGAATATGGTTCACCACAGAGGTCACCAATATGGTTTACCACAGAGATCACAAGGATGCTTCACTACAGAGGTCACCAGCATGGTTCACCACAGAGGTCACCAGCATGGTTCACCACAGAGGTCACAAGCATGGTTCACTACAGAGGTCACCAGCATGGTTCACCACAGAGGCCACCAGTATGGTTCGCCACAGAGGCCACCAGTATGGTTCAACACAGAGGTCACCAGTATGGTTCACCATAGATGTCACCAGTATGGTTCACCACAGATTTCACCAGTATGGTTCGCCACAGAGGCCACCAGTATGGTTCACCATAGAAGTCACCAGTATGGTTCACCACAGAGGTTACAAGTATGGTTCACCACAGAGGTCACCAATATGGTTCACCACAGAGGTCACCAGTAAGGTTCACCACAGAAGTCACCAGTATGGTTCACCACATAAGTCACTAGTATGGGTCA
Source organism: Homarus gammarus (assembly GCA_958450375.1). Lineage (NCBI taxonomy): Eukaryota > Metazoa > Arthropoda > Malacostraca > Decapoda > Nephropidae > Homarus > Homarus gammarus. The sequence goes on from CAUDMG010003838.1 coordinate 380,846, forward strand.
CCACAGATGTCACCTGTATGGGTCACCACAGAGGTCACCAGTATGGTTCACCAATAGAGGTCACCAGCATGGGTCACCATAGAGGTCACCAGTATGGTTCACCATAGAGATCACAGGCATGGCTCACCACAGAGGTCACCAGTATGGTTCACCACAGAGGTCACCTGTATGGTTCACCACAGAGGTCACCTGTATGGTTCACCACAGAGGTCACCAGTATGGTTCACCATAGAGGTCACCAGTATGGTTCACCATAGAAGTCACCAGTATGGTTCACCATAAAGGTCACAAGCATGGCTCACCACAGAGGTCACCAGTATGTGTTCGCCACAGGGGTCACCAATATGGTTCACCACAGAGGTCACCTCTATGGTTCACCACAGAAGTCACCAGTATGGTTCACCACAGAGGTCACCAGTATGGTTCACCATAGAGGTCATCAGTATCGCTCACCATAGAGGTCACCAGTATGGTTCACCACACAGGTCACCAGTATGGTTCACCACAAAGTTCACCAGTATGATTCACCACAGAGGTCACCAGTATGGTTCACCATAGATGTCACCAGTATGGTTCACCATAGAGGTCACCAGTATGGTTCACCACAGAAGTGAACAGTATGGTTCACTACAGAGGTTACCATTATGGTTCACCATAGAGGTCACCAATATGGTTTACCACAGAGGTCACCAGTATGATTCACCACAAGTTGTCACAAGCATGCTTCACTATAGAGGTCACCAGCATGGTTCACCACAGAGGTCACCAGCATGGTTCACCACAGAGGTCACAAGCATGGTTCACTACAGAGGTCACCAGCATGGTTCACCACAGAGGCCACCAGTATGGTTCGCCACAGAGGCCACCAGTATGGTTCACCATAGATGTCACCAGTATGGTTCACCACAGAGGTCACCAGTATGGTTCGCCACAGAGGCCACCAGTATGGTTCACCACAGAGGTCACTAGTATGGTTCACCATTGATGTCACCAGTATGGTTCACCATAGAGGTCACCAGTATGGTTCACCACAGAGGTCATCACCATGGTTCACCACAGATGCCGTCAGTGCCATAGCAGGTCCCCATTATCAGAGACTTGAAAGCACATGTTCCGCTTCACTGATAAGGATAAGATGGAAATCTGAAGCTGTCCGACATGTGTCTTTCGCTACCTGGGTGAGATGTATCTTTCTCGCAACACCTGTCTCCCACAGCTATTGTGTCGTACACTACAGCATGCATCTGTTTCAACAGGTACTTTTAATTTTACAGTACTTCTGTCTCCATCTATCACTGTTACCATCTCCGTGGTTTTCATCTTTTTTGTTACTTCCATCACCTGTATCTTGTTATATCTGTCTCTTTCACTCACACAGCATAACACCTTTCTTCAATTTTACAATGTATCTCGTATTACTTTTCTTGTAAACAATAGTATTTATTTATCTCAAAAAACCTATTTCTTACAACAGCTTTTCACAACACTTACCAAAAACAGTAAGATCTAGGGTGATGGGCAAGTTACGATGCTTGTCTTTCAGAACACCATCTTGCACAGCAGTTTGTCCACCATATGTGCTATATCTCTTACGAAAAAATTCTTTCAACTCCAGTTTCTGACAACAATTAATCTCTCACTGCAATTGTCTCTATAGATACTCTATCTCTTGTTAGTGAACATTTCTTACATCATTCTTCACTATAATCAAAGAATTCACACAATATTTTGCCTTCGTAAAATATTTGTCTCTTAAAAGCAGTGTCCCTCACGCAACACACCTCACACACGTTCGACTCGCAACACCCTGAAAACGTTTGCCTTTACAATAACAGTCTCAATCAAGTAGCAACAAACTTCAATGCCATATTAGTCCCCAAATGTGTCTAAAGTTCTAGCTACATCAACTATATCTTGCAAAACGATGATCAGACAACAATCGCCATTCAAGTTGTTCCCAGATTATTTCCCAATGGTTTTCAAGTACCGGAAGTCTGCTGTATACCCCCCACCCCCACCCCCACCCCGTCCAGTTGTTGTTAATTGTCACTTCCAGCACATTTTTCTGAAGACTGAGTGAACATTGGCATAACACAATCGCTGGGTGCCACTATAACCTGCCCGAACCAACGTGTGTGGAACGTGGGCAAAGAAGGTACCCACAGTGGCTCAAGTGTGTTTGTGATAGCACTCGTCCTCCACCTCGCAGTCTCGAGCTGATAACTCACCGTCACCAACTAAAGAGGATGGCTGTAGCATCGCATCTGCCTAACACGCCTCTCAAAGCTCCCGACTAGATATAGACTCAAAAGATAACATGTTCGGCGACATTGTTATGACGGAAGGAATAATTCCACCACTCCTAAATAAATCTTGTGTTCTGATATGACTATTGTGTTAATGTTGGTAATGTGTGTCTTCTATTGGCGATATAGACTTAGCCATCTCTTGTCAAGGCTTTTTTTCACACACACAGACACACACACCAGTAATAAAGGATTGGGGTTAACTCGGGTTGCGGCACCGACTATGATGTTGACGTCACAGAGGAAACACTCATCTCAGCCACCACGTTATCAAGGCACCACCTTAAATCTTTATCTTCAAAAGAGGCAGCTAGCGTCAGCGGAGACACAGGGGCACGACGGGACCTGGTTATCGCTGCCTCTACTGTATGCGGGAGACATCAGCGTGTTGGAAAACAATGGGGAAGTTATAGCCTGAAACATATCCATTAAAAAGAAACCATTTTAAAACCAGAAGAGGAATTATTTAGTAAAGGTTGGTAATAGAACCGGGTCTTTAACCTATTTTGGTGGTGATGAATTTATTTTGAAGTTAAGTTGGCAGACAAACTTACATAAAATAGGAACATGCACTAAGTGAAATTTAAACTTTATTTTCGGTTTTGTTTTTACTACAAAGAGAAAATAATCAGATAAATTGAAAATAAATAAAATTGTTATGTAAACAAAAATTTGAGCCAGCACCAAACTGAAAATAATACACGTAGCTAAACTGATAAATTATGTGAAATACAATCTTACAGTCTAAACTATTTGCAATTCATTGACTCAAATGAACGTCACGTTAAACTATTCTCTATAGATTGTAAGCAATATGTGCTTTACCATTTGGAGCCACAGGTTTACGCGTGTACTGTATATAAGGATAATATAGGATTTATTTGCCGAATAAAATGCTCAAAATTATGTCAAAAAAGTTTTTAATGTGTTTAAAAGAACTGCATTACTGTATATGAAATATTTGATATAGTATAAAGTAATAACTACGAGTATTTCACTAATCATTGTTATGAACAATAACAAATTACTTTTATTTCCAGATAATGAAATTGTTTGCTCACCTGGCAAAGGATGTTATAATCTTTTAGTCCGATATCCACTTGAAGACCTCGGCCAGGGACTCTAAGGGTTAAGTAACCTTAACTGTGCAAATACAAACGTTAGTTTCCCAAATGTTGTCAAAAATTGGCATAGAGCTTGAAAAATTGTTTGCATAAGCTCTTTTGGCACTTTCGGCCAGGTGAGATGATAATCAGAACGATAGAATCATTGAATAAACTTTGTATCTTCACGGAGGGGTCCGATGAATATCAAAATGAACACCACGACTCCTGTTGTCTCGGTAGTGTTGTCAAAACCCTTCGTCTGTTGCCATATTGTCTCACACAAAACCGTAAAGATACGTTTTAGAAAGAGTGCACTTTAAGACTGATCCACCACAGCAAGTTATGTTCTGTTCTCGACTTGCTTCCTTAGAGCAGCACTTTAACGAAAAAGAAGAAATAGATATCGCGAACAAATTTACGGCTACCAGTCTATCTAATACGGTACGTCCACACATGACTTGCTGACACAGGTGCAGGGAGTAATTTTCTATATAAATAATTTCATCTTCATTTGTACTGCCTTCTTCACTATATCCGGCCACCCTGGAGTCTTTTTCTTGTTGGTTTCTAACATGAACTTTAGAACAGAGTAACATGAAACTAGACGGACTTGACAGCAAAAGTGAACAGTGAAGGACACCATCATGCCCCCCCCCCCCCCCCCCCCAGACACACACCCTTCTCCCTGTCATATTTTTTTTTACTGTTGAACGATAAGAGTAATTACTAACCTTGATTCGTGCTTAAAACTTTAGTTGGTGAAGGGAGAGTAATGACATTATAACGTCAATGACTGACTCCATCATGGCCATCACAATGTTAAGTATTAAGAGCAAACCTGCTCCAGGGTGAACGGTTTTAAGGCTTTCTTATTTACCGCAGTGAGCGAGGAACATTATTAACACCACAGTGAGCGAGGAACGTTATTACCACCACAGTGAGCGAGGAATATTATTATTACCACCACAGTGAGCGAGGAACATTATTACCATCACAGTGAGCAAGGAATATTATTATTACCACCACAGTGAGCGAGGAACATTATTACCACAGTGAGGGAGGAACAATATTACCACCACAGTGAGCGAGGAATATTATTACCACCACAGTGAGCGAGGAACATTATTACCACCACAGTGAGCGAGGAACATTATTACCACAGTGAGAGAGGAACAATATTACCACCACAGTGAGCGCGGAACATTATTACCACCACAGTGAGTGAGGAACATTATTACCACCACAGTGAGCGAGGAACATTATTACCACCACAGTGAGCGAGGAACATTATTACCACCACAGTGAGCGAGGAACATAAATACTATAGTGAGCGAGGAACATTATTACCACCACAGTGAAAGAGGAACATTTTTACCACCACAGTGAGAGAGGAACATTATTACCACCGTAGCGAGCGAGGAACATTATTACCATCACAGTGAGCGAGGAACAATATTACCACCACAGTGAGCGAGGAACATTATTACCACAGCAGTGAGAGAGGAACATTATTACCACCGCAGTGAGTGAGGAACATTATTACCACCGCAGTGAGAGAGGAACATTATTACCACCAAAGTGAGAGAGGAACATTATTACCACCGCAGTGAGCGAGGAACATTATTACCAAAGCAATGAACAAGGAACATTATTGCCACCACAGTGAGCGAGGAACATTATTACCACCACAGTCAGTGAGGAACATTATTACCACCACAGTGAGCGAGGAACATTATTACCACCACAGTCAGCGAGGAACATTATTTCCACCGTAGTGAGAGAGGAACATTATTACCACCACAGTGAGCGAGGAACATTATTACCACCACAGTGAGCGAGGAACATTAATACCACCACAGTGAGCGAGGAACATTATTACCATAGTGAGCGAGGAACATCATTACCACCACAGTGAGCGAGGAACATTACCACCACAGTGAGTGAGGAACATTATTACCACCACAGTGAGTGAGGAACATTATTACCACCACAATGAGTGAGGAACATTAATACCACCACAGTGAGTGAGGAACATTATTACCACCGCAGTGAGCGAGGAACATTATTACCACCGCAGTGAGGGAGGAACATTATTACCACCGCAGTGAGCGAGGAACATTAGTACCACCAAAGTGAGTGAGGAACATTATTACCACCTCAGTGAGAGAGGAAAATTATTACCACCGCAGTGAGCGAGGAACATTATTACCACAGCAATGAACAAGGAACATTATTACCACCACAGAGAGCGAGGAACATTATTACCACAGTGAGCGAGGAACATTATTACCACCACAGTGAGCGAGGAACATTAATACCACCACAGTGAGCGAGGAACATTATTACCATAGTGAGCGAGGAACATTATTACCACCACAGTGAGCGAGGAACATTACCACCACAGTGAGTGAGGAACATTATTACCACCACAGTGAGTGAGGAACATTATTACCACCACAATGAGTGAGGAACATTAATACCACCACAGTGAGTGAGGAACATTATTACCACCGCAGTGAGTGAGGAACATTATTACCACCAAAGTGAGAGAGGAACATTATTACCACCGTAGTGAGAGAGGAACATTATTACCACCACAGTGAGCGAGGAACATTATTACCACCGCAGTGAGTGAGGAACATTATTACCACCACAGTGAGTAAGGAAAATTATTACCACCACAATGAGTGAGGAACATTATTACCATAGTGAGCGAGGAACATTATTACCACCACAGTGAGCGAGGAACATTATTACCACCACAGTGAGTGAGGAACATTATTACCACCAAAGTGAGAGAGGAACATTATTACCACCACAGTGAGTGAGGAACATTATTACCACCACAGTGAGCGAGGAACATTATTACCACCGCAGTGAGCGAGGAACATTATTACCACCACAGTGAGCGAGGAACATTATTACCATAGTGAGCGAGGAACATTATTACCACCACAGTGAGCGAGGAATATTATTACCACCACAGTGAGTGAGGAACATTAATACCACCACAGTGAGCGAGGAACATTATTACCACCACAGTGAGCGAGGAACATTATTACCATAGTGAGCGAGGAACATTATTACCACCACAGTGAGCGAGGAACATTACCACCACAGTGAGTGAGGAACATTATTACCACCACAGTGAGTAAGGAACATTATTACCACCACAATGAGTGAGGAACATTAATACCACCACAGTGAGTGAGGAACATTATTACCACCACAGTGAGTGAGGAACATTATTATCATAGTGAGCGAGGAACATTATTACCACCACAGTGAGCGAGGAACATTACTACCACAGTGAGTGAGGAAAATTATTACCACCACAATGAGTGAGGAACATTATTACCACCACAGTGAGTGAGGAACATTATTACCACCACAATGAGTGAGGAACATTAATACCACCACAGTGAGTGAGGAACATTATTACCACCGCAGTGAGCGAGGAACATTATTAACACCACAGTGAGCGAGGAACATTACTACCACAGTGAGTGAGGAACATTATTACCACCACAATGAGTGAGGAACATTATTACCACCACAGTGAGTGAGGAACATTATTACCACCACAATGAGTGAGGAACATTAATACCACCACAGTGAGTGAGGAACATTATTACCACCGCAGTGAGCGAGGAACATTATTAACACCACAGTGAGCGAGGAACATTAATACCACCACAGTGAGCGAGGAACATTTATACCACCACAGTGAGCGAGGAACATTATTACCAGAGTGAGCGAGGAACATTATTACCACCACAGTGAGCGAGGAACATTACCACCACAGTGAGTGAGGAACATTATTACCCCCACAGTGAGTGAGGAACATTATTACCACCACAATGAGTGAGGAACATTAATACCACCACAGTGAGTGAGGAACATTATTACCACCAAAGTGAGAGAGGAACATTATTACCACCGTAGTGAGCGAGGAACATTATTACCACCACAGTGAGCGAGGAACATTAATACCACCGCAGTGAGCGAGGAACATTATTACCACCACAGTGAGCGAGGAATATTATTACCACAGCAATGAACAAGGAACATTATTACCACCACAGAGAGCGAGGAACATTATTACCACAGTTAGCGAGGAACATTATTACCACAGTGAGCGAGGAACATTAATACCACCACAGTGAGTGAGGAACATTAATACCACCACAGTGAGCGAGGAACATTATTACCATAGTGAGAGAGGAACATTATTACCACCACAGAGAGCGAGGAACATTACTACCACAATGAGTGAGGAACATTAATACCACCACAGTGAGTGAGGAACATTATTACCACCGCAGTGAGCGAGGAACATTATTACCACCAAAGTGAGAGAGGAACATTATTACCACCGTAGTGAGCGAGGAACATTATTACCACCGCAGTGAGGGAGGAACATTATTACCACCCCAGTGAGCGAGGAACATTATTACCACCGCAGTGAGTGAGGAACATTATTACCACCAAAGTGAGTGAGGAACATTATTACCACCGCAGTGAGCGAGGAACATTATTGCCACCAAAGTGAGAGAGGAACATTATTACCACCACAGTGAGTGAGGAACATTATTACCACCAAAGTGAGAGAGGAACATTATTACCACCGTAGTGAGCGAGGAACATTATTACCACCACAGTGAGCGAGGAACATTAATACCACCGCAGTGAGCGAGGAACATTATTACCACCACAGTGAGCGAGGAATATTATTACCACAGCAATGAACAAGGAACATTATTACCACCACAGAGAGCGAGGAACATTATTACCACAGTGAGCGAGGAACATTATTACCACAGTGAGCGAGGAACATTAATACCACCACAGTGAGTGAGGAACATTAATACCACCACAGTGAGCGAGGAACATTATTACCATAGTGAGAGAGGAACATTATTACCACCACAGAGAGCGAGGAACATTACTACCACAATGAGTGAGGAACATTAATACCACCACAGTGAGTGAGGAACATTATTACCACCGCAGTGAGCGAGGAACATTATTACCACCAAAGTGAGAGAGGAACATTATTACCACCGTAGTGAGCGAGGAACATTATTACCACCGCAGTGAGGGAGGAACATTATTACCACCCCAGTGAGCGAGGAACATTATTACCACCACAGTGAGCGAGGAACATTACCACCACAGTGAGTGAGGAACATTATTACCACCACAGTGAGTGAGGAACATTATTACCACCACAATGAGTGAGGAACATTAATACCACCACAGTGAGTGAGGAACATTATTACCACCAAAGTGAGAGAGGAACATTATTACCACCGTAGTGAGCGAGGAACATTATTACCACCACAGTGAGCGAGGAACATTATTACCACAGCAATGAACAAGGAACATTATTACCACCAAAGAGAGCGAGGAACATTATTACCACAGTGAGCGAGGAACATTATTACCACAGTGAGCGAGGAACATTATTACCACCACAGTGAGTGAGGAACATTATTACCACCACAGTGAGCGAGGAACATTATTACCATAGTGAGAGAGGAACATTATTGCCACCACAGTGAGCGAGGAACATTATTACCACCACAGTCAGTGAGGAACATTATTACCACCACAGTGAGCGAGGAACATTATTACCACCACAGTCAGCGAGGAACATTATTTCCACCGTAGTGAGAGAGGAACATTATTACCACCACAGTGAGCGAGGAACATTATTACCACCACAGTGAGCGAGGAACATTAATACCACCACAGTGAGCGAGGAACATTATTACCATAGTGAGCGAGGAACATCATTACCACCACAGTGAGCGAGGAACATTACCACCACAGTGAGTGAGGAACATTATTACCACCACAGTGAGTGAGGAACATTATTACCACCACAATGAGTGAGGAACATTAATACCACCACAGTGAGTGAGGAACATTATTACCACCGCAGTGAGCGACGAACATTATTACCACCGCAGTGAGGGAGGAACATTATTACCACCGCAGTGAGCGAGGAACATTAGTACCACCAAAGTGAGTGAGGAACATTATTACCACCTCAGTGAGAGAGGAAAATTATTACCACCGCAGTGAGCGAGGAACATTATTACCACAGCAATGAACAAGGAACATTATTACCACCACAGAGAGCGAGGAACATTATTACCACAGTGAGCGAGGAACATTATTACCACCACAGTGAGCGAGGAACATTAATACCACCACAGTGAGCGAGGAACATTATTACCATAGTGAGCGAGGAACATTATTACCACCACAGTGAGCGAGGAACATTACCACCACAGTGAGTGAGGAACATTATTACCACCACAGTGAGTGAGGAACATTATTACCACCACAATGAGTGAGGAACATTAATACCACCACAGTGAGTGAGGAACATTATTACCACCGCAGTGAGTGAGGAACATTATTACCACCAAAGTGAGAGAGGAACATTATTACCACCGTAGTGAGCGAGGAACATTATTACCACCGCAGTGAGGGAGGAACATTATTACCACCCCAGTGAGCGAGGAACATTATTACCACCACAGTGAGCGAGGAACATTACCACCACAGTGAGTGAGGAACATTATTACCCCCACAGTGAGTGAGGAACATTATTACCACCACAATGAGTGAGGAACATTAATACCACCACAGTGAGTGAGGAACATTATTACCACCAAAGTGAGAGAGGAACATTATTACCACCGTAGTGAGCGAGGAACATTATTACCACCACAGTGAGCGAGGAACATTAATACCACCGCAGTGAGCGAGGAACATTATTACCACCACAGTGAGCGAGGAATATTATTACCACAGCAATGAACAAGGAACATTATTACCACCAAAGAGAGCGAGGAACATTATTACCACAGTGAGCGAGGAACATTATTACCACAGTGAGCGAGGAACATTAATACCACCACAGTGAGTGAGGAACATTAATACCACCACAGTGAGCGAGGAACATTATTACCATAGTGAGAGAGGAACATTATTGCCACCACAGTGAGCGAGGAACATTATTACCACCACAGTCAGTGAGGAACATTATTACCACCACAGTGAGCGAGGAACATTATTACCACCACAGTCAGCGAGGAACATTATTTCCACCGTAGTGAGAGAGGAACATTATTACCACCACAGTGAGCGAGGAAAATTATTACCACCACAGTGAGCGAGGAACATTAATACCACCACAGTGAGCGAGGAACATTATTACCATAGTGAGCGAGGAACATCATTACCACCACAGTGAGCGAGGAACATTACCACCACAGTGAGTGAGGAACATTATTACCACCACAGTGAGTGAGGAACATTATTACCACCACAATGAGTGAGGAACATTAATACCACCACAGTGAGTGAGGAACATTATTACCACCGCAGTGAGCGAGGAACATTATTACCACCGCAGTGAGGGAGGAACATTATTACCACCGCAGTGAGCGAGGAACATTAGTACCACCAAAGTGAGTGAGGAACATTATTACCACCTCAGTGAGAGAGGAAAATTATTACCACCGCAGTGAGCGAGGAACATTATTACCACAGCAATGAACAAGGAACATTATTACCACCACAGAGAGCGAGGAACATTATTACCACAGTGAGCGAGGAACATTATTACCACCACAGTGAGCGAGGAACATTAATACCACCACAGTGAGCGAGGAACATTATTACCATAGTGAGCGAGGAACATTATTACCACCACAGTGAGCGAGGAACATTACCACCACAGTGAGTGAGGAACATTATTACCACCACAGTGAGTGAGGAACATTATTACCACCACAATGAGTGAGGAACATTAATACCACCACAGTGAGTGAGGAACATTATTACCACCGCAGTGAGTGAGGAACATTATTACCACCAAAGTGAGAGAGGAACATTATTACCACCGTAGTGAGAGAGGAACATTATTACCACCACAGTGAGCGAGGAACATTATTACCACCGCAGTGAGTGAGGAACATTATTACCACCACAGTGAGTAAGGAAAATTATTACCACCACAATGAGTGAGGAACATTATTACCATAGTGAGCGAGGAACATTATTACCACCACAGTGAGCGAGGAACATTATTACCACCACAGTGAGTGAGGAACATTATTACCACCAAAGTGAGAGAGGAACATTATTACCACCACAGTGAGTGAGGAACATTATTACCACCACAGTGAGCGAGGAACATTATTACCACCGCAGTGAGCGAGGAACATTATTACCACCACAGTGAGCGAGGAACATTATTACCATAGTGAGCGAGGAACATTATTACCACCACAGTGAGCGAGGAATATTATTACCACCACAGTGAGTGAGGAACATTAATACCACCACAGTGAGCGAGGAACATTATTACCACCACAGTGAGCGAGGAACATTATTACCATAGTGAGCGAGGAACATTATTACCACCACAGTGAGCGAGGAACATTACCACCACAGTGAGTGAGGAACATTATTACCACCACAGTGAGTAAGGAACATTATTACCACCACAATGAGTGAGGAACATTAATACCACCACAGTGAGTGAGGAACATTATTACCACCACAGTGAGTGAGGAACATTATTATCATAGTGAGCGAGAACATTATTACCTCCACAGTGAGCGAGGAACATTACTACCACAGTGAGTGAGGAACATTATTACCACCACAATGAGTGAGGAACATTATTACCACCACAGTGAGTGAGGAACATTATTACCACCACAATGAGTGAGGAACATTAATACCACCACAGTGAGTGAGGAACATTATTACCACCGCAGTGAGCGAGGAACATTATTAACACCACAGTGAGCGAGGAACATTACTACCACAGTGAGTGAGGAACATTATTACCACCACAATGAGTGAGGAACATTATTACCACCACAGTGAGTGAGGAACATTATTACCACCACAATGAGTGAGGAACATTAATACCACCACAGTGAGTGAGGAACATTATTACCACCGCAGTGAGCGAGGAACATTATTAACACCACAGTGAGCGAGGAACATTAATACCACCACAGTGAGCGAGGAACATTTATACCACCACAGTGAGCGAGGAACATTATTACCAGAGTGAGCGAGGAACATTATTACCACCACAGTGAGCGAGGAACATTACCACCACAGTGAGTGAGGAACATTATTACCCCCACAGTGAGTGAGGAACATTATTACCACCACAATGAGTGAGGAACATTAATACCACCACAGTGAGTGAGGAACATTATTACCACCAAAGTGAGAGAGGAACATTATTACCACCGTAGTGAGCGAGGAACATTATTACCACCACAGTGAGCGAGGAACATTAATACCACCGCAGTGAGCGAGGAACATTATTACCACCACAGTGAGCGAGGAATATTATTACCACAGCAATGAACAAGGAACATTATTACCACCACAGTGAGCGAGGAACATTATTACCACAGTGAGCGAGGAACATTAATACCACCACAGTGAGTGAGGAACATTAATACCACCACAGTGAGCGAGGAACATTATTACCATAGTGAGAGAGGAACATTATTACCACCACAGAGAGCGAGGAACATTACTACCACAATGAGTGAGGAACATTAATACCACCACAGTGAGTGAGGAACATTATTACCACCGCAGTGAGCGAGGAACATTATTACCACCAAAGTGAGAGAGGAACATTATTACCACCGTAGTGAGCGAGGAATAATTACTACCACCGCAGTGAGGGAGGAACATTATTACCACCCCAGTGAGCGAGGAACATTATTACCACCGCAGTGAGTGAGGAACATTATTACCACCAAAGTGAGTGAGGAACATTATTACCACCGCAGTGAGCGAGGAACATTATTGCCACCAAAGTGAGAGAGGAACATTTTTACCACCACAGTGAGTGAGGAACATTATTACCACCAAAGTGAGAGAGGAACATTATTACCACCGTAGTGAGCGAGGAACATTATTACCACCACAGTGAGCGAGGAACATTAATACCACCGCAGTGAGCGAGGAACATTATTACCACCACAGTGAGCGAGGAATATTATTACCACAGCAATGAACAAGGAACATTATTACCACCACAGAGAGCGAGGAACATTATTACCACAGTGAGCGAGGAACATTATTACCACCGTAGTGAGCGAGGAATAATTACTACCACCGCAGTGAGGGAGGAACATTATTACCACCCCAGTGAGCGAGGAACATTATTACCACCGCAGTGAGTGAGGAACATTATTACCACCAAAGTGAGTGAGGAACATTATTACCACCGCAGTGAGCGAGGAACATTATTGCCACCAAAGTGAGAGAGGAACATTTTTACCACCACAGTGAGTGAGGAACATTATTACCACCAAAGTGAGAGAGGAACATTATTACCACCGTAGTGAGCGAGGAACATTATTACCACCATAGTGAGCGAGGAACATTAATACCACCGCAGTGAGCGAGGAACATTATTACCACCACAGTGAGCGAGGAATATTATTACCACAGCAATGAACAAGGAACATTATTACCACCACAGAGAGCGAGGAACATTATTACCACAGTGAGCGAGGAACATTATTACCACAGTGAGCGAGGAACATTAATACCACCACAGTGAGTGAGGAACATTAATACCACCACAGTGAGCGAGGAACATTATTACCATAGTGAGAGAGGAACATTATTACCACCACAGAGAGCGAGGAACATTACTACCACAATGAGTGAGGAACATTAATACCACCACAGTGAGTGAGGAACATTATTACCACCGCAGTGAGCAAGGAACATTATTACCACCAAAGTGAGAGAGGAACATTATTACCACCGTAGTGAGCGAGGAACATTATTACCACCGCAGTGAGGGAGGAACATTATTACCACCCCAGTGAGCGAGGAACATTATTACCACCACAGTGAGCGAGGAACATTACCACCACAGTGAGTGAGGAACATTATTACCCCCACAGTGAGTGAGGAACATTATTACCACCACAATGAGTGAGGAACATTAATACCACCACAGTGAGTGAGGAACATTATTACCACCAAAGTGAGAGAGGAACATTATTACCACCGTAGTGAGCGAGGAACATTATTACCACCACAGTGAGCGAGGAACATTAATACCACCGCAGTGAGCGAGGAACATTATTACCACCACAGTGAGCGAGGAATATTATTACCACAGTGAGCGAGGAACATTATTACCACCAAAGAGAGCGAGGAACATTATTACCACAGTGAGCGAGGAACATTATTACCACAGTGAGCGAGGAACATTAATACCACCACAGTGAGTGAGGAACATTATTACCACCACAGTGAGCGAGGAACATTATTACCATAGTGAGAGAGGAACATTATTGCCACCACAGTGAGCGAGGAACATTATTACCACCACAGTCAGTGAGGAACATTATTACCACCACAGTGAGCGAGGAACATTATTACCACCACAGTCAGCGAGGAACATTATTTCCACCGTAGTGAGAGAGGAACATTATTACCACCACAGTGAGCGAGGAAAATTATTACCACCACAGTGAGCGAGGAACATTAATACCACCACAGTGAGCGAGGAACATTATTACCATAGTGAGCGAGGAACATCATTACCACCACAGTGAGCGAGGAACATTACCACCACAGTGAGTGAGGAACATTATTACCACCACAGTGAGTGAGGAACATTATTACCACCACAATGAGTGAGGAACATTAATACCACCACAGTGAGTGAGGAACATTATTACCACCGCAGTGAGCGAGGAACATTATTACCACCGCAGTGAGGGAGGAACATTATTACCACCGCAGTGAGCGAGGAACATTAGTACCACCAAAGTGAGTGAGGAACATTATTACCACCTCAGTGAGAGAGGAAAATTATTACCACCGCAGTGAGCGAGGAACATTATTACCACAGCAATGAACAAGGAACATTATTACCACCACAGAGAGCGAGGAACATTATTACCACAGTGAGCGAGGAACATTATTACCACCACAGTGAGCGAGGAACATTAATACCACCACAGTGAGCGAGGAACATTATTACCATAGTGAGCGAGGAACATTATTACCACCACAGTGAGCGAGGAACATTACCACCACAGTGAGTGAGGAACATTATTACCACCACAGTGAGTGAGGAACATTATTACCACCACAATGAGTGAGGAACATTAATACCACCACAGTGAGTGAGGAACATTATTACCACCGCAGTGAGTGAGGAACATTATTACCACCAAAGTGAGAGAGGAACATTATTACCACCGTAGTGAGAGAGGAACATTATTACCACCACAGTGAGCGAGGAACATTATTACCACCGCAGTGAGTGAGGAACATTATTACCACCACAGTGAGTAAGGAAAATTATTACCACCACAATGAGTGAGGAACATTATTACCATAGTGAGCGAGGAACATTATTACCACCACAGTGAGCGAGGAACATTATTACCACCACAGTGAGTGAGGAACATTATTACCACCAAAGTGAGAGAGGAACATTATTACCACCACAGTGAGTGAGGAACATTATTACCACCACAGTGAGCGAGGAACATTATTACCACCGCAGTGAGCGAGGAACATTATTACCACCACAGTGAGCGAGGAACATTATTACCATAGTGAGCGAGGCACATTATTACCACCACAGTGAGCGAGGAATATTATTACCACCACAGTGAGTGAGGAACATTAATACCACCACAGTGAGCGAGGAACATTATTACCACCACAGTGAGCGAGGAACATTATTACCATAGTGAGCGAGGAACATTATTACCACCACAGTGAGCGAGGAACATTACCACCACAGTGAGTGAGGAACATTATTACCACCACAGTGAGTGAGGAACATTATTACCACCACAATGAGTGAGGAACATTAATACCACCACAGTGAGTGAGGAACATTATTACCACCACAGTGAGTGAGGAACATTATTATCATAGTGAGAGAGGAACATTATTACCACCACAGTGAGCGAGGAACATTATTACCACAGTGAGTGAGGAAATTATTACCACCATATTGAGTGAGGAACATTATTACCACCACAGTGAGTGAGGAACATTATTACCACCACAGTGAGTGAGGAACATTATACCACCACAGTGAGTGAGGAACATTATTACCACCAGTGAGCGAGGAACATTATTACACCACTGTGAGCGAGGAACATTACTACCACAGTGAGTGAGGAACATTATTACCACCACAATGAGTGAGGAACATTATTACCAAGTGAGCGAGGAACATTATTACCACCACAGTGAGCGAGGAACATTATTACCACCACAGTGAGTGAGGAACATTATTACCACAGAGATTGAGGAGGAACATTATTACCACCACAGTGAGTGAGGAACATTATTACCACCACAGTGAGCGAGGAACATTATTACCACCGCAGTGAGCGAGGAACATTATTACCACCACAGTGAGCGAGGAACATTATTACCATAGTGAGCGAGGAACATTATTACCACCACAGTGAGCGAGGAACATTATTACCACCACAGTGAGTGAGGAACATTAATACCACCACAGTGAGCGAGGAACATTATTACCACCACAGTGAGCGAGGAACATTATTACCAGAGTGAGCGAGGAACATTATTACCACCACAGTGAGCGAGGAACATTACCACCACAGTGAGTGAGGAACATTATTACCACCACAGTGAGTGAGGAACATTATTACCACCACAATGAGTGAGGAACATTAATACCACCACAGTGAGTGAGGAACATTATTACCACCAAGTGAGAGAGGAACATTATTACCACTAGTGAGCGAGGAACATTATTACCACCACAGTGAGCGAGGAACATTATTACCACCAGTGAGTGAGGAACATTATTACCACCACAGTGAGCGAGGAACATTATTACCACCACAGTGAGTGAGGAACATTATTACCACCACAGTGAGTGAGGAACATTATTACCACCACAGTGAGCGAGGAACATTATTACCACCGCAGTGAGCGAGGAACATTATTACCACCACAGTGAGCGAGGAACATTACGACCACAGTGAGTGAGGAACATTATTACCACCACAATGAGTGAGGAACATTATTGCCACCACAGTGAGTGAGGAACATTATTACCACCACAATGAGTGAGGAACATTAATACCACCACAGTGAGTGAGGAACATTATTACCACCGCAGTGAGCGAGGAACATTATTACCACCACAGTGAGCGAGGAACATTATTACCACCACAGTGAGCGAGGAACATTATTACCACCGCAGTGAGCGAGGAACATTATTACCACCCCAGTGAGCGAGGAACATTATTACCACCACAGTGAGCGAGGAACATTACCACCACAGTGAGTGAGGAACATTATTACCACCACAGTGAGTGAGGAACATTATTACCACCACAATGAGTGAGGAACATTAATACCACCACAGTGAGTGAGGAACATTATTACCACCAAAGTGAGAGAGGAACATTATTACCACCGTAGTGAGCGAGGAACATTATTACCACCACAGTGAGCGAGGAACATTAATACCACCGCAGTGAGCGAGGAACATTATTACCACCACAGTGAGCGAGGAATATTATTACCACAGCAATGAACAAGGAACATTATTACCACCACAGAGAGCGAGGAACATTATTACCACAGTGAGCGAGGAACATTATTACCACAGTGAGCGAGGAACATTAATACCACCACAGTGAGTGAGGAACATTAATACCACCACAGTGAGCGAGGAACATTATTACCATAGTGAGAGAGGAACATTATTACCACCACAGAGAGCGAGGAACATTACTACCACAATGAGTGAGGAACATTAATACCACCACAGTGAGTGAGGAACATTATTACCACCGCAGTGAGCGAGGAACATTATTACCACCAAAGTGAGAGAGGAACATTATTACCACCGTAGTGAGCGAGGAACATTATTACCACCGCAGTGAGGGAGGAACATTATTACCACCCCAGTGAGCGAGGAACATTATTACCACCACAGTGAGCGAGGAACATTACCACCACAGTGAGTGAGGAACATTATTACCCCCACAGTGAGTGAGGAACATTATTACCACCACAATGAGTGAGGAACATTAATACCACCACAGTGAGTGAGGAACATTATTACCACCAAAGTGAGAGAGGAACATTATTACCACCGTAGTGAGCGAGGAACATTATTACCACCACAGTGAGCGAGGAACATTAATACCACCGCAGTGAGCGAGGAACATTATTACCACCACAGTGAGCGAGGAATATTATTACCACAGCAATGAACAAGGAACATTATTACCACCACAGAGAGCGAGGAACATTATTACCACAGTGAGCGAGGAACATTATTACCACAGTGAGCGAGGAACATTAATACCACCACAGTGAGTGAGGAACATTAATACCACCACAGTGAGCGAGGAACATTATTACCATAGTGAGAGAGGAACATTATTACCACCACAGAGAGCGAGGAACATTACTACCACAATGAGTGAGGAACATTAATACCACCACAGTGAGTGAGGAACATTATTACCACCGCAGTGAGCGAGGAACATTATTACCACCAAAGTGAGAGAGGAACATTATTACCACCGTAGTGAGCGAGGAACATTACTACCACCGCAGTGAGGGAGGAACATTATTACCACCCCAGTGAGCGAGGAACATTATTACCACCGCAGTGAGTGAGGAACATTATTACCACCAAAGTGAGTGAGGAACATTATTACCACCGCAGTGAGCGAGGAACATTATTGCCACCAAAGTGAGAGAGGAACATTTTTACCACCACAGTGAGCGAGGAACATTATTACCAACGCAGTGAGCGAGGAACATTATTACCACCACAGTGAGCAAGGAACATTATTAACACCACAGTGAGCAAGGAACATTATTACCACCTCAGTGAGCGAGGAACATTTTTACCCCAGTGAGTGAGGAATATTATTACCATCACAGTGAGCGAGGAACATTATTACCACAGTGAGCGAGGAACATTATTACCATCGCAGTGAGAGAGGAACATTATTACCACCGCAGTGAGCGAGGAACATTATTACCACCACAGTGAACGAGGAACATTATTACCACCACAGTGAGCAAGGAACATTATTAGCACCACAGTGAGCGAGGAACATTATTACCACAGTGAGCGAGAAACCTTCGTCACCAAAACACACCAGCTTGTTATGCGATAAATCATTATGGCGGCTGTGTGTTAACAAGTCATCC
Source organism: Homarus gammarus (assembly GCA_958450375.1). Classification (NCBI taxonomy): domain Eukaryota; kingdom Metazoa; phylum Arthropoda; class Malacostraca; order Decapoda; family Nephropidae; genus Homarus; species Homarus gammarus. Next base: position 400,530 of record CAUDMG010003838.1, read on the forward strand.
CTTCGTGTTCCTCTTTCCCCAAGTCCCTTTTGTTATATTTCATCTGCAAATAACAAAATAAATTAAACTAAGAGAAGCTAATATGGACCTGGATATATTGAGTGGTAAACCGATGTGCAGCCGCTGGGAGCAGACAGCCACCTTGTGCTGTAAATAGTTACCCCAATAAATCCTTTACAGTCATCAACTTCTTCACCAAGTAGGCGGTGATAATAGGAGCAATAGTTTCCTCGTAAGGCTGTCACAGCGAGTGACCAGCGAATGGAGAAGCCTATCCTCTCTATGTGCTGCAGTGATGTTGCATTATTCTTTCGTCTCCGTACGCAGCCTTGCCAATCCCCGCCCTCTCCCCCTTTTTTTACCGGAATAGCCCACCAGAGCACAGGTCAACGACCCACGTCAGGTCCTTGGGAGCAAAAATATAATAATAATAATAATAATAATAATAATAATAATAATAATAATAATAATAATAAATTAATTAATTAATTAAAAAATATCAATAGTCAGAAACGTTATGTATGTTCAGTTGCTAAAGTAAGACAAACAATTGAGACCCTGCAATTGTGTGTAAATGAGGCAGAAAGTCACCTGGGACTTGGTCACATAGGGCAGCAGAGTCCACCATTGGACAACACATTTATGCTTCCAATATCTTCCCAAGCGGTAGTACTGCTGTACTACAACTTTGCTGTCACTTGGAATCGAGCAAGACGATAATCCAGCTATGATACAATGGTATGAGTTATAAAGGTTGTCACGTAAGTTGGTGAGTTCTAAGGTGACTAAAGAGGCCGATACGGGACCGGCAGCGTCGTTCACAGATGTTGCACATGTGGAGGGCTACATCCAGAGCTGGAGGGGCGGCGGTAGCGTCTTTCTCGCAGTGGCGCTTGTCTGCCTCGGTATGTAGTCGGACTAACTCGAAAGTATTGACACCTCCTTGTGTGGTGGCGCTCCTCCAGGCGTGACGGCACTTTTTCAGGTTTGTATTAAGACTATCCCTATACCTTTTCAGTTGCCCGCCTGCGTTACGTTTACTGTTCGTTAGGTGACTGTAAAGTACCTGCTTTGGCAGTCTATACTGTCGTCCATGCGGGTAACATGGCCAGTCTAGTGAAGTTGTTCATGGATAATGGTAGCCTCGATGCCCCAACAGTTAGTGTCAGCAAGACTAATGGCATTTGTTCTGTTGTCTTCCCAGCGAACTCGGAGGATGTATGTACGCATGTGTGTATATATATATATATATATATATATATATATATATATATATATATATATATATATATATATAAATCTTGATAAAATCACACGGGGAAATGGAAACAACGGAGTACCTTAGCTAAGGTACTCCGTTGTTTCCATTTTCCCGTGTGATTTTATCAAGATTTATCTTATCCACGTTTTCATTGTGGATTTACATGAAATATATATATATATATATATATATATATATATATATATATATATATATATATATATATATATATACATATGTATATATATACACATGTATATATATATATACATATGTATATATATATACACATGTATATATATATATATATATATATATATATATATATATATATATATATACATACATATATATATATACACACACATATATATATACATATATATATATATATATATATATATATATATATATATATATATATATATATATATATATATATATATATATATATATATATATATATGTGTGTGTGTGTGTGTGTGCACAGAATGGTGTAATGCATCAAGTGTTGCAGCATTAAGTTAGTGCTAAGGTACATGCACTGCTAGCATCCTCTCGCTTTCAGCTACCGCCGCTGGATAGCCCTCGTGGTGAACAGGAAAGCAACCTTGCGTAAGTCTTCCCCTGCCAGCACACAGCCTCTTCACCATCAAGACTCCTGCTGTGCCTCTTCGTGGCAACACACGGTAACTGGGTGCCTCGTGGGCCCAGGCTAGACCAGCAGGGGATCTCGGAGCAGCAGTAGGCCCAGATGGACACGTCCTGCCGCCTACCAAACACTGCCCCGCTGACTTGCAGATTAACCTTGGTAGGTATAACGCAACGGGAGTAAACCCCAAAGGAATCATCTGCAGTGAAGCCCCGCATCAGGCAGACATGCTTACAGAGCTCCAATAAGACTACAACGGTGGTATAGGCAGAAGATGTGACCAACACGGCAACCCAATGACTACACCGGCGGATGAAGGCAATTCATGATGGGCAGGCTACTAATGCGAAACCCAACAAACTGGGCTTTCGGCAATTCATTGCAACTCTCTCTCACCCCAGTCGTTGCCACTACTTGCACCACTGGATCAGGAAAATGGAGAGCCAAGATGTGTGGTTGCAGCCTGCGCTCCTGCCTCACCACATAAATAAACTCATGCGCAGCCCATCCAGCTCATCATACTTATCATAAAACCCCTATCCCTCCAAAAGTCCTATAGCAACAGACGAGTGGCGACCGGGATCGGCAGAGATAACTGCCGGGAGAGTCTAATCACAACTCTGCACATGGGCAGCAAAGATAAGATGGTCATTTATGAACTAGGATCTAGGCAGCAGTGTAATCCGGTCCTGTCTGTGCGACTGAGCAGCCCTTACCAGGAGCCACTCTGCTCACACCACACAAGGAGGGGCTAGAAAAGGTGCCCTTAACTTAGATTGCCTAAGGGACCAACCTGACTGGGCGACCGCACCCAGTAAGGTCATCCTTATGCGGTCGAATACGTAATCACAATCACAGATGCAAACAAAAACAAACTATACAACCTATTATGGTCCCTGCATTGAATGTCAGGACCCTTCTGGATACTGGCACAAATAAGCGTCTTGAAAGAAGAACTGCCCTAGTGTCAAAAGCACTGTCTAGGTATAACATCGACATAGCAGCCATTAGTAAGTCCTACTCGCAGACGAGGGTCGACTCACAGAACGAGATTCCGGCTATAACTTATTCTGGAAGGGTAAGCCTGGTGCGAAGAGAAACCGCATTTACGGAGTTGGCTTTGCCATTAGCCAATCCATTCTACATAGACTAACTGAAATGCATGTTGAGATCAACGAGCGCCTCATGACGTTCCGAGCCCCTCTGAATCACCCTCTTCATGCCTTCTACATTAGTGCATACGCCTTATGGGCACTCTAAAATTAGTCTTATTGTATTTTTTTTTTATAAACTGTCGATTGAAACGGTGTTTAGCGTGAGTGGATATCCCCTTTAAGTTTTGTTGACATCTGAGACCTTATCATTGAGTCTACTGCCTCGTCATGCGCGGGGTACATAACATAAGAACATAAGGACTCGTTTACACGATCAGTCTCGGAGCATGTTTTCGAAGCATGGTAGCGAAGCCATGCTCGGGCAGTGATCGTGTAGAGAGCAACACTGAACCACCAACCCTTCCCGGGCAGTTACATGTGGGAGCCTAATAGTTGCGTGGCCGCCTACGTGGGTCCCTGCCACACCACACAGGCGCGCAAGTTACCGGTAAAAGCAACGATGGACGTTGAGCCGTCGCCTACACCTCCCACCAGTGACCTTCAGGAGTCAAGGCCACCATGTGAGTGGACAAAGACGTTAACGTTACAACTTAATGAACTGTATAGGGACCGGCCATATCTATGGCAGGGCAGAAGTGATGGATACAGAAATAGAAACGAAAAATGTAAAGCTTATGGGGAACTGTATAGAGACTCTCATATTTGTTTCCTACCCGGAAATATGTGTTCGTACTTTATCCAAGAGTGTGTTGTACATTCCAGGGGTCATGCGAATGTATCGTTGCCCGTCCTGTGTGTCCTCACGCTGCATTTCAGCAAAGATTTGGTTATAAGTACCACACGATTTGTTCCTTAACCAGTTTTACACCCACACAGTCCGTTTTCTTGTTTTTTTTATCAGTATCATCCCGGCGGCCAAAATACACAAAAATGCGGCCGTCCGTTGCTGACTGGTCTGTCTGGGAGCCATGAATCTCTTGCCCAGCAGTCTACCACACACTGACCGGTAACGACGGTGTGGCAGTTCCTTGTAAACACACAGTCCACTAAACAGTGGTCAGTACCCTACTCCGACCCCATGCTTCGCCACTCATCCGAAGCGTGCTCGACCACCATTCGTGGTAACTGATCGTGTAAAAGAGCCCTAAGAATGGAGGAAACTGCAGCGGGCCTATTGGCCCATACTGGGCAGTCCAGCTTACATCCAACCCCTATCGCTCATATATCCATCCAAACTATGTGTGAAGCTATCCAGCGTATTCGAGTTAATGATGATGTTTGGTAACTTGTTCCACTCATCCACTACTCTATTTCCAAACCAATGTTTACCTATCTCGCGCCTAAATCTAAATTTGTCTTATTTAAAATTATAGCTACGAGTTCGCTCCTGGTTGGATAGTTTGAGTACCTTTGTTATGTCACCTTTGTTTAGTCCTGACTTCCATTCACACACCTCGATTATATCGCCCCTCACTCTACGTCTCTGGAGGGAGTGCAAATTAAGATGCTTTAACCTGTCTCTGTACTCAAGGTTCCTAATGCCCAGGATTAGTCTTGCCATTCTCCTCTGAATTCTTTCTGGGGATTCTATATCTATTCTGTAGTACGATGACCAGAACTGAGCTGTGTAATCCAAGTGAGGTCTCACAAACGCAAGTTTTAGTTTTAGGATAGCCTCGATAGTCTTGTAACTTCACTCCTTTGTATGAACCCAAGTACTTTGTTAGCCTTGTTTCGAGCAAATACACATTATTATCTTGGTTTAAGATTCCTACTTGTCATTACTCCTAAGTCTTTCTCACAGACGGATTTCTCTATAACAACATTGTTCATGTGATATCTGGTTTCTCTGTTTACATCTTCTAAACGAAGTACTTTACAAATGTCCACATTAAATTTCATCTGCCATTTTACAAACCATGCGATTCTTTTTTTTAGATCTTCCTGTTGTTTTACGGAGTCCTCTTCAGAGTTTAATCATACACCCTATTTTAGTGTCGTCAGCAACTTTACTTATGTTGCTGTCTACGCCTATATCTATGTCAGTTATGTATATAATAAATAGTAAAGGTCCGAGTACTGAACCTCTAATGCTTACTCGCTGTTCTCTGTCCTGTAACCACGCTCAAATCCATTTTAGAATATCTCCTCCAATTCTATGAGCCTTCACTTTTCGTAATAGTCTTCCGTGGGGGACTCGGTCGGAGGTTTTGCTAAAGTCGAGGTATACTACATCATAAACGTGCCCGTCATCCACTGATTCGAAAGCAATTGAAAAGAATATTAATAGATTAGTCAGATATGATCGCCCATTTGTGAAGCCGTGTTGGGAATCAATGATCAACTTGTACTTCTCCAGGTGATTTCGAATAGAGTTTTAAATTACTGCTTCCAGCAATTTGCCAACAATTGATGTTAAACTGATTGGACAGTAGTTAGAGGATAGTGATCTATCTGCCTTCTTGAAAATCGGTATCACATTCGCTATCCTCCAGAATTCTGGTACTACACCCGTATTTAATTCCTATGTTGTCCTAGATAAGAAAATTACTGGTGATGGGAAAAAGCAGTGCAAGAAGAATGGTGAAGTGATAGATGCAGGTTAAGGGGTGATCTGAGCCTCGATAAATATACTGGCAGGGGGAGCGTGTAATGGACATTAAAGGTCATTAGAAAAAGGTTTATGCGTAGCATATTAGCTAAGCGAGAGCTCAAGGCTGTGGGTAAACTCGTTACAGTGACTGGGTGTTAAACTTTAATCTGATTATTAGTCCGTGTCACGTCGGCGAGGTGCATCCAAGGATGGTGGTAGTGGGATCCAGTAAACGGGGCTGGCTGTAGCACATCCAGTATAGATCATTGAGAGGCGACAATCAGCCGGTGTCCTCACTAACTTCTACAAACCACCACAATAGATTTAAGTAATTTCTTGAATCATCAGTTGTTACTGTTATTAACACTTAAGTATGCATGAAATGGTCTCCCACTCCTGGAGCTGAAGAATCACTAGGATTTTTTTTTTTTTACTCTTTCCTCTGTATCAGAATATTCCAAGGGCCTATACAGTCTGTTCATTATGGCCACCCACCGCCCACCAACATGACGTATGGTTTTGTGATTAAATAATGTAGCAGTATCCTCTGTGGAAGCAAATTTTAGTTAACCTACACAGCACATCATTATTATATGTTTTCTAACTGGTCAATTACAAACCAAGACAAGAGAAGGGCGACGAGACTATTTTACATTTACATAAAGAGCAGATTATACATCACCTGCATCACTGAATGGAGTTACTATCTGTCCAGCTCCCAAAACTGGCAAAAACGTTGGTACGGTAATAATTCATTTTCCGAAACAGCTGCTTCTATATATAGGATGTAGGAAAAAAGTATCTTTTATATTAGTGTGGCTTGGTCAGAGAGAAAAACCTTCAACATCTTATCAAAACGGTTTAAAAATTCAATCAATCAACTGGAGTTATAGGATTCTGCTTTCTCTCTCCACCATCATCTAATTGTTGCCTTCTTTCATGTAGAAGAAGACTATGGCAGTATGGTAACGTCGAGAAGCTACATTCCAGTATTTTATAAGGTATTTTCCCCACTGTCATCCACATCTTCCATGAGGGGCCACTTAGTGCAAGGAGATGTGTGCGTTACCATTTCCGTAAAAGCCGCCATAAACTACAGTCAAGATGGTGTAGGAAGACTTCCGTATGTGGACGACTTTGTTATATAATTCAAGAAGTAACAACTGTATACATAAACGCTTTATCATATATAGTTTTAGGCTCTCTTCATATGAGACGATGGCGATGTTTTCCTGTCATTCCTTCATTTTCCTACAAGGTAAGTGTAAAGGAAACAAAGTTCTTACTTTTAACATTAATGTTAAGTTATTAGGGAACCTCACATCAAAGAACTAAATATCAGAGTCACTGTTATCTCACTTGCCAGGAACGCTAATACTTGATTCTCATCCTTGTACTCTACGTAATGATGCTCTAAACCTGTTCCAGGTTATGTAATTGTACATTTAGAGCCTTCCTGCATGGTCCAGCCACACCATACATACAGTACACAAAAAGGAGAATCCATTTATAATTACACCCGATTGAGAAAAAAAAAATCTAAATTTCGTATGAGGACCGCGAGCAAAGCAATAGTTTATTATTAGATAGAATACCAACGCCCTCACAAACAAACTGGCTAAATTGTTACGAGAATTTTATCAACAAGTTTCATTGAGAGTGATGTTGAGACCAGAGGTATTTTAACTATACTGTATATGGAGTCCTTCATGAACCGCAGTCCCCAATTGTTATTATTACCTTGACAGGTTTTTCTTATAAAACAACTTATTCTATGACATTCTTGTTTTTCTCAACTGATAAACAAGTTATGGTTCTTCCTCACCAATAGGCTGTGAACACAAAGGGAGAATATAGTCCTTAGTGAATCAATTAACGCACTTTATTATCAACAACACAAAAAAATCGCCGACTTCCGCGGTCTTTAATGATTTTTTTATTTTTTATTTATTTTTTTTGGGGGGGGAGAGAGACAAAGAAGCGATGTACCAACCACAACGAAATTAACTAAAATAAGGAGAGGCGAACACAGCTGGCGTCCCTTCCTTTCCTCAGCCATGGTAATTGGTGGCTTGGGCCATGACAACAACATCCCACATTTCCTCTAAAGCTTACGTTTTTTCTGGAAAGTGTACAATTTTCGACCTAATTTGAAGGTGGTGTTAGGAGGAGCGTGAGCAAACCCAGCGATGCGGTAACGGGTACGAGATCAGGAGGTCAAGAGTTGGTCCTGACGGTTGTTAGGTTACTGTTACGACCAGGAGCATCACTCCACACCTGGCCTTAACCTCCCCCTACCCACAACCCCCCTTCTCCTCACCACCACCCTCCTCCCTCATCCCCCTAATCACACTAACTTTCCTCTCCCCATTACAACCGTCCTCCCCTCACCACCTCCCCCTGTCTCCCCCTAACTCTCCCCTCACCCCCTGCCCCCTTAACTTTCCCCTCACCCCTGCCCCTTTAACTTTCCCCTCACTCCCTGCCCCCTTAACTTTCCCCTCACCCCCTGCCCCCTTAACTCTCACCTCACCCCCTGCCCCCTTAACTCTCCCCTCACTCCCTGCCCCCTTAACTCTCCCCTCACTCCCTGCCCCCTCCCTGCCCCCTTAACTCTCCCCTCACTCCCTGCCCCCTTAACTCTCCCCTCACCCCCTGTCCCCTTAACTCTCCCCTCACTCCCTGCCCCCTTAACTCTCCCCTCACTCCCTGCCCCCTTAACTCTCCCTCACTCCCTGCCCCTTAACTCTCCCCTCACCCCCTGCCCCCTTAACTCTCCCCTCACTCCCTGCCTCCTTAACTCTCCCCTCACAACCTGCCCCCTTAACTCTCCCCTCACTCCCTGCCCCCTTAACTCTCCCCTCACAACCTGCCCCCTTAACTCCCCTCCCCCTCCCCTTAACTCTCCCTCCCCTCCCCTAACTCTCCCCTCACAACCTGCCCCTTAACTCTCCCCTCACCCTGCCCCTTAACTCTCCCTCACTCCTACCCCTTAACTCTCCCCTCACAACCTGCCCCCTTAACTCTCCCCTCACTCCCTGCCCCCTTAACTCTCCCCTCACTCCCTGCCCCCTTAACTCTCCCCTCACCCCCTGTCCCCTTAACTCTCCCCTCACAACCTGCCCCCTTAACTCTCCCCTCACTCCCTGCCCCCTTAACTCTCCCCTCACTCCCTACCCCTTAACTCTCCCCTCACAACCTGCCCCCTTAACTCTCCCCTCACTCCCTGCCCCCTTAACTCTCCCCTCACTCCCTACCCCTTAACTCTCCCCTCACAACCTGCCCCCTTAACTCTCCCCTCACTCCCTGCCCCCTTAACTCTCCCCTCACAACCTGCCCCCTTAACTCTCCCCTCACTCCCTGCCCCCTTAACTCTCCCCTCACAACCTGCCCCCTTAACTCTCCCCTCACAACCTACCCCTTAACTCTCCCCTCACAACCTGCCCCCTTAACTCTCCCCTCACTCCTTGCCCCACCTTGACACTCACGACTTAACAATTGTATTTCCCACATTTCTTCAATCACGTTTTTTTATAGTTAGGAGAGACCAGGTGAGGCAACGGACACGGCAGTTTAATTTACCCCGAGAGAGAGAGAGAGAGAGAGAGAGAGAGAGAGAGAGGCACGAGCCGCTCAACACCTGTTGTACGGCCAGCTGAGGGGGGCACAAATTATGCCACGTGTTCTCCACCTGTGTTATTTGGAGTTAGAGAAAATGAGCATACCTATATTACAATATATATATATATATATATATATATATATATATATATATATATATATATATATATATATATATATATATATAATAATATTTTCCATTATTTAGAATCTTAGAAAAACATATGAACAATGAGAATGTTCGCTCGTGAAAAATGATTGCGTCTAATGTTGTTGGTCTCATGCCGCTTCTCACCTGTCGTGCGGGCCGCACGCGCCCAGCTCTTGGCAGCTGATTGGTTTAGATGGAACAAAACTGGACTCCTATTGGTTCAGCTCTCGCGCTGGGAGGATGAGATGCGCGCTTTATGTTCTGATTAACCAATCACGGGATAACTTCCCGACCTCACGTGCCATCCTTCCTGCTTTGTTTTCAGTTGTTATCGTCTGATTTTATTTCTCGGCGATGCAGTAGTTAGCTTTATATCGTAATAATTTTGTGGTTGTCAATACTAAATTGAGGGATTTCTTCTCAAGATACACCTTAAAGTTACTGATGATTCAATATAAGGAGAAACAAAGCCAGAAGCATAAGATTTAAATAATCACGAAACTAATGGATTTTCATACACCTGGCAGCGAGGTTACACTGTGGTAAAGTGAATGTTGTGTACAGTAAATGGTGAAGTACACATGGTGGTCAGCGGCCACACACTCAAGTCGTTGTCTTCACTATCTAGTCAACAGTCCCCATGCAGTGTGCTAGACCGCTAGTATAGAGTGAACTTAGTGAACAGTGCGTGGCCTGTCTGTCGACTTAGTGAACATGTACAAGGACTTATCTCCACAAACCAAAGGTGGGTGTTAATTCCTTAGTTATAACTTTTCCAAAACAATGTAATGTACGAACAGTATGTCTTAGGTATATAATATTTTTAAGATGGATAAATATCATGAGGTGAGCGACGTGACCAACAAGACTTGAACAATATATGGAAAGTGATTGATATGAAAATATTTCGTAGAAGAATTGCATTTCCGAAGCAAAAAAAAAACAACGAAACGTGCCACGAACTTTACTGAATGCTGTTCAAGTAAAACTTGTAAATATCAATGATTAGTTTGGCAAAGATGTGCGTAATTGTTGTTTTTATTTTTAATGTCATACGTGATGTTCTCGCTGCTGACAGCATCATTGCTTTTGTAGTTATGATAAATCCGCGCGTTAATGTGATCAGATCCTCTACAAACATTCACTGTGTAACTCGCAAATTAATTTAGTAGCAAGTATTGGTACTTCAGAGTGTGCAGTGATGTAAGGTTCTGCACACGAATTATTTAGTGCTTACCCTTTTGAGATTACTGAAGATGGGGAAGATGGATAAAGATTGTGTTTTGGAAGAAAAAAAGTATTTAACTCGTAGTTTGGACACTGCCAGGCCAGCACGAGGAGATTTTATTTATTCAAAGTCTATTTTGATGAGATAACTGTCTAACAATAATAAATGCCTTCGTGTTCAACATGTGAGTAAATATGTACGAAAATTTCCTCTCATGGGTGTTTGAGGTTTTGTGTCGCCTGTACTTGTACACGTAATGAGCGTTGTTTTGGTCTTTACATTATGTAGAGCAAATGTGTACACTTACGTTGTTTAACTACATGCGAGTGTATGAATGAGTGAACATACGGGAGATATATACAAGTATAACATATTTTTGTATAATAAGTAAGTGGGCGTTGAGCATGGTATGTCATGGTGCTTACATATACCTGTATAGTGCACTATGGCGAGAACACGGAGGGGAGCATCTTACTGTGTAGGTCTGCTGACAACTATCTGACCACAGATGTTGAAGGACACGACAGGGGTCTTTATACTGTGTACTGTGGTTGTGAAGAAAGTTGCCTCAGAGAAAACCCGTTCGAACTTGTTTGCTAAACGTAAAAAAAAAATGGCACTTAATGAACTGAGTATCAGTTACCTGCTCCTATAATCCTTGTGGATTTGTGCGTGTATATGAAGTGTCAGTGTACACAACCCGTGTACACTGACACTTCCGTGTACATTGACACGTCCGTGTACACTGACACAGTCGTGTATACTGACACATCCGTGTACACTGACACATCCGTGTAAACCGACACATTCGGGTACATTGACACACCTGTGTGCACTGACACACCCGTGTACATTGACACATTCGTGTAAACCGACACATTCGTGTACATTGACACACCTGTGTACACTGACACATTCGTGTAAACCGACACATTCGTGTACATTGACACACCTGTGTACACTGACACACCCGTGTACATTGACACATTCGTGTACATTGACACACCCGTGTACACTGACACATCCGTGTAAACCGACACATTCGTGTACATTGACACACCTGTGTACACTGACACACCCGTGTACATTGACACACCCGTGTACACTGACACACCCGTGTACACTGACACATTCGTGTATACTGACACATCCGTGTGCACTGACACATTCGTATACATTGACACCCGTGTACACTGACACATCCATGTACACTGACACATCCATGTACACTGCTACACTTGCAGCCCGAACTTTTAAGCGATGCTTGGTGAGTTAAAACAACATAATTAGTTTCACATACCACAGTTATATTTGTGTTCGCCTCACCTTTACATGAACATTTGGTGGCACTTGAGTGTATTATAATAATTAGCTTGTCTGTATAAGTTACTTCACTGCTCCCTGATACCAAACAAACATATGTGAGACTTCTGTTAGAGTATATACCACAGTATTCCTCCTACCATGCAGAGTATTTAACCTCTTGATAAAAAACGTAAAGCGATTATAATCTGCGTGACAGTGATGCGTGTTGGCTACTACAAGAGCACTTGTTTAATTCACGCAATTGCTAGGTGTGTCACGCATTCTGTACGATCTGTCCGCACTATAAATTTACCTTTATTTGTAATTTATAGGTTTAGTATGAAGATAACAGCACAATTTTCATTAGTACAGCTGTGGTGACAACTAGGGTGTGTTAGATGACTGTAACAGCCAGTTATCATTCCCAAGTATACAAAGTTACGGCTGTGAGGGAACCGTATAAGAGTACAATAAAATTCCATAAAGAACAGATATTAGTGTTTATCAGAATTAGTTCTAAACAAATACTGCAGATGTTTAGAAATATTATGAGGCGAGTTTAATTTGTTTTATAGTCGTTATTCAATAAAGGATCCCTATAGTGGCCACAGCTCTCGCCTGTCCTAAAGTATGTGTGGCGCCCGGGGCATCCCCAGCCAGCCACACTGCCTCCTTATGTACAGTGCTGAGACCTTGTAAATACTGTACTGTACTCACACTGTCTCTAAAGGGCCGTCAAGGTTATGGATCCCATTTGTATTTGTTTAGATGCTGGAGACAAGTGTAGACTAAAGCCAGATAAGGTTATCCTTACACATTTGGAAAACTAACGAAACGACGTCTCAAAGAGCTTTGTACAGTTGTTTTGGACAGCGTTTGTACAAGTGTACTTGTAATTTTCATTGTAAACGGGTTGTGGTGTGAGTGTGCCGCAGTGTTGGGGCCTACACTTCGTCATATACCCCTGTACATAAATGATTGTCCTGAAGTATCCCTCCTTGCTGACGATAGCCTATATATTCATATTCGACCAGTCAATCTTCAGAAAACTGTAATACGTCCACGTAATTAAGAGTATTTAAATGAAGACGGCGAAATTGATACCCGGGTTGAAAACTTAGTTACTATGAGACGGGCAGAAGAATCCAGCTATCACACGCTACGCTTTCCTGTTGGGCTAGTTATTGTAGGTAATTTGTTAGTCAGGTTGGCTAATGGCTACCCATTTTGTCGGTATTAACATTAGACAACCTACCACGCTAAGTTGTTAGGATTCGTCCACACACAAGTTGAGACAAAACTTCCCGCACACTGGACGTAGGGGATGGGTGGTCACTCCTTTAAATGTGCTGACCTTCGATAATATACTTGGTAGACACTGTGTATGTTCGACAGCAGACTGAAGAGCTGCTGTCCCGTCCGTCTGGCGGAAAGTGACGTAGAGAAGTAAGCAAAGCTACTGTAGATGTGAGGTGATACAGGCGTCTTTTTTTTACGGGATTAGCCCACCAGGACACAGGTCAATGACACACATCAAGGCCTGGGGGCGAAAATATAATAATAATAATACTTAATAAAAATTAATAAAAAAAAATATGAAATAAAAATATAATATAACTTAATATAATAATAATAATAATAAAGGACGATAAAAAAAACGATCAATAGTGAGAAACGATATTTGAATGTTGTGTTGTCAAAGTAAGAGAAACAATTGAATCTGTGCTATTGCGTGTAAATGAGGCAGAAAATCAGATCAGCAACCTGGGACTTGGTCACAACTTTTTGTGATGTCATATGGCAGCAGGGTCTACTATTAGACAATACATTATGCTTCCAATATCTTCCCGAGAGGTAGTACCTCCCTGCTTGGTAGCTGCCTACTACCTACTAGAGTTTTCATCAAGAATAAATGGAATGAACTAAGTATAGATATTCTGAACTATATTATTATTATTATTACTGGTATTCTCATTAACCGCTGCCACTGTGTTTATTATTATTATCAATATTAACATCAGTAGCAGTACCCGTAATGAGAGAATTACTTGCAGTAGTTTTTGAGGGCTGGTGCAGCAGTAACAGCCGAGGTATACTCTACTGTAATAAGTTTCATAGTATTTGGAAGAGTAATAGAAAATACTATAACTTATAAGAGATTATAAATATCACGTTAACGGGATTTATTGAACCACAAGGAACGGGCTACTTTTTGACGACAGTTTCAAAAATGAATTCAACACAGCCACCTTTCTTGTTTTACTTTTGACACTATAATTATAGAGTAGTACTGTAGATGGGGTTGGTTGCTTCTGGAGGGAGACAAATGAAGGCTCGTTACCCCCCCCCCCCCCCACTCCGTCAGCTTTGAAACCAGAAGAAAGCAATCATTACTGGACCATTATCAGTGTCACTGCTCCTAGTTCCTCATCATTGAAAAATTCCCGTGTCCACTGTGCTATTATCCGGGTCGTCATTGTGGAGCTATAATGTTCCTTCAGTTGGACCACCTGCTGCTTTCTATGATGACTTAGAATCGTTGACTTTCATTAAACATATTAACACTTTTCCAATACCATATCTTAATTCCAAACATTTTATAGTACAGTACTGTATAGCTAAGGTTTTCACGTTGGAAATTCAGTATTATTATCCGGTTGTATTATAAATCATACAATTTGTTGCAATAACAACATTAAATGAATGCGAATTGCGCTTCTTGCTATAAATATTTTTTTCAACATATTTCATTTGGTTAACGCCATGCGACTTTATTCAGTACAGATGGGGACTCCGTACACAATTGGTTAAAGCGCAGCAGTAATTGCAGTAATAACATTATAACATCAATGTTTATGTTCTCTAGTGCTTATATAACTTGTGTGTTAATGTAGTCGTATGATCGGGGTCAAAAGTTCGCGCCCTCCCAAACTGAAGCAGCATCGACCCCAAATGAGATAAAACAACACACCCGCACCAGATGACAGGTAAAGTCATTTCGGAGACTCATTTCCATGACTCAGTTTCACCACAAGAAGAGAACTTTTGTCCACCACTGTACCAAGGAAGCCATCTAAAACGTGAAGCTTGACGGGATATACAGTAATATGCTACAGTCAAGGTGAAGCTGGTGCACAAGAAACAATATTACCTTTAAAAGTTACAAAAACACCACGTCCCTCCCTGTACACTTTAAACAATGTACACCACGTCCCTCCCTGTACACTTTAAACAATGTACACCACGTCTCTCCCTGTACAACTTACACAATGAACACCACGACCCTTCCTGTACAACTTACACAATGTACACACCACGTCCCTCTACTGTTTACACTGTCCACTCTACTGTGACACCACGACCCTCCCTGTTGTACACTGCTCCCTCCACTGTTGTACACTGCGTCTCCTCCCTGTGTACAACTGCTACCTCCACGTGTACACTGCTCCCGCCACTGTACACTGCTCCCCTCAACTGTGTACACTGCTCCCCTCCACTGTTGTACACTGCTCTCCATGTGTACACTGCTCCCTCACTGTTGTACACTGGTTCCCTCTACTGTTGTACACTGCTCTCATTGTTGTACACTGCTCCCCTCTCCTGTTGTACACTGCTCCCCTCTTCTGTTGTATACTAATCCCCTCCACTGTTGTACACTGTTCCCCTCTACTGTTGTACACTGCTCCACTCTACTGTTGAACACTGCTCCCCTCTACTGTTGTACACTGCTCCCCTCCACTGTTGTACACTGCTCCCCTCCACTGTTGTACACTGCTCCCCTCCACTGTTGTACACTGCTCCCTCACTGTCACTCCCCTCACTGTTGTACACTGCTCCCGCCACTGTTGTACACTGCTCCCCTCAACTGTTGTACACTGCTCCCCTCCACTGTTGTACACTGCTCCCCTCCACTGTTGTACACTGCTCCCCTCCACTGTTGTACACTGCTCCCCTCTACTGTTGTACACTGCTCCCCTCCACTGTTGTACACTGCTCCCCTCTACTGTTGTACACTGCTCCCCTCCACTGTTGTACACTGCTCCCCTCCACTGTTGTACACTGCTCCCCTCCACTGTTGTACACTGCTCCCCTCCACTGTTGTACACTGCTCCCCTCCACTGTTGTACACTGCTCCCCTCCACTGTTGTACACTGCTCCCCTCCACTGTTGTACACTGCTCCCCTCCACTGTTGTACACTGCTCCCCTACTGTTACACTGCCCCTCTACTGTTGTACACTGCTCCCCTCACTTTGTACACTGCTCCCCTCACTGTTGTACACTGCTCCCCTCCACTGTTGTACACTGCTCCCCTCCACTGTTGTACACTGCTCCCCTCCACTGTTGTACACTGCTCCCCTCTACTGTTGTACACTGCTCCCCTCTACTGTTGCACACTGCTCCCCTCTACTGTTGTACACTGCTACCCTCTACTATTGTACAGTGCTCCCCTCTACTGTTGTACCCTGCTCCCCTCCACTGTTGTACACTGCTCTCCTCCACTGTTGTACACTGCTCCCCTCTACTGTTGTACACTGCTCCCCTCCACTGTTGTACACTGCTCCCCTCTACTGTTGTACTCTGCTCCCCTCTACTGTTGTACACTGCCCCCTTCTACTGCTGTACACTGCTCCCCTCTACTATTGTACACTGCTCCCCTCTACTGTTGTACACTGCTCCCCTCCACTGTTGTACACTGCTCCCCTCCACTGTTGTACACTGCTCTCCTCCACTGTTGCACACTGCTCCCCTCTACTGTTGTACACTGCTCCCCTCTACTGTTGCACACTGCTCCCCTCTACTGTTGTACACTGCTCCCCTCTACTTTGTACACTGCTCCCCTCTACTATTTTACACTGCTCCCCTCCACTGTTGTACACTGCTCCCCTCCACTGTTGTACAGTGCTCCCCTCTACTGTTGTACCCTGCTCCCCTCCACTGTTGTACACTGCTCCCCTCCACTGTTGTACACTGCTCCCCTCTACTGTTGTACACTGCTCCCCTCCACTGTTGTACACTGCTCCCCTCTACTGTTGTACTCTGCTCCCCTCTACTGTTGTACACTGCCCCCTTCTACTGCTGTACACTGCTCCCCTCTACTATTGTACACTGCTCCCCTCTACTGTTGTACACTGCTCCCCTCCACTGTTGTACACTGCTCCCCTCCACTGTTGTACACTGCTCCCCTCCACTGTTGTACACTGCTCTCCTCCACTGTTGCACACTGCTCCCCTCTACTGTTGTACACTGCTCCCCTCTACTGTTGCACACTGCTCCCCTCTACTGTTGTACACTGCTCCCCTCTACTATTGTTCAGTGCTCCCCTCTACTGTTGTACACTGTTCCCCTCCACTGTTGTACACTCTTCCCCTCTACTGTTGTACACTGCTCCCCTCCACTGTTGTACACTGCTCCCCTCCACTGTTTTACACTGCTCCCCTCCACTGTTGTACACTGCTCCCCTCTCCTGTTGTACACTGCACCCCTCCACTGTTGTACACTGCCCCCGTCTACTGTTGTACACTGAACATAAGAACATAAGAATGGAGGAAACTGCAGCGGGCCTATTGGCCCATACTGGGCAGTCTCGTTTGCACCCAACCCCTATTGCTCATATGAGCATCCAACCTATGTTTGAAGCAATTCAGCGTATTCGAGTTAATGATGATATTTGGTAACTTGTTCCATTCATCCACTACTCTGTTTCCAAACCAGTGTTTACCTATTTCACGCCTAAATCTAAATTTGTCTAATTTAAAACCATTGTTACGAGTTCGCTCCTGGTTGGATAATTTGAGTACCTTTGTAATGTCCCCTTTGTTTAGCCCTGCCTTCCACTTATACACCTCTATCAGGTCGCCCCTCGCTCTGCGTCTCTCGCGGGAGTGCAAATTAAGATGCTTTAACCTGTCTCTATACTCAAGGTTCCTAATGTCCGGGATTAGTCTTGTCATTCTCCTCTGAATTCTTTCACAAGGATTCTATATCCATTCTGTAATACGGCTCCCCTCCACTGTTGTACACTGCTCCCCTCCACTGTTGTACACTGCTCCCCTCCACTGTTGTACACTGCTCCCCTCTACTGTTGTGCACTGCTCCCCTCCACTGTTGTACACTGCTCCCCTCCACTGTTGTACACTGCTCCCCTCCACTGTTGTACACTGCTCCCCTCCACTGTTGTACACTCTTCCCCTCTACTGTTGTACACTGCTCCCCTCCACTGTTGTACACTGCTCCCCTCCACTGTTGTACACTGCTCCCCTCCACTGTTGTACACTGCTCCCCTCCACTGTTGTACACTGCTCCCCTCCACTGTTGTACACTGCTCCCCTCCACTGTTGTACACTGCTCCCCTCCACTGTTGTATTCTGCTCCCCTCCACTGTTGTACACTGCTCCCCTCCACTGTTGTACACTGCTCCCCTCCACTGTTGTACACTGCTCCCCTCCACTGTTGTACACTGCTCCCCTCCACTGTTTTACACTGCTCCCCTCCACTGTTGTACACTGCTCCCCTCCACTGTTGTACACTGCTCCCCTCCACTGTTGTACACTGCTCCCCTCCACTGTTGTACACTGCTCCCCTCCACTGTTGTACACTGCTCCCCTCCACTGTTGTACACTGCTCCCCTCCACTGTTGTACACTGCTCCCCTCCACTGTTGTACACTGCTCCCCTCCACTGTTGTACACTGCTCCCCTCCACTGTTGTACACTGCTCCCCTCTACTGTTGTACACTGCTCCCCTCTACTGTTGTACACTGCTCCCCTCTACTGTTGTACACATTGCTCCCCTCCACTGTTGTACACTGCTCCCCTCCACTGTTGTACACTGCTCCCCTCTACTGTTGTACACTGCTCCCCTCTACTGTTGTACACTGCTACCCTCTACTGTTGTACACTGCTCCCCTCCACTGTTGTACACTGCTCCCCTCCACTGTTGTACACTGCTCCCCTCTACTGTTGTACACTGCTCCCCTCTACTGTTGTACACTGCTCCCCTCCACTGTTGTACACTGCTCCCCTCCACTGTTGTACACTGCTCCCCTCCACTGTTGTACACTGCTCCCCTCCACTGTTGTACACTGCTCCCCTCCACTGTTTTACACTGCTCCCCTCCACTGTTGTACACTGCTCCCCTCCACTGTTGTACACTGCTCCCCTCCACTGTTGTACACTGCTCCCCTCCACTGTTGTACACTGCTCCCCTCCACTGTTGTACACTGCTCCCCTCCACTGTTGTACACTGCTCCCCTCCACTGTTGTACACTGCTCCCCTCCACTGTTGTACACTGCTCCCCTCCACTGTTGTACACTGCTCCCCTCCACTGTTGTACACTGCTCCCCTCTACTGTTGTACACTGCTCCCCTCCACTGTTGTACACTGCTCCCCTCTACTGTTGTACACTGCTCCCCTCTACTGTTGTACACTGCTCCCCTCCACTGTTGTACACTGCTCCCCTCCACTGTTGTACACTGCTCCCTCCACTGTTGTACACTGCTCCCCTCTACTGTTGTACACTGCTCCCCTCCACTGTTGTACACTGCTCCCCTCCACTGTTGTACACTGCTCCCCTCCACTGTTGTACACTGCTCCCCTCCACTGTTGTACACTGCTCCCCTCTACTGTTGTACACTGCTCCCCTCTACTGTTGTACACTGCTCCCCTCTACTGTTGTACACTGCTCCCCTCTACTGTTGTACACTGCTCCCCTCCACTGTTGTACACTGCTCCCCTCTACTGTTGTACACTGCTCCCCTCCACTGTTTTACACTGCTCCCCTCCACTGTTGTACACTGCTCCCCTCCACTGTTGTACACTGCTCCCCTCCACTGTTGTACACTGCTCCCCTCCACTGTTGTACACTGCTCCCCTCCACTGTTGTACACTGCTCCCCTCCACTGTTTTACACTGCTCCCCTCCACTGTTGTACACTGCTCCCCTCCACTGTTGTACACTGCTCCCCTCCACTGTTGTACACTGCTCCCCTCCACTGTTGTACACTGCTCCCCTCCACTGTTGTACACTGCTCCCCTCCACTGTTGTACACTGCTCCCCTCCACTGTTGTACACTGCTCCCCTCCACTGTTGTACACTGCTCCCCTCCACTGTTGTACACTGCTCCCCTCTACTGTTGTACACTGCTCCCCTCTACTGTTGTACACTGCTCCCCTCCACTGTTGTACACTTCCCCGTCTACTGTTGTACACTGCTCCCCTCCACTGTTGTACACTGCTCCCCTCTACTGTTGTACAATGCCCCCCTCCACTGTTGTACACTGCTCCCCTCCACTGTTGTACACTGCTCCCCTCCACTGTTGTACACTGCTCCCCTCTACTATTGTACACTGCTCCCGTCCACTGTTGTACACTGCTCCCCTCCACTGTTGTACACTACTCCCCTCTACTGTTGTACACTGCTCCCCTCTACTGTTGTACACTGCTACCCTCTACTGTTGTACACTGCTCCCCTCCACTGTTGTACCCTGCTCCCCTCCACTGTTGTACACTGCTCCCCTCCACTGTTGTACACTCTTCCCCTCTACTGTTGTACACTGCTCCCCTCCACTGTTGTACACTGCTCCCCTCCACTGTTTTACACTGCTCCCCTCCACTGTTGTACACTGCTCCCCTCTACTGTTGTACACTGCTCCCCTCCACTGTTGTACATTGCTCCCCTCCACTGTTGTACACTGCTCCCATCTACTGTTGTACACTGCTCCCCTCCACTGTTTTACACTGCTCCCCTCCACTGTTGTACACTGCTCCCCTCCACTGTTGTACACTGCTCCCCTCCACTGTTGTACACTGCTCCCCTGTACTGTTGTACACTGCCCCCTCTACTGTTGTACACTGCTCCCCTCTACTTTTGTACACATTGCTCCCCTCCACTGTTGTACACTACTCCCCTCTACTGTTGTACACTGCTCCCCTCTACTGTTGTACACTGCTACCCTCTACTGTTGTACACTGCTCCCCTCCACTGTTGTACCCTGCTCCCCTCCACTGTTGTACACTGCTCCCCTCCACTGTTGTACACTCTCCCCTCTACTGTTGTACACTGCTCCCCTCCACTGTTGTACAGTGCTCCCCTCCACTGTCTTACACTGCTCCCCTGTACTGTTGTACACTGCCCCCTCTACTGTTGTACACTGCTCCCCTCTACTTTTGTACACATTGCTCCCCTCCACTGTTGTACACTACTCCCCTCTACTGTTGTACACTGCTCCCCTCTACTGTTGTACACTGCTACCCTCTACTGTTGTACACTGCTCCCCTCCACTGTTGTACCCTGCTCCCCTCCACTGTTGTACACTGCTCCCCTCCACTGTTGTACACTCTTCCCCTCTACTGTTGTACACTGCTCCCCTCCACTGTTGTACACTGCTCCCCTCCACTGTATTACACTGCTCCCCTCCACTGTTGTACACTGCTCCTCTCCACTGTTGTACACTGCTTCCCTCCAATGTTGTACACTGCTCCCCTCCACTGTTGTACACTGCTCCCTCCACTGTTGTACACTGCTTCCCTCCACTGTTGTACACTGCTCCCCTCCACTGTTGTACACTGCTCCCCTCCACTGTTGTACACTGCTCCCCTCCACTGTTGTACACTGCTCCCCTCCACTGTTGTACACTGCTCCTCTCCACTGTTTTATACTGCTTCCCTCCATTGTTGTACACTGCTCCCCTCCACTGTTGTACACTGCTACCCTCCACTGTTGTACACTGCTCCCCTCCACTGTTGTACACTGCTCCCCTCCACTGTTTTATACTGCTCCCCTCCACTGTTGTACACTGCTCCCCTCCACTGTTGTACACTGCTCCCCTCCACTGTTATACACTGCTACCCTCCACTGTTGTACACTGCTCCCCTCCACTGTTATACACTGCTCCCCTCCACTGTTGTACACTGCTCCCCTCCACTGTTTTACACTGCTCCCCTCCACTGTTGTACACTGCTCCCCTCCACTGTTGTACACTGCTCCCCTCCACTGTTGTACACTGCTCCCCTGTACTGTTGTACACTGCTCCCCTGTACTGTTGTACACTGCTCCCCTCTACTGTTGTACACTGCTCCCCTCTACTTTTGTACACATTGCTCCCCTCCACTGTTGTACACTGCTCCCCTCCACTGTTGTACACTGCTCCCCTCCACTGTTGTACACTGCTCCCCTCCACTGTTTTATATTGCTCCCCTCCACTGTTGTACACTGCTCCCCTCCACTGTTGTACACTGCTACCCTCCACTGTTGTACACTGCTCCCCTCCACTGTTGTACACTGCTCCCCTCTACTGTTGTACTCTGCTCCCCTCTACTGTTGTACACTGCCCCCTTCTACTGCTGTACACTGCTCCCCTCTGCTATTGTACACTGCTCCCCTCTACTGTTGTACACTGCTCCCCTCCACTGTTGTACACTGCTCCCCTCCACTGTTGTACACTGCTCCCCTCCACTGTTGTACACTGCTCCCCTCTACTGTTGTACACTGCTCCCCTCCACTGTTTACACTGCTCCCCTCCACTGTTGTACACTGCTCCCCTCCACTGTTGTACACTGCTCCCCTGTATTGTTGTACACTGCCCCCTCTACTATTGTACACTGCTCCCCTCCACTGTTGTACACTGCTCCCCTCCACTGTTGTACACTACTCCCCTCTACTGTTGTACACTGCTCCCCTCTACTGTTGTACACTGCTACCCTCTACTGTTGTACACTGCTCCCCTCCACTCTTGAACCCTGCTCCCCTCCACTGTTGTACACTGCTCCCCTCCACTGTTGTACACTACTCCCCTCTACTGTTGTACACTGCTCCCATCTACTGTTGTACACTGCTCCCCTCCACGGTTGTACACTGCTCCCCTCCACTGTTGTACACTGCTCCCCTCCACTGTTGTACACTGCTCCCCTCTCCTGTTGTACATTGCACCCCTCCACTGTTGTACACTTCCCCCGTCTACTGTTGTACACTGCTCCCCTCCACTGTTGTACACTGCTCCCCTCTACTGTTGTACAATGCCCCCCTCCACTGTTGTACACTGCTCCCCTCCACTGTTGTACACTGCTCCCCTCCACTGTTGTACACTGCTCCCCTCTACTATTGTACACTGCTCCCGTCCACTGTTGTACACTGCTCCCCTCCACTGTTGTACACTACTCCCCTCTACTGTTGTACACTGCTCCCCTCTACTGTTGTACACTGCTACCCTCTACTGTTGTACACTGCTCCCCTCCACTGTTGTACCCTGCTCCCCTCCACTGTTGTACACTGCTCCCCTCCACTGTTGTACACTCTTCCCCTCTACTGTTGTACACTGCTCCCCTCCACTGTTGTACACTGCTCCCCTCCACTGTTTTACACTGCTCCCCTCCACTGTTGTACACTGCCCCCTCTACTGTTGTACACTGCTCCCCTCCACTGTTGTACATTGCTCCCCTCCACTGTTGTACACTGCTCCCATCTACTGTTGTACACTGCTCCCCTCCACTGTTGTACACTGCTCCCCTCCACTGTTGTACACTGCTCCCCTCCACTGTTGTACACTGCTCCCCTCTACTGTTGTACACTGCTCCCCTCTACTTTTGTACACATTGCTCCCCTCCACTGTTGTACACTACTCCCCTCTACTGTTGTACACTGCTCCCCTCTACTGTTGTACACTGCTACCCTCTACTGTTGTACACTGCTCCCCTCCACTGTTGTACCCTGCTCCCCTCCACTGTTGTACACTGCTCCCCTCCACTGTTGTACACTCTTCCCCTCTACTGTTGTACACTGCTCCCCTCCACTGTTGTACAGTGCTCCCCTCCACTGTCTTACACTGCTCCCCTGTACTGTTGTACACTGCCCCCTCTACTGTTGTACACTGCTCCCCTCTACTTTTGTACACATTGCTCCCCTCCACTGTTGTACACTACTCCCCTCTACTGTTGTACACTGCTCCCCTCTACTGTTGTACACTGCTACCCTCTACTGTTGTACACTGCTCCCCTCCACTGTTGTACCCTGCTCCCCTCCACTGTTGTACATTGCTCCCCTCCACTGTTGTACACTCTTCCCCTCTACTGTTGTACACTGCTCCCCTCCACTGTTGTACAGTGCTCCCCTCCACTGTCTTACACTGCTCCCCTCCACTGTTGTACACTGCTCCTCTCCACTGTTGTACACTGCTCCCCTCCACTGTTGTACACTGCTCCCCTCCACTGTTTTATACTGCTCCCCTCCACTGTTGTACACTGCTCCCCTCCACTGTTGTACACTGCTCCCCTCCACTGTTGTACACTGCTACCCTCCACTGTTGTACACTGCTCCCCTCCACTGTTGTACACTGCTCCCCTCCACTGTTGTACACTGCTCCCCTCCACTGTTGTACACTGCTCCCCTCCACTGTTGTACACTGCTCACCTCCACTGTTGTACACTGCTCCCCTCCACTGTTGTACACTGCTCCCCTGTACTGTTGTACACTGCTCCCCTCTACTGTTGTACACTGCTCCCCTCTACTGTTGTACACTGCTCCCCTCTACTGTTGTACACTGCTCCCCTCCACTGTTGTACACTGCTCCCCTCCACTGTTGTACACTGCTCCCCTCCACTGTTGTACACTGCTCCCCTCCACTGTTTTACACTGCTCCCCTCCACTGTTGTACACTGCTCCCCTCCACTGTTGTACACTGCTACCCTCCACTGTTGTACACTGCTCCCCTCCACTGTTGTACACTGCTCCCCTCTACTGTTGTACTCTGCTCCCCTCTACTGTTGTACACTGCCCCCTTCTACTGCTGTACACTGCTCCCCTCTACTGTTGTACACTGCTCCCCTCTACTGTTGTACACTGCTCCCCTCCACTGTTGTACACTGCTCCCCTCCACTGTTGTACACTGCTCCCCTCCACTGTTGTACACTGCTCCCCTCCACTGTTGTACACTGCTCCCCTCCACTGTTGTACACTGCTCCCTCCACTGTTGTACACTGCTCCCCTCCACTGTTGTACACTGCTCCCCTCTACTGTTGTACACTGCTCCCCTCTACTGTTGTACACTGCTCCCCTCCACTGTTGTACACTGCTCCCCTCCACTGTTGTACACTGCTCCCCTCTACTGTTGTACACTGCTCCCCTCTACTGTTGTACACTGCTCCCCTCTACTGTTGTACACTGCTCCCCTCCACTGTTGTACACTGCTCCCCTCCACTGTTGTACACTGCTCCCCTCCACTGTTGTACACTGCTCCCCTCTACTGTTGTACACTGCTCCCATCTACTGTTGTACACTGCTCCCTCACGTTGTACACTGCTCCCTCCACTGTTGTACACTGCTCCCCTCCGTTTACCTCCCTGTTGTACACTGCTCCCCTCCACTGTTGTACACTTCCGTTCGTACACTGCTCCCTCCACTGTTGCACACTGCTCCCCTCTACTGTTGTACACTGCCCCCTCCACTGTTGTACACTGCTCCCCTCCACTGTTGTACACTGCTCCCCTCCACTGTTGTACACTGCTCCCATCTACTGTTGTACACTGCTCCCGTCCACTGTTGTACACTGCTCCCCTCCACTGTTGTACACTACTCCCCTCTACTGTTGTACACTGCTCCCCTCTACTGTTGTACACTGCTCCCTCAACTGTTGTACACTGCTCCCTCCACTGTTGTACACTGCTCCCCTCCACTGTTGTACACTGCTCCCCTCCATGTTGTACACTCCTCCCCTCTACTGTTGTACACTGCTCCCCTCCACTGTTGTACACTGCTCCCCTCCACTGTTGTACACTGCTCCCCTCCACTGTTGTACACTGCTCCCCTCTACTGTTGTACACTGCTCCCCTCCACTGTTGTACACTGCTCCCCTCCACTGTTGTACACTGCTCCCCTCCACTGTTGTACACTGCTCCCCTCCACTGTTGTACACTGCTCCCCTCCACTGTTGTACACTGCCCCCTCTACTGTTGTACACTGCTCCCGTCCACTGTTGTACACTGCTCCCCTCCACTGTTGTACACTACTCCCCTCTACTGTTGTACACTGCTCCCCTCTACTGTTGTACACTGCTACTCTCTACTGTTGTACACTGCTCCCCTCCACTGTTGTACACTGCTCCCCTCCACTGTTGTACACTGCTCCCCTCCACTGTTGTACACTCTTCCCCTCTACTGTTGTACACTGCTCCCCTCCACTGTTGTACACTGCTCCCCTCCACTGTTTTACACTGCTCCCCTCCACTGTTGTACACTGCTCCCCTCCACTGTTGTACACTGCTCCCCTCCACTGTTGTACACTGCTCCCCTCCACTGTTGTACACTGCTCCCCTCCACTGTTTTATTCTGCTCCCCTCCACTGTTGTACACTGCTCCCCTCCACTGTTGTACACTGCTCCCCTCCACTGTTGTACACTGCTCCCCTCCACTGTTGTACACTGCTCCCCTCCACTGTTGTACACTGCTCCCCTCCACTGTTGTACACTGCTCCCCTCCACTGTTGTACACTGCTCCCCTCCACTGTTGTACACTGCTCCCCTCCACTGTTGTACACTGCTCCCCTCCACTGTTGTACACTGCTCCCCTCCACTGTTGTACACTGCTCCCCTCCACTGTTGTACACTGCTCCCCTCCACTGTTTACACTGCTCCCCTCCACTGTTGTACACTGCTCCCCTCCACTGTTGTACACTGCTCCCCTGTATTGTTGTACACTGCCCCCTCTACTGTTGTACACTGCTCCCCTCTACTTTTGTACACATTGCTCCCCTCCACTGTTGTACACTCCTCCCCTCCACTGTTGTACACTGCTCCCCTCTACTGTTGTACACTGCTCCCCTCTACTGTTGTACACTGCTACCCTCTACTGTTGTACACTGCTCCCCTCCACTGTTGTACCCTGCTCCCCTCCACTGTTGTACACTGCTCCCCTCTACTGTTGTACACTCTTCCCCTCTACTGTTGTACACTGCTCCCCTCCACTGTTGTACACTGCTCCCCTCCACTGTTGTACACTGCTCCCCTCCACTGTTGTACACTGCTCCCCTCCACTGTTGTACACTGCTCCCCTCCACTGTTGTACACTGCTCCCCTCCACTGTTGTACACTGCTCCCCTCCACTGTTGTACACTGCTCCCCTCCACTGTTGTACACTGCTCCCCTCCACTGTTGTACACTGCTCCCCTCCACTGTTGTACACTGCTCCCCTCCACTGTTGTACACTGCTCCCCTCCACTGTTGTACACTGCTCACCTCCACTGTTGTACACTGCTCCTCTCCACTGTTGTACACTGCTCCCCTGTATTGTTGTACACTACTCCCCTCTACTGTTGTACACTGCTCCCCTCTACTGTTGTACACTGCTACCCTCTACTGTTGTACACTGCTCCCCTCCACTGTTGTACCCTGCTCCCCTCCACTGTTGTACACTGCTCCCCTCCACTGTTGTACACTGCTCCCCTCCACTGTTGTACACTGCTCCCCTCCACTGTTGTACACTGCTCCCCTCCACTGTTGTACACTGCTCCCCTCCACTGTTGTACACTGCTCCCCTCCACTGTTGTACACTGCTCCCCTCCACTGTTGTACACTGCTACCCTCCACTGTTGTACACTGCTCCCCTCCACTGTTGTACACTGCTCCCCTACACTGTTTTATACTGCTCCCCTCCACTGTTTTATTCTGCTCCCCTCCACTGTTGTACACTGCTCCCCTCCACTGTTGTACACTGCTCCCCTCCACTGTTGTACACTGCTCCCCTCCACTGTTGTACACTGCTCCCCTCCACTGTTGTACACTGCTCCCCTCCACTGTTGTACACTGCTCCCCTCCACTGTTATACACTGCTCCCCTCCACTGTTGTACACTGCTCCCCTCCACTGTTGTACACTGCTCCCCTGTATTGTTGTACACTGCCCCCTCTACTATTGTACACTGCTCCCCTCCACTGTTGTACACTGCTCCCCTCCACTGTTGTACACTACTCCCCTCTACTGTTGTACACTGCTCCCCTCTACTGTTGTACACTGCTACCCTCTACTGTTGTACACTGCTCCCCTCCACTGTTGTACCCTGCTCCCCTCCACTGTTGTACACTGCTCCCCTCCACTGTTGTACACTACTCCCCTCTACTGTTGTACACTGCTCCCATCTACTGTTGTACACTGCTCCCCTCCACTGTTGTACACTGCTCCCCTCCACTGTTGTACACTGCTCCCCTCCACTGTTGTACACTGCTCCCCTCTCCTGTTGTACATTGCACCCCTCCACTGTTGTACACTTCCCCCGTCTACTGTTGTACACTGCTCCCCTCCACTGTTGTACACTGCTCCCCTCTACTGTTGTACAATGCCCCCCTCCACTGTTGTACACTGCTCCCCTCCACTGTTGTACACTGCTCCCCTCCACTGTTGTACACTGCTCCCCTCTACTATTGTACACTGCTCCCGTCCACTGTTGTACACTGCTCCCCTCCACTGTTGTACACTACTCCCCTCTACTGTTGTACACTGCTCCCCTCTACTGTTGTACACTGCTACCCTCTACTGTTGTACACTGCTCCCCTCCACTGTTGTACCCTGCTCCCCTCCACTGTTGTACACTGCTCCCCTCCACTGTTGTACACTCTTCCCCTCTACTGTTGTACACTGCTCCCCTCCACTGTTGTACACTGCTCCCCTCCACTGTTTTACACTGCTCCCCTCCACTGTTGTACACTGCTCCCCTCCACTGTTGTACACTGCTCCCCTCTACTGTTGTACACTGCTCCCCTCCACTGTTGTACACTGCTCCCCTCCACTGTTGTACACTGCTCCCCTCTCCTGTTGTACACTGCGCCCCTCCACTGTTGTACACTGCCCCCGTGTACTGTTGTACACTGCTCCCCTCCACTGTTGTACACTGCTCCCCTCTACTGTTGTACACTGCTCCCCTCCACTGTTGTACACTGCTCCCCTCCACTGTTGTACACTGCTCCCCTCCACTGTTGTACACTGCTCCCCTCTACTGTTGTACACTGCCCCCTCTACTGTTGTACACTGCTCCCCTCCACTGTTGTACATTGCTCCCCTCCACTGTTGTACACTGCTCCCATCTACTGTTGTACACTGCTCCCCTCCACTGTTGTACACTGCTCCCCTCTACTGTTGTACACTGCTCCCCTCTACTGTTGTACACTGCTCCCCTCCACTGTTGTACACTACTCCCCTCTACTGTTGTACACTGCTCCCCTCTACTGTTGTACACTGCTACCCTCTACTGTTGTACACTGCTCCCCTCCACTGTTGTACCCTGCTCCCCTCCACTGTTGTACACTGCTCCCCTCCACTGTTGTACACTACTCCCCTCCACTGTTGTACACTGCGCCCCTCCACTGTTGTACACTGCCCCCGTGTACTGTTGTACACTGCTCCCCTCCACTGTTGTACACTGCTCCCCTCTACTGTTGTACACTGCTCCCCTCCACTGTTGTACACTGCTCCCCTCCACTGTTGTACACTGCTCCCCTCCACTGTTGTACACTGCTCCCCTCTACTGTTGTACACTGCCCCCTCTACTGTTGTACACTGCTCCCCTCCACTGTTGTACATTGCTCCCCTCCACTGTTGTACACTGCTCCCATCTACTGTTGTACACTGCTCCCCTCCACTGTTTTACACTGCTCCCCTCTACTGTTGTACACTGCTCCCCTCCACTGTTGTACACTGCTCCCCTCCACTGTTGTACACTACTCCCCTCTACTGTTGTACACTGCTCCCCTCTACTGTTGTACACTGCTACCCTCTACTGTTGTACACTGCTCCCCTCCACTGTTGAACCCTGCTCCCCTCCACTGTTGTACACTGCTCCCCTCCACTGTTGTACACTACTCCCCTCTACTGTTGTACACTGCTCCCATCTACTGTTGTACACTGCTCCCCTCCACGGTTGTACACTGCTCCCCTCCACTGTTGTACACTGCTCCCCTCCACTGTTGTACACTGCTCCCCTCTCCTGTTGTACATTGCACCCCTCCACTGTTGTACACTTCCCCCGTCTACTGTTGTACACTGCTCCCCTCCACTGTTGTACACTGCTCCCCTCTACTGTTGTACAATGCCCCCCTCCACTGTTGTACACTGCTCCCCTCCACTGTTGTACACTGCTCCCCTCCACTGTTGTACACTGCTCCCCTCTACTATTGTACACTGCTCCCGTCCACTGTTGTACACTGCTCCCCTCCACTGTTGTACACTACTCCCCTCTACTGTTGTACACTGCTCCCCTCTACTGTTGTACACTGCTACCCTCTACTGTTGTACACTGCTCCCCTCCACTGTTGTACCCTGCTCCCCTCCACTGTTGTACACTGCTCCCCTCCACTGTTGTACACTCTTCCCCTCTACTGTTGTACACTGCTCCCCTCCACTGTTGTACACTGCTCCCCTCCACTGTTTTACACTGCTCCCCTCCACTGTTGTACACTGCTCCCCTCCACTGTTGTACACTGCTCCCCTCTACTGTTGTACACTGCTCCCCTCCACTGTTGTACACTGCTCCCCTCCACTGTTGTACACTGCTCCCCTCTCCTGTTGTACACTGCTCCCCTCTCCTGTTGTACACTGCGCCCCTCCACTGTTGTACACTGCCCCCGTGTACTGTTGTACACTGCTCCCCTCTACTGTTGTACAATGCCCCCCTCCACTGTTGTACACTGCTCCCCTCCACTGTTGTACACTGCTCCCCTCCACTGTTGTACACTGCTCCCCTCTACTGTTGTACACTGCCCCCTCTACTGTTGTACACTGCTCCCCTCCACTGTTGTACACTGCCCCCTCTACTGTTGTACACTGTTCCCCTCTACTGTTGTACACTGCTCCCCTCCACTGTTGTACACTGCTCCCCTCCACTGTTGTACACTGCTCCCATCTACTGTTGTACACTGCTCCCCTCCACTGTTGTACACTGCTCCCCTCCACTGTTGTACACTGCTCACCTCCACTGTTGTACACTGCTCCCCTCCACTGTTGTACACTGCTCCCCTGTACTGTTGTACACTGCTCCCCTCTACTGTTGTACACTGCTCCCCTCTACTTTTGTACACATTGCTCCCCTCCACTGTTGTACACTACTCCCCTCTACTGTTGTACACTGCTCCCCTCTACTGTTGTACACTGCTACCCTCTACTGTTGTACACTGCTCCCCTCCACTGTTGTACCCTGCTCCCCTCCACTGTTGTACACTGCTCCCCTCCACTGTTGTACACTCTTCCCCTCTACTGTTGTACACTGCTCCCCTCCACTGTTGTACACTGCTCCCCTCCACTGTTGTACACTGCTCCCCTCCACTGTTGTACACTGCTCCCCTCCACTGTTTTACACTGCTCCCCTCCACTGTTGTACACTGCTCACCTCCACTGTTGTACACTGCTCCCCTCTACTGTTGTACACTGCTCCCCTCCACTGTTGTACACTGCTCCCCTGTACTGTTGTACACTGCTACCCTGTACTGTTGTACACTGCTCCCCTCTACTGTTGTACACTGCTCCCCTCTACTGTTGTACACTGCTCCCCTCCACTGTTGTACACTGCTCCCCTCCACTGTTGTACACTGCTCCCCTCCACTGTTGTACACTGCTCCCCTCCACTGTTGTACACTGCTCCCCTCCACTGTTGTACACTGCTCCCCTCCACTGTTGTACACTGCTACCCTCCACTGTTGTACACTGCTCCCCTCCACTGTTGTACACTGCTCCCCTCCACTGTTTTATACTGCTCCCCTCCACTGTTGTACACTGCTCCCCTCCACTGTTGTACACTGCTACCCTCCACTGTTGTACACTGCTCCCCTCCACTGTTTTACACTGCTCCCCTCCACTGTTGTACACTGCTCACCTACACTGTTGTACACTGCTCCCCTCCACTTTTGTACACTGCTCCCCTCCACTGTTGTACACTGCCCACCTCCACTGTTGTACACTGCTCCCCTCCACTGTTGTACACTGCTCCCCTCCACTGTTGTACACTGCCCACCTCCACTGTTGTACACTGCTCCCCTCTACTGTTGTACACTGCTACCCTCCACTGTTGTACACTGCTCACCTCCACTGTTGTACACTGCTACCCTCCACTGTTGTACACTGCTACCCTCCACTGTTGTACACTGCTCCCCTCCACTGTTGTACACTGCGCCCCTCTACTGTTGTACACTGCTACCCTCCACTGTTGTACACTGCTCCCCTCTACTGTCAGTACTCTTATAAACGCTAGATTGTTTTCGTCACGGATAATTAATTTAATTAATGTACATAGTGAACGACTGCTCATTTTTCTTCGTCGTTGCACGGGCTCACCATTCACTTCCTCACTCCCATGGTGAATCCCCCTCCCTCTCTCCCTTGTTAATTCTCCCCCCTTCCCTCACTTGTTACTATTATCTCCTTCTTTATTCAGTCTTTCTCCTTCCCATGTTCCGTCCCATGTTCACATCTCCCTCCCTCCCATGTTGAGTTTCCTTCTTCCCCGTCCCCTTCCTTCCCTCCTCCCCCTCCTTATTCAGCCATCAATTATTCATCCCATGATGAATCCTCACCTTCCTTCATCCCTCACTTTTTCCTTTCCCCATTCCTCCATCCCCTCCCTCCCTTTTTTGAGGTTCGTCTCTCTTGTACTCTTACTAGACTTCCCCCCCCCCCCCATCTACTACTTAAGTCTTCCCCTCCACTTCCCCCATCTACTACTTGTCCCCTCACTTACCTCTCTACCCTGGGGCTTGTCCCCTCACTTACCTCTCTACCCTAGGGCTTGTCCTCTCACCTACCTCTCTACCCTAGGGCTTGTCCCCTCACTTACCTCTCTACCCTGGGGCTTGTTCCCTCACTTACCTCTCTACCCTGGGGCTTGTCCCCTCACTTACCTCTCTACCCTAGGGCTTGTCCCCTCACTTACCTCTCTACCCTAGGGCTTGTCCCCTCACTTACCTCTCTACCCTGGGGCTTGTTCCCTCACTTACCTCTCTACCCTAGGGCTTGTCCCCTCACTTACCTCTCTACCCTGGGGCTTGTCCCCTCACTTACCTCTCTTCCCTAGGGCTTGTCCCCTCACTTACCTCTCTACCCTAGGGCTTGTCCCCTCACTTACCTCTCTACCCTAGGGCTTGTTCCCTCACTTACCTCTCTACCCTAGGGCTTGTTCCCTCACTTACCTCTCTACCCTGGGGCTTGTCCCCTCACTTACCTCTCTTCCCTGGGGCTTGTCCCCTCACTTACCTCTCTACCCTAGGGCTTGTCCCCTCACTTACCTCTCTACCCTAGGGCTTGTCCCCTCACTTACCTCTCTACCCTAGGGCTTGTTCCCTCACTTACCTCTCTACCCTGGGGCTTGTCCCCTCACTTACCTCTCTACCCTAGGGCTTGTCCCCTCACTTACCTCTCTACCCTAGGGCTTGTTCCCTCACTTACCTCTCTACTCTAGGGCTTGTCCCCTCACTTACCTCTCTACCCTAGGGCTTGTCCCCTCACTTACCTCTCTACCCTGGGGCTTGTTCCCTTACTTACCTCTCTACCCTAGGGCTTGTCCCCTTACTTACCTCTCTACCCTAGGGCTTGTCCCCTTACTTACCTCTCTTCCCTGGGGCTTGTTCCCTCACTTACCTCTCTACCCTAGGGCTTGTCCCCTCACCTACCTCTCTTCCCTGGGGCTTGTTCCCTCACTTACCTCTCTACCCTAGGGCTTGTCCCCTCACTTACCTCTCTTCCCTGGGGCTTGTCCTCTCACCTACCTCTCTACCCTTGGGCTTGTCCCCTCACTTACCTCTCTACCCTAGGGCTTGTCCCCTCACTTACCTTTCTTCCCTGGGGCTTGTCCCCTCACTTACCTCTCTACCCTAGGGCTTGTCCCCTCACTTACCTTTCTTCCCTAGGGCTTGTCCCCTCACTTACCTCTCTACCCTAGGGCTTGTCCCCTTACTTACCTCTCTTCCCTGGGGCTTGTCCCCTCACTTACCTCTCTACCCTAGGGCTTGTCCCCTCACTTACCTCTCTACCCTAGGGCTTGTCCCCTTACTTACCTCTCTTCCCTGGGGCTTGTCCCCTCACTTACCTCTCTACCCTAGGGCTTGTCCCCTCACTTACCTCTCTACCCTAGGGCTTGTCCCCTCACCTACCTCTCTTCCCTGGGGCTTGTCCCCTTACTTACCTCTCTACCCTAGGGCTTGTCCCCTCACCTACCTCTCTTCCCTGGGGCTTGTCCCCTCACTTACCTCTCTTCCCTGGGGCTTGTCCCCTCACCTACCTCTCTTCCCTGGGGCTTGTCCCCTCACTTACCTCTCTTCCCTGGGGCTTGTCCCCTCACTTACCTTTCTTCCCTGGGGCTTGTTCCCTCACTTACCTCTCTTCCCTAGGGCTTGTCCCCTCACTTACCTCTCTTCCCTGGGGCTTGTTCCCTCACTTACCTCTCTTCCCTGGGGCTTGTTCCCTCACCCTCTTACCACTTGTCTCCGTTATGATGAAAATTTACATGGCCAACAAAATAAATAGGCGCTATTAGTGCATAACAAAGAGGGGGGGAGGGAAGATCGCCAACGAAGCCTTTCCATTGATTTCTGGCGCGTGTGATGACTGACTTTGGCTCCTTTGTGTTCTACTGGTTAGATAACATTATCATGATTCAATTTTTTAAAGAAAATTATTTTAATGTGTATGTGCGTCTCATATCTACATGTATGTGTGTGTGTGTGTCGTTATATATCAGTACACTTGTGTCAATGAGCATACATTACATAGCTTTTCTTGCCTTCTTTCATGTGACTAAGCACTTTGAGACTGACTCACTGAGAACCGGTATTGTTTTGTTTAATCAATTTACACAACTTTTATTTCTCTCCCCCTCTCTTCTTGTCTTCACATTGATCCTCTCTTTATTATGGAGTCATTCTGTTTTCTTAAAAGAACAGTCTTTTTCTGGATTCAACGATGCACATTATCTCCCGCCCGAGCCTACCATCCCGAGGAGCCATATACAGTACTGCAGCAGTAGGAGCCGCCTTTGTCCCCTTTGCTTTGCTCTGGAACTTTGCACGTGGACTTAAGTCTCTCCAGAATGATGTCCACCTTTTGGAAATTTCAGAAAATTCATAAGAAACTCACCCAAAGATGCAAAAAAAAAAAAAGACAGTGTAATTTAAAGCATAAACTAATGGGACAGATGCTTCACCTTATCACGGCTTATAGCTTATCTTTTAGTTTTATAATCCTTATAGTCTAATTCCATTTATGGTTTTAATTTTCTTATTATGTGTACTTTGTTTTAGGCCCGACCTTCCAACACATATTACCAGCCTAACCTTTCAACACATTACCAGCCCGACCTTCCAACACATATTACCAGCCTAACCTTTCAACACATATTACCAGCCCGACCTTCCAACACATATTACCGGCCCGACCTTCCAACACATATTACCGGCCCGACCTTCCAACACATATTACCAGCCCGACCTTCCAACACATATTACCGGCCCGACCTTCCAACACATATTACCGGCCCGACCTTCCAACACATATTACCGGCCCGACCTTCCAACACATATTACCAGCCCGACCTTCCAACACATATTACCGGCCCGACCTTCCAACACATATTACCGGCCCGACCTTCCAACACATATTACCAGCCCGACCTTTCAACACATATTACCAGCCCGACCTTTCAACACATATTACCAGCCCGACCTTCCAACACATATTACCAGCCCGACCTTTCAACACATATTACCAGCCCGACCTTCCAACACATATTACCAGCCTAACCTTTCAACACATATTACCAGCCCGACCTTCCAACACATATTACCGGCCCGACCTTCCAACACATATTACCGGCCCGACCTTCCAACACATATTACCGGCCCGACCTTCCAACACATATTACCAGCCCGACCTTCCAACACATATTACCGGCCCGACCTTCCAACACATATTACCGGCCCGACCTTCCAACACATATTACCAGCCCGACCTTTCAACACATATTACCAGCCCGACCTTTCAACACATATTACCAGCCCGACCTTCCAACACATATTACCAGCCCGACCTTTCAACACATATTACCAGCCCGACCTTCCAACACATATTACCAGCCTAACCTTTCAACACATATTACCAGCCCGACCTTCCAACACATATTACCAGCCCGACCTTCCAACACATATTACCAGCCCGACCTTCCAACACATATTACCAGCCCGACCTTCCAACACATATTACCAGCCCGACCTTCCAACACATATTACCAGCCCGACCTTCCAACACATATTATATAAAAAATATTTTCTTTGTCTCTGGAAGAAGAATCTGACAACAACACTTGTCTTATCTCTTTCTGCGCCAGGTATTTGATGAAACAAGTAATCTCACACCTTGCTGCCTGTCACACCTCCCCACCTCCTTGCTGCCTGTCACACCTCCCCAGCTCCTTGCTGCCTGTCACACCTCCCCACCTCCTTGCTGCCTGTCACACCTCCCCACCTCCTTGCTGCCTGTCACACCTCCCCACCTCCTTGCTGCCTGTCACACCTCCCCACCTCCTTACTGCCTGTCACACCTCCCCACCTCCTTGCTGCCTGTCACACCTCCCCACCTCCTTGCTGCCTGTCACACCTCCCCACCTCCTTACTGCCTGTCACACCTCCCCACCTCCCTGCTGCCTGTCACACCTCCCCATCTCTTGCTGCCTGTCACACCTCCTTGCTGCCTGTCACACCTCCCCACCTCCTTGCTGCCTGTCACACCTCCCCACCACCTTGCTGCCTGTCACACCTCCCCACCTCCTTGCTTCCTGTCACACCTCCCCATCTCCTTGCTTCCTGTCACACCTCCCCATCTCCTTGCTTCCTGTCACACCTCCCCATCTCCTTGCTGCCTGTCACACCTCCCCACCTCCTTGCTGCCTGTCACACCTCCCCACCACCTTGCTGCCTGTCACACCTCCCCACCTCCTTGCTTCCTGTCACACCTCCCCACCTCCCTGCTGCCTGTCACACCTCCCCATCTCCTTGCTGCCTGTCACACCTCCCCACCTCTTTGCTGCCTGTCACACCTCCCCATCACCTTGCTGCCTGTCACACCTCCCCATCTCTTGCTGCCTGTCACACCTCCTTGCTGCCTGTCACACCTCCCCACCTCCTTGCTGCCTGTCACACCTCCCCACCACCTTGCTGCCTGTCACACCTCCCCACCTCCTTGCTTCCTGTCACACCTCCCCACCTCCCTGCTGCCTGTCACACCTCCCCATCTCCTTGCTGCCTGTCACACCTCCCCACCTCTTTGCTGCCTGTCACACCTCCGCATCACCTTGCTGCCTGTCACATCTCCCCACCTCCTTGCTACCTGTCACACCTCCCCATCTCCTTGCTGCCTGTCACATCTCCCCACCTCCTTGCTACCTGTCACACCTCCCCACCTCCTTGCTGCTTGTCACACCTCCCCATCTCCTTGCTGCCTGTCACATCTCCCCACCTCCTTGCTGCCTGTCACACCTCCCCACCTCCTTGCTGCTTGTCACACCTCCCCACCTCCTTGCTGCCTGTCACACCTCCCCACCTCTTTGCTGCCTGTCACACCTCCCCATCTCCTTGCTGCCTGTCACACCTCCCCATCTCCTTGCTGCCTGTCACATCTCCCCACCTCCTTGCTACCTGTCACACCTCCCCACCTCCTTGCTGCTTGTCACACCTCCCCATCTCCTTGCTGCCTGTCACATCTCCCCACCTCCTTGCTGCCTGTCACACCTCCCCACCTCCTTGCTGCTTGTCACACCTCCCCACCTCCTTGCTGCCTGTCACACCTCCCCACCTCTTTGCTGCCTGTCACACCTCCCCATCTCCTTGCTGCCTGTCACACCTCCTCATCTCCTTGCTGCCTGTCACATCTCCCCACCTCCTTGCTGCCTGTCACATCTCCCCACCTCCTTGCTGCCTGTCTCACCTCCCCACCTCCTTGCTGCTTGTCACACCTCCCCATCTCCTTGCTGCCTGTCACACCTTCCCATCTCCTTGCTGCCTGTCACATCTCCCCACCACCTTGCTGCCTGTCTCACCTCCCCACCTCCTTGCTGCCTGTCTCACCTCCCCACCTCCTTGCTGCCTGTAACGACAGTCACTCCAGAAACTCAAAACACCCACACCACAGACTCAGGCTGCCCACAACACCCACACCACAGACTCAGGCTGCCCACAACACCCACAACACAGACTCAGGCTGCCCACAACACCCACACCACAGACTCAGGTTGCCCACAACACCTACACCACAGACTCAGGCTGCCCACAACACCCACAACACAGACTCAGGCTGCCTACAACACCCACACCACAGACTCAGGCTGCCCACAACACCCACACCACAGACTCAGGCTGCCCACAACACCCACACCACAGACTCAGGCTGCCCACAACACCAACACCACAGACTCAGGCTGCCCACAACACCCACAACACAGACTCAGGCTGCCCACAACACCAACACCACAGACTCAGGCTGCCCACAACACCCACAACACAGACTCAGGCTGCCCACAACACCCACACCACAGACTCAGGCTGCCCACAACACCCACACCACAGACTCAGGCTGCCCACAACACCCACACCACAGACTCAGGCTGCCCACAACACCTACACCACAGACTCAGGCTGCCCACAACACCTACACCACAGATTTAGGCTGCCCACAACACCTACACCACAGACTCAGGCTGCCCACAACACCCATACCATAGACTCAGGCTGCCCACAACACCCACACCACAGACTCAGGCTGCCCGCAACACCCACACCACAGACTCAGGCTGCCCACAACACCTACACCATAGACTCAGGGTGCCCACAACACGCACACCACAGATTCAGGCTGCCCATAACAACGATCGGGCTCCTCTAAGCCAAGGACGTCATCCGTGTGTTCCACAAGTGTTCATTAGCGGGTGTGTTGCGTTTATCACTACAATTATCCCTCATTGCCCGCCACTAAAAACGGCGAGTGATACATCCATGTGTGTTTGTGTATATGTACCATTTTGCAAGCTAAGTGTATTAGCCATTTGAACACTACTATCTGTTATCAACTGCGCTCTTCTTATTTAATTTTAGAGTAATAAACATAAGCGGGAGATTAGGAGCCAGGAAGAGGCCGTCTTAGTACGGTACGGTTCAGTACAGTACATGTAGGTCAAGTATAAACTTCGTTGTTCTTAAGTTATGCTACCAACGTTGTTACCACTGCCTGCTCCCTCGGTATGAGTAGTAATATGGCCGTTGCATGTATGTTAGCTATATGTATGAGCGTCAGCGCACACAGCTCAGTGTGTTAATTTTCAGTTCTGTATTCATTTTTGGTGTATATAATACCATGGTTGGAAAGTCACTCATTTCTTAAAAAAACCGATCAAATCTATCACGATTTTCATTAAAAGGTAATTATTTGAGAAAATACGAAGTGGAATATTGGTAAAAATAATGTATTATTCTGAAGCGGATGGTATGAGAGAGACACCAGCAGAGTGGCAAAGATAGGTAGCGAGATGGTCATAACTCAGGAAGCAGCGGTGTTTGCTGCTGCTGCATTACGAGTTACGATAGGCACCTTGGAGAAGGACAATACCATAGCATATTGTATAAGATATAGCAGTTATGAGAATGAACGAAGGAAGAGTCTGTGTTTAAACTTAAGTTTAGCCATTCTACATCATGTGTGTGTGTGTGTGTGAGTACGGTCGGAAAGTATAATATAGAATGCTCATTCTAAAATATGTGTCAGGGAGAAATATTCAGAAGAGGAAGGCACAAAAGGGTAAAAGTGGGTCTCATATTAACGCAGATGGGGGAAACTGAATACTGTAGTGGGTGTAAATGCCATTTTGCGAGAGAAGGTCGTCCCACTCTTCCCTTCCCGCTTTCTTTGTTGTTCTCGGTGAGAATACAGACTTTTTTAACGTTTTTATGAACATATGTCATATTATAATAGCTGTTTATAAGTTGTCTGTCTTTTATCCACTATGATATTTGTGTGTACACTGCCTGCAGCGTATACAGTACTGTATATTGGTTTGGTTGGACGGAGGTCATCTATTGAAGTGTAATGAGAGTGAGGATGTAATACATACAGTTTATTGGTAATTCGCATTTAGCCGTCTGGTATGTAAGGAAACTCAAGCCCTTTCGATACTGTGAGATTTTATTTGTAACATAAACAGAGGAAAAAGATTAAATCATCCTATTCGAAGTTTGATCTTACGTTCTGTGTCAAACAGTTCCGTAACTTGTATCACAATTAATAGATCAATAGATCATGGCATTTCTCTCACTCGCTCATACATGTCACGAATGAGTTAACACTCACTCTTAAGACATGATAATTGAGGTAAATGTACCAACCCTTTGTGCTCATCTTGGTGGTGATACTTGACCGGGATTCATACACTCTGTAGAGTAAGAGTACTGCTCGTCTTTGTGTAACAATACAACTGAATTCTAAGATAATGTCTTTACTATAACGAGCGAATATTGTCTTGGTTTTCTTGCTGTGTGTTATATCTGTCTATCTTTGTTTGGCTCTAGCGTGTAACTCTGTGTTACAGAGACGGCCATGGAAAGTGCTGAGAACTGCTCCAGACCGCCGCCCTCACCGCCCACCTCGCCGCCAATGTCCCCACACGCCCTGCCGCCACACGCACGTGTTTCTGCCTTCTCTGTCGTAACGCCCCACACAAAAACCTCCCCAGGCAAAGGTAAGTAGCCCACACCTGTTGGGTGGCGTCACAGGTGTCCCGTGTCACCTTAGTTATATGATGGTGCTGCCTACTTATTTCATAGTGTACCGCACTTGTCTGGTGCCCGGGGTTGCCACCTTTG
Source organism: Homarus gammarus (assembly GCA_958450375.1). Classification (NCBI taxonomy): domain Eukaryota; kingdom Metazoa; phylum Arthropoda; class Malacostraca; order Decapoda; family Nephropidae; genus Homarus; species Homarus gammarus. Next base: position 441,312 of record CAUDMG010003838.1, read on the forward strand.
ACCTTTAGTGTAACAGGTGCGTGCTTTTCTTCTGTACTTGTTTGATGAGATTGCAGTTGTTCGGTGCTGTTACATATTGGTAGTCGGTGTTGTGTAATGTTGCAGATTTTTGAGGGGACTTCATTTTTTGGCGGTTTTGCAGATTTTAGGTTGTTCTTTAAGTTTTGGCGGTGTTATGGATGGTCAACGGTTCTTCAGTTAATTGGCGCATGGTGTTGCAAATGTTGGCTGGTTTAGTAACTGCTCGGTGGTGTTAGAGATGTAACGCCTCCCTACACAAGGAAAGGTTCCAAATAAACTTGATTCATGTCAGTTTGGTCACGTAAGTCGAGTTTTTCTTTACCTCACCATTTGAGCAAAGTGTCGTGGGAAATCGTTGGGTGTGTCACAGGATGAAACACGGGTCAGTAAGAGTAACATGCTGACGGCGGATGTGCGATGGGGGTTTGGATGTATCATCCTTGTATTGTGATTTGTTGCAGTTGTTAAATGTTGCAGCAGTTGTTTGGTGGTTGATGTGGCGCGCTTTTAGTTTTGGTGGTTGTGGCGGTGTTTTTTCTGATTGTTTTTTCTCCTTTGTATGTTTATCAGAGTTAAGCTAAAGTACCGAGTTAACGGTCAAAAGACATAAAAGGTACCGAGTTAACGGTCTAAAGACATAAAAGGTACCGAGTTAACGGTATAAAGGCACAAAAGGTACCGAGTTAACGGTATAAAGACATGAAGGGTACCGAGTTAACGGTATAAAGGCACAAAAGGTACCTAGTTAACGGAATAATGGTTGCCCCTCATGTAATGAGGATGGCCGGCCCAAGGGCCACCTAGGCGTGAATTTGTTTAATGTGTAGAAGCTGTCACTGACACAACAACCACACCCTGAGTTAACGAGCTGCATGACCCAGTGTCAAGGAATAGTCCGAGAAGACCGGACAACTCGCCAACTGCACTGGCTAACCATTACCCCGGAACACGATTCGCAAATCGATTAACATCCAGATTCCCAATTCCTGCTTGGTAGACAGAGGTATAAAGACATAAAGGTACCAAGTTAATGATATAAAGACATAAAGGTACCAAGTTGACGGTATAAAGACATAAAGGTACCAAGTTGACGGTATAAAGACATAAAGGTACCAAGTTGACGGTATAAAGACATAAAGACACCAAGTTAACGGTATAAAGACATAAAGACACCAAGTTAACGGTATGGAGGCGTAATAATTGTACCGTAACAGGAAGAGGGGGACAGGTCCGATGGGAGTTAGAATGACACCCCAGTCACATAATCCCAGAAAAGTGGTGCAATAGATCATAGTGTCCCGGGAAGTGTCACTCGCAGCTCCTGAGGGATGACTGACGTGAGTGCCTCGACAGGTCACGATGGCCCTACTGGGACACTCGTGCCTGAGGTCCCTCCAGCACGGCTATTCGCTGCTACCACGAGCCCCTGCTCTTAGGAAGTTGCCTACCATATTGTTTTTACGGATTATAGGCAATGTCCTCCTTTTTACCTACAGGTTTGGTGTTACCTGTAGTGTGATGGTCCTGTGTCAAGTGTTACCTGTAGTGTGAGGTGGTCCTGTGTCAAGTGTTACCTGTAGTGTGAGGTGGTCCTGTGTCAAGTGTTACCTGTAGTGTGAGGTGGTCCTGTGTCAAGTGTTACCTGTAGTGTGATGGTCCTGTGTCAAGTGTTACCTGTAGTGTGAGGTGGTCCTGTGTCAAGTGTTACCTGTAGTGTGATGCCCTGTGTCAAGTGTTACCTGTAGTGTGAGGTGGTCCTGTGTCAAGTGTTACCTGTAGTGTGATGGCCCTGTGTCAAGTGTTACCTGTAGTGTGAGGTGGTCCTGTGGCAAGTGTTACCTGTAGTGTGAGGCGGTCCTGTGTCAAGTGTTACCTGTAGTGTGATGGCCCTTTGTCAAGTGTTACCTGTAGTGTGAGGTGGTCCTGTGTCAAGTGTTACCTGTAGTGTGAAGTGGTCCTGTGTCAAGTGTTACCTGTAGTGTGAGGTGGTCCTGAGTCAAGTGTTACCTGTAGTATGAGGTGGTCCTGTGTCAAGTGTTACCTGTAGTGTGAGGTGGTCCTGTGTCAAGTGTTACCTGTAGTGTGAGGTGGTCCTGTGTCAAGTGTTACCTGTCGTTGGTAGTGGTAGATGTAGTGTTACTCGACGAGGCGCCTGCTGTAGGTACGACATTTGCCCTTTATGTCGCAGGTGCACTTGCTTCAGGTGTACAGCATGCTGTCAGCATAGGTATAAGAACTGCATATTCACCCTAACCATCACAGGTACCCTACATGTATATATGGATGATATAGCACCGACTCCCGTGTTTACTTCACACAGAGGGCAAGCTGCCCCACAATCTTCTTGGGTGACGTGCTGTATATGATGAAGAAATAAGACAACTCATGTAGGAAGGTGCGAAATGTCCATCAGGCGCGTCACGTACACTAGGAGCGACATGTACACCAGATGTGACACGTACAATACACCGGGTGCGACATGTACACCAGGTGCGACACGTACTATACACCAGATGTGACATGTACAATACACCAGGTGTGACACGTAAAATACACCAGGTGCGACACGTACACTACACACCAGGTACGGCATGTACACTATGTGTGACACGTACAATACACCAGGTGTGAAGGGTATGTTTCTTCCCAGCGCCTAGTTGTGTGCCCTCGTTGTCACCTTATTGACATAACAAATGTCACTCTTTTTGTACATGTTTCCTTGCTCACCAGAGTGTTTACAAGCACTTATTTTATAGAGTAAGGAAGACTTTTATCCACGTGATTGTTCTCCAGTTTTCATTTCCCGCCTTAGAGTATTCTAACATGGCTGTGTATACTACACTGCATATTGTGGTCAAGTATAAAGTGGTCCTTGTGTATGGTAAGCCACCGTTCCGCGGGAACATATTGAGTGACATTCACTCTCCATTTAGGTTTCAGAAGACGTTCAATACTAAGTGCGTTGTCACCACTCGCTACCAGGGAGGGCGCTGTAATCATCCACAATGGCCGTCGTTTTGTTTATTTGTCAGGTTGATCAGCAGCGACGCTTCAAGGGACGCGCGGCGCGCCCATTGCCGGCCCTGACAATCAATATTTATGTTTACCTTTAATCTGATGGTTATTTCGTATTCGTGACAGTATTTTTTCTGATTATATTTATACTGTTTCGCTCTTTTGAGATAGCGTGCTCTCACTTGCGATATTTAGCATGCATTAAGTGTAGCGGTGTGTGAGGACCTAGAAGAGGTGTATTGCAGCGTAGAATATTAAGTAGCTTTGGAGTGAAAAGAGGATAGTTTTGTGGGAAGTTGCATCGGTAAAGAGGTGTTATATTAGGCTTGAGGCAACGTGATGTGGCGGTGTGTTACGTATGTAGTGCGTGGGGACATACAGTACAGGGTAGTTAAAAGTGAGGTCTTGGACTAGTGCGTTACTGTTTCTCAACTATTAAGGAAATACATAAAAACGTGTTTGTTAAGGACACGTGTATTAGTAAATATTTATGTAATTTCACCAAAAACAAAAACAGTTATTTGCCTTGACAATCTCTCTCTCTCTCTCTCTCTCTCTCTCTCTCTCTCTCTCTCTCTCTCTCTCTCAATGGCAGCAGTAAGAGCAGGCGTTCCCCAGCTCCACGAACTTAACATAAATAAGCAGTGCCGTTCGCAAGGTTCTCGTGATAGTGCCAAGTCCCCAGGGATAATCCCCCCCATCTACCACCAACCCCCTAGGTCTCTTGGTCTACTGTGGTACGTATGTACATAAGCGGAGCAGCGGTAATCAGCACCTGTCAATGTTATGCTGGCGACGGCAGTGTGGTCGCTAGGGCGGGTTTATGCCGCTTTAACACTCACGCCACATTCATTTTGTAAGCACCTCACTCCACTTTTAGTGTATTGCACTCAGATCACACTCTTATGAATGCCTGCAGGTCAATTACCAGTATGCATTCACTATCATGCTCAGCTGACAACGTTAGGAGTACGTGAACACTGAATTGCACTATGCATGTCCGATTATCACCTGCCTCTCTTAATACATTTCCGAGATTTAATTCCTATTGGGAGGGAGATGAGTTATCAGAGCCAGATCATCAGGTCTCTACAAGTATATTTGCCATGACATTACCTGATCACAGCAAGGAAATTACATGTGATCACTACTACATGCTCAACGAGCACTTCATGTACACTTAATGACCAGGAAATATTTGTGTAACCACCAATTCACTGAACGAGTCATTAGTACGCTCTCAGCACACAACCTGCTTACTAATGAGCCAGTAAATGGTTAATGTCAGACTTTGTCACCACCCAGCTTCTGTCCATCACATACTGTACACGGCGGCCACTATCACCAACACCATCATCACTGTACTTGGCGGCCACTACCACTATCACCATCATCACTGAACACGGCGGTCACTACCACCAACACCATCACTGTACAGAACGGTCACTAACACCAACACCATCACTGTACAGAACGGCCACTACCACCAACACCATCATCACTGAACATGGCGGTCACTAACACCAACACCATCACTGTACAGAATGGTCACTAACAACAACACCATCACTGTACAGAACGGCCACTACCACTATCACCATCATCACTGAACACGGCGGTCACTACCACCAACACTGTACAGAATTGTCACTACCACCAACACCATAACCACCATCACATACTGTACATGGTCACTACCACCAGCACCATCATCACCATCAGTATATACGGTCACTATCACCACCATTACCACCATCACATACTGTACACGGTCACTACCACCATCACCATAACCACCATCACATACTGTACACGGTCACTACCACCATCACTATCACCACCATAACCACCATCACATACTGTACACGGTCACTACCACCATCACCATAACCACCATCACATACTGTACACGGTCACTACCACCATCACTATCACCACCATAACCACCATCACATACTGTACACGGTCACTACCACCAACACCATCACCACCATCACATATTGTACACGGTCACTACCACCATCACTATCACCACCATAACCACCATCATATTCTATACAGGGCCGCTACCACGATACTTACTACTATACTATCACGACCACCATCATCAACACTGTCACCATCAACACTGCCACCATTGTCATAAACACTACCATCATTAACACTTAAACCATCACCATCAACACTATCACCATCATCATCAACATTACCACCACCATCATCAACACTGTCACCATCACCATTACCACTACCACCATCATCAGCAACACATGGCACCATCATCATCAACACTACCACCAGCATCATCAACATTACCACCATCAACAATACCACCATCACCATCAACAATACCACCATCACCATCAACAATACCACCAACACCATCAACACTACCACCATCACCACCAACACTGCCACAATCACCATCATCACTGCCACCATCACCATCAATACTACCACCATCACCATGAACACTACCACCATCATCATCCACACTGCCACTATCACCATCAATACTATCACCATCAACACTACCACCATCACCATTAACACTACCACCATCACTATCAACACTACCACCATCACCATCAACACTGCCACTATCATCATCAACACTACCACCATCACCATCAACACTGCCACCATCAACATCAACAATGCCACTATCATCAACACTACCACCATCACCATCAACAATGCCACCATCACCATCAACGCTGCCACCATCACCATCAACACTTCCACCATCACCATCAACACTTCCACCATCACCATCAACACTACGACCATCACCATCAACACTACCACCATCACCATCAACACTACCACCATCAACACTAACACCACCACCATCAACACTAACACCACCACCATGAACACTACCACCATCACCATCAACACTACCACCATCACTATCAACACTAACACCATCAACACTAACACCGCCACCATCAACACAAATACCACCACCATCATCAGCACTAACAACACCAACATCAACACTAACACCATCAACACTAAAAACCATCACCATCAACAATGCCACCACCATCATCAGCACTGCCACCATCACCATCAACACTGCCACCATCACCATCAACACTGCCACCATCACCATCAACACTGTCACCATCACCATCAACACTGCCACCATCACCATCAACACCACCACCATCACCATCAACACTGCCACCATCACCATCAACATTAACACCACCGCCATCAACACTAACACCACCACCCATCAACACTAACACCACCACCATCATCACTAACACCACCACCATCAACACTAACACCACCACCATCAACACTAACACCACCATCATCAACACTAACACCACCACCACCATCAATACTAACACCACCACCATCAACACTAACACCACCATCATAAACACTAACACCACCACATCAACACTAACACCACCACCATCATCACTAACACTACCACCATCAACACTAACACCACCACCATCAACACCACCACCATCAATACCACCACCATCAACACTACCACCACCACCATCAACATTGCCACCACCAGCATCAACATTACCACCACCACCATCAACACTAACACCACCACCATCAACACTACAACCACCACCATCAACATTACCACCATCACCATCAACACTACCACCACCACCATCAGCATTGTCACCATCAACATCAACACTACCTCCTCCACCATCAACACTAACACCACCACCATCAACACAAACACCACCACCATCAACATTGCCACCATCACCATCAACACTACCACCACCACCATCAACACTAACACCATCACCATCAACACTACCACCATGAACACCACCACCATCAACACTACCACCATCAACACCACCACCATCAACACTACCACCACCACCATCAACACTACCACCACCACCATCAACATTGCCACCATCACTATCAACACTAAGACCACGACCATCAACATTACCACCACCACCACCACCATCAACACCACCACCATCAATACCACCACCATCAACACTACCGCCACCACCATCATCACTAACACCACGACCATCAACACTAACACCACCACCATCATCACTAATACCACCACCATCAGCACTAGCACTACCACCATCAACACTAACACCACCACCATCAACACTAACACCACCACCACCAACAACAACACCACCACCATCATCACTAACACCACCACCATCAACACTCACACCACAACCATCAACACTACCACCACCATCTTCAACACTACCACCACCATCAACACTAAAACCACCGCCATCAACACTAACACCCACCATCATCAACACTAACACCACCATCATCAACACTAACACCACCACCATCAACACTAACACCACCACCATCAACACTAACACCACCACCATCAACACTAACACCACCACCATCAACACCACCACCACCATCAACACTAACACCACCACCATCAACACTAACACCACCACCATCAACACTAACACCACCACCATCAACACTAACACCACCACCATCAACACTAACACCACCACCATCAACACTAACACCACTACCATCAACACTAACACCACCATCATCAACACTAACACCACCACCATCAACACTAACACCACCACCATCAACACTACCACCACCACCATCATCACTAACACAACCACCATCAACACTAACACCACAACCATCAACACTACCACCACCATCAACACTAACACCACCACCATCAACACTAACACCCACCATCATCAACACTAACACCACCATCATCAACACTAACACCACCACCATCAACACTAACACCACCACCATCAACACCACCACCACCATCAACACTAACACCACCACCATCAACACTACCACCACCACCATCAACACTAACACCATCATCAACATTAACACCACCACCATCAACACTAACACCACAACCATCAACACTAACACCACTACCATCAACACGAACACCACCATCATCAACACTAACACCACCACCATCAACACTAACACCACCACCATCAACACTACCACCACCATCTTCATCACTACCACCACCATCAACACTAACACCACCACCATCAACACTAACACAACCACCATCAACACTATCACCACCACCATCAACACTACCACCACCATCTTCAACACTACCACCACCATCAACACTAACACCACCACCATCAACACTAACACCCACCATCATCAACACTAACACCACCATCATCAACACTAACACCACCACCATCAACACTACCACCACCATCATCACCAACACCAACACCATCATCACTAACACCACCACCATCAACAGTAACACCCACCATCAAGAACACTAACACCACCACCATCAACACTAACACCACCACCATCAACACCACCACCACCATCAACACTAACATCACCACCATCAACACTACCACCACCACCATCAACACTACCACCACCACCATCAACACTACCACCACCACCATCAACACTAACACCACCACCATCAACACTAACACCATCATCAACACTAACACCACCACCATCAACACTAACACCACCACCATCAACACTAACACCACTACCATCAACACTAACACCACCATCATCAACACTAACGCCACCACCATCAACACTACCACCACCACCATCAACACTAACACCACCACCATCAACACTAACACCACCACCATCATCTCTAACACCACCACCATCAACACTACCACCACCACCATCAACACTACCACCACCCCCATCAACACTACCACCACCACCATCAACACTAACATCACCACCATCAACACTAACACCACCACCATCAACACTAACACCACCACCATCAACACTACCACCACCACCATCAACACTAACACCACCATCTTCAACACTACCACCACCACCACCATCAACACTAACACCTTCACCATCAACACTACCACCACCACCATCAACACTGCCACCACCACCATCAACACTGCCACCACCACCATCAACACTACCGCCACCACCATCAACACTACCACCACCACCATCAACATTACCACCACCATCAACACTACCACCACCATCAACACTACCACCACCACCATCAACATTACCACCACCACCTCCATCAACACTAAGACCACGACCATCAACATTGCCACCATCACCATCAACACTACCACCACCACCATCAACACTAACGCCACCACCATCAACACTACCACCACCACCATCAACACTAACGCCACCACCATCAACACTACCACCATCAACGCCACCACCATCAACACTACCACCACCACCATCAACATTGCCGCCATCACCATCAACACTGCCACCACGACCATCAACATTTCCACCCCCATCAACATTGCCACCACCACCCTCAACACTACCACCACCACCATCAACATTGCCACCATCACCATCAACACTAAGACCACGACCATCAACATTACCACCACCACCACCACCATCAACACCACCACCATCAACACCATCACCATCAATACCACCACCATCAACACTAACACCACCACCATCAACACTAACACCCACCATCATCAACACTAACATCACCATCATCAACACTAACACCACCACCATCAACACTACCACCACCATCATCACCAACACCAACACCATCATCACTAGCACCACCACCATCAACAGTAACACCCACCATCATCAACACTAACACCACCACCATCAACACTAACACCACCACCATCAACACCACCACCACCATCAACACCACCACCACCATCAACACTAACATTACCACCATCAACACTAACACCACCACCATCAACACTACCACCACCACCATCAACACTACCACCACCACCATCAACACTAACACCACCACCATCAACACTAACACCATCATCAACACTAACACCACCACCATCAACACTAACACCACCACCATCAACACTAACACCACTACCATCAACACTAACACCACCATGATCAACACTAACACCACCACCATCAACACTAACGCCACCACCATCAACACTACCACCACCACCATCAACACTAACACCACCACCATCAACACTAACACCACCACCATCATCACTAACACCACCACCATCAACACTACCACCACCACCATCAACACTACCACTACCACCATCAACACCACCACCGTCAACACTACCACCACCACCATCAACATTGCCACCATCACCATCAACACTGCCACCACGACCATCAACATTACCACCACCATCAACATTGCCACCACCACCATCAACACTACCACCACCACCATCAACATTGCCACCATGACCATCAACACTAAGACCACGACCATCAACATTACCACCACCACCACCACCACCATCAACACCACCACCATCAACACCACCACCATCAATACCACCACCATCAACACTACCACAACCACCATCATCACCAACACCACCACCATCAACACTAACACTACCATCATCAACACTAACAACACTACCATCATCACTAACACCACCACCATCAACACTAACACCACCATCATCAACACTAACACCACCATCATCAACACTAACACCACCATCATCAACACTTACACCACCACCATCAACACCACCATAGGAAGCGACCCTTGTCATGATGTGGGCGTGTCTTGGTTGGCATTAAACAGGGGCCACTTATTGTGAACAGAAGGAGTCAAGTTAGCAGGCGTGCAGAGTGAAAGTCAACAATAAGATTACTTTAATCAGTGCCTCCACATCAAATCGCGCTCTCTCAAATCCATTTTGGTCGTGTTTATATACTATGAATTTTGCATAAAACACAAGCAGAGAGGTGTGTCTGTTATTTAGGACGAAAACTCGCTCAGTTTACCCTGAAAAAACAGCTTTGTTGGAGTGTGTCGTGCGAGGACTGAGGTCGTGGATTGAGGAAAGAGAGGGTCGCATGACACTGTTTAAATAATCCGTAATCAGTAGTAATTGCATTTACCTCCCTGAATTTTTTATATGATAATACTGTGTTCATTGTGCCCCCAAAATGGTCGTCACGGAAAGCTGACAAAACATTTTATCCGCCCCGGTGAGACGGGAGGAGGGGGGGAGGTATGAGACAAGAGGATTGAAGAGGTGTGAGGCAGGGAAGGGAAGTTGAAGAGAATAAAATGGGTTGAGTACAGTATAGTAGATAACAAAAGTATGAGATAAATCTTGAAATTGGATCAGGAAATATACCATAATAATAATAGTAATATATATATATATATATATATATATATATATATATATATATATATATATATATATAAACATATATAAATATATAAATATATATATATATATATATATATATATATATATATATATATATATATATATATATATATATATATATATATATATATATGCTGATAACCACAAGGAAAGAAGAAAACACGAAGTTCCCAAGCGCTTTCGTGTAAGTCACATCTTCAGGGGTGAGGACTCTCCCCTGACGATGTGGATTACACGAAAGCGCTTGGGAACTTCGTGTTTTCTTCTTTCCTTGTGGTTATCAGCATATACCTAGATCACGCGCACCTACAGTGATTTACTTGCATATACATGTATATATATATATATATATATATATATATATATATATATATATATATATATATATATATATTTCATGTAAATCCACAATGAAAACGTGGATAAGATAAATCTTGATAAAATCACACGGGAAAATGGAAACAACGGAGTACCTTAGCTTTCGTCTTTATTCAAAACATCTTCAGAGGCCTCTGAAGATGTCTTGAGTAAAGACGAAAGCTAAGGTACTCCGTTGTTTCCATTTTCCCGTGTGATTTTATCAAGATATATATATATATATATATATATTATGTATGCTGATAACCACAAGGAAAAAGAAAACACGAAGTTCCCAAGCTCCTGGGAACTTCGTGTTTTCTTTTTCCTTGTCATTAGCAGCATATACCTGGATCACGCGCACCTACAGTGATTTGCTTTCATATATATATATATATATATATATATATATATATATATATATATATATATATATATATATATATATATATATATGTACATATTTATATACATATATATATATATATATATATATATATATATATATATATATATATATACATATATATATATATATATATATATATATATATATATATATATATATATATATATATATATATATATATATATTGTTTTATTAGTATTTTTTTTTTTACGGGCATTAGCCCACCCGCGTACAGGTAACTGACCCACATCATGGCCTGGGGGCGAAAAATTCATATAATAATAATAATAATAATAATAATAAAAATTAATAAAAATATATAAAAATTTTAATTCACAATTTTAAATAAAATAAAAACAATAATAATAAAATAAATATTTATTAAAAAAAATTCAAATTCAATAAAATAAATAGATAATTATAATAACCATAAATAAACACAAAATTTACAAAAATAAGAGTGAGAAACGTTACATGTACAGTCGCGGACAAAAGTTCTCTTCCCGTGATGAAACCGAGTATGGGAATGAGTCTCCAAACTTACCCTGGCTGCGGTTGTGCTGGTTCATCTTCATATTGGGAGGGAAAGAACTTTTGACCCCGACTGTACGTATGTTGTGTTGTCAAAGTAAGACAAACAATTGAACCCTGCAATTGTGTGTAAATGAGGCAGAATGTCAGATCAGCAACCTGGGACTTGGTCACAATTTTCGTAATGCCATATGGCAGCAGGGTCTACCATTAGACAACACAATATGATTCCAATACTTTCCCAGGCGGTAGTACCTCCCTGTTTGGTAGCTGCCTACTACCTAATATTGACTATTTACCTTCAGCATTAAGCCGTTTGAGCTTCCGGAAGTTTACAAAAAAGTTGTAAGATTCCTGCGAGATGTAAAATGGTGGAGCAAAGGTTGGAGGTTAGCCATCTTGTACATCACCAGCTGACGAGGAGACGACATACGGCATCTATTACTACAGTACATCACATTTATTGTTGACAAAGTCGGCAAACAAGTGGCGCAGTGTGTGTGTGTGTTATGCCATGGGTAGAGACTGAGGTGAGTACTGTAGGTTATTGGGGGGAAGAACAATCTTAGGCTATGGAGAGGAACAAGTTAGGTAGATCATGAGGGAGAACAAGTTAGGTAAATCAAGGGGAGAACAAGTTAGGTAGATCATGAGGGAGAACAAGTTAGGTAGATCACGAGGAGAACAAGTTAGGTAGATCACGAGGAGAACAAGTTAGGTAGATCACGAGGAGAACAAGTTAGGTAGATCACGAGGAGAACAAGTTAGGTAGATCATGAGGAGAACAAGTTAGGTAGATCACGGGGAGAACAAGTTAGGTAAATCAAGGGGAGAACAAGTTAGGTAGATCACGGGGAGAACAAGTTAGGTAGATCACGGGGAGAACAAGTTAGGTAGATCACGGGGAGAACAAGTTAGGTTGATCACGGGGAGAACAAGTTAGGTAGATCACGGGGAGAACAAGTTAGGTAGATCACGGGGAGAACAAGTTAGGTTGATCACGGGAAGAACAACAAAGGTAGGTTAAAGGGAAAGATAATTTGGGTAAAAATTCCTTGGGTATATTTTGGAGAGGAACATCTTAGCTAGGATATGGGGAGGAAAGAGGTGGGTAAACGATGAGAAGGGAAGAGAGGGTGAAAGGAGTGCTGTGAGACGTGAGAGAGAAGTTGTGGGTGTTGTGAGGGGAGAAGCAGGAGGGGTGTGGGGTACGGGGGGATAGTGATCAGGGTGTGCTGGAGTCGAGCGCATCAAACATTCATGGCATCCCCCCAGCCCCTCCTCACGGTCTTGTCGCTCGTTGGATAACGTGTCGATATATCGCTCGACTGAAAAAACACTGGCTTTTTTACCTGACGTCTCTACCTGCGAGCTTTTGAGAGTGGTCGCTTGAAATATTTATCAGCTGGGCTTCTGGGATAACACATTAGAAGCAGTTAATAAAGGTTGGTCTGCCATTATGGCCGATCTATTTTCATTTGGGATATTTATCGGTGACGCCAAATCGTGTAACACCCACCAAAGCCCTAACAGCTCCTTGATTTGGTATGCAGAGAACGAATGGGTCAACAAATTAACAAAAAGCATAATTGCAGAGAAACACGGAAAGCTTGGAATCATTTGCCCCTGAGAATAGTCTGTACCGCCTGGTAAAAAGGCTTTTTGTCGAGCATTCGTGGAATTCTTTATTTATTGCCGAGCATAATTCTTATCGTGTATTGGTTCTCCCGAGGCAACCTCCAGAGAGGTGTCGTGTGTGTGGTATCAGTGCACTCTGGCGCCAGGTAGAGGCCAAGGCACCGACGCACATATGGTAGAGAGAGGAATATTGTTAATCTCCCCATCACAGCACACAGCGATCAGATGAAGAATGTGAGTCATTAATGATTATAGTAAATATAACTCTTATGTTGGTGACTGTCTGAAGGTAGGAAGACAAGGAGGTAGATGCACATGTATCAACACTGTTGTGATGCCAAGCTTTTGAAGTTTTCGTATTCGTTATTAATGAATAGTTGTGAAACTGGCCCTCTAAGAATATTAGTCTGGCTCTCATGCTTGTTTGCTTGATCACTCATTCGCTGACAAAACTCTTTATGGAGCAACAGTAGCAGAAGGAGGCGGTACGACACCGTGGATGAACTGCTGCTCGGTTTATAATTATTGCTACAATAATATATCCGGTTCACTTACGAGTTTAAATCATCGTCATGAAAAGTAGCAATTTTCTTAATGTTGTTGAGGTTCGTTCTAACACATAATCATTATAGTTATAGGTGGAAAGCATTCATCAACCAACACACTGTTTTGAAGGTGTAATTCCTAAGCTATGTGTGTGTGAAGTGATATATGATGGTGACACAAGAGTTGGATCATAAGCCCAGCCAGCGCTCACCAACCTTTGGTTAACTTTTGGTTACCCATATTATTCCCGGTTCACCCAGCTGTAAATGGGTACCTAACTTTGCAACTTGGGGAAGTGAATGCGGTCGAGTGCAGCACCGGCCATGCTGCCACCCTGTATACCGAAGACTTGGTATACAGTGTGCTGTATCCGCACTGTCCTTAACGGACAGTCATGCCTATGGGACCCACTTTTACTTTCACCCATATTGTCATCACATCAGGGTTTAACTCTGTTAATCCTTTATGACTGAAAACAGTCTAACCTACACGACTCATTATGTCGTACCAAACAATGTTACCGATCATTGTTATAACACAAGTGAATCTGTCCATCCAGTGGACTCAGTCCCATGACCTGTCTTAAGACAAAAAAATCTGTCTAACATATGGTCAGGCGAGGGTGTGGCTCTAACCCGGCCTATTGTGCTTGCGTGAGCTTCTTTGTTGACAAATATCCCCAAAATATACTCATATAAGAAGAATACACACAGTGCTCACGTTGTGTACATACTAATCACACTCATCACATTCCTGACCTGAGTGACCTGAGGAGATGTGTGTATGCGTGTATGTGGTGTGTGCGCATATATATATATATATATATATATATATATATATATATATATATATATATATATGTGTGTGTGTGTGTGTGTGTGTGTGCGCATACACACATCTCCTCAGGTCAGGAATGTGATTAGTGTGATTAGTATGTACACAACGTGGGCACTGTTTTAAGACTAAATTTATTTATACATATTCAGGGGATATTAAAGTTTAACAAAAATTGGGATTTCGTGTAGGTGGTCGGAGTCAGCGCAGTTTTTATTACTTAACTTGGTTATCGAGTTAAAATTCTGGAAAAGTAAGCTAGGGGGTCTCTTGTTGAAAAAGTTCATCTCTCTTTTTACCCAAGTATTAGTGAATATCTGATGTTATCGGGAAACATGGTGGAAGAGGTCAAAATGTCCATACTTGGCATATAGTGTTAATGGTTTGTCAACAGTCATTGTTTACTACAGCGAGGGGAAGGTAGATGCATAAGTATGGTCCCATACCAGCTTTGTGCCTTTTTTTTTTCTAAGTAAAATTGATTATCCTCTCGGGACACTTTCAGAATTCGTCGAGCCTGAAGAAATAACCCTCTTTCTCTCTGCTGGACATGTGGCTATAGTGAGACTCATTGTCTTGTGCTGTGAGTGAGTGCCATCTGCAGGTACAAAGTCACTAGTCTGCTGTCATCATTCTGCAGTACACTTGTTTTCATTGAGGACTGGGACGTATCAAGACCTTAAGAGTGGAGAATGTGAGGGAAGTCTTGGGAGCTACTGTTAACTTATAACTTGAAGCCGGACAATCTCTTCTCCTGATAGTGTTTCCTCAACCTTTTCTGCACCGATATTTTCCGTATAAAAAAGGCAAATTGTTTTATTAATTAAATATTAGTTAGGAAAATCATCGTAAGAATACAACTGAACTTGAATGCCTTAAGAAAACAAGTGATGGTAATTAATTTGTATATGATTAAATTTATTCTATTTCATTTAAGGCGTCGTGAACCATCATAAGATAGCTCAATTATACTTAAGGTTTGTGAGGTTAGGTTAGGTAAGGCTACGTTAAGTTTTCTATGAATATATTCACTTATAAGATGATCTGCATGATCCTTTATGGCCACCAAATGTTTCTCCGATAAGGAAATATAAAGAAGTTAACGCTATTAGGCAATTATCCGTATTAATGTAAACATCGTCTTACAGATGTTGAATATCAAGGTCAACATCCTCAACATCAGTACATTAAATTGCCAAAAACAGTTTCTCGTGCTGCCTAAATACATAAATGTTTCATCTTAGCAGTTATTGTATTATTCCTTATACATCACACAGCTATTTATAACATATACATAGTTGATGTGTTGGTGGCCCTCCAAGCTAATTTTTGTAGATGTGCATGACGGTGGGTAGTAATACTTGAGCACTGATACCGCAGTAACTCACGCCAGCGACACTTTTCCTTGTAACCCCCAAATAATCTTATGTGTTCTGGCTCCATTTTCATTTGTTTATATATTTGGCTACTCTGGTATGTTCCCCACCACTGATGGCAGTGTGTGTGTGTGTGTGTGTGTCAGAACACTCGTGTTTGTGTTTGCTTTTATGGTGAATGTAGTTGTAAAACATTGTTGTTATAATGATGGGAGTGTTGAGGTGTTAGTGACTAACCACGACTACTTCTTTTCTTAATACTGTATTACGTTCAGCCACGACAAGGAAACGGCAGGAGTTTTCTTCTAGGAAAAGGGAGTTGATGAATACTGAAAAATTCATACCACCGATTTTATTGCTACTAAAATCGGGGCGAAGTTATAGAGGCTGAGTGGGTTTTTTATGTACAGTACAGTACAGTACAGTACAGTACAGTACAGTACAGTACAGTACATGGCCTGAACACTTATTCACACCATTTATTCCCGTCTCACTTTCTAAATACGATTTAAGGAATTCTAGGCTTAGTTTGTGTGTACAGATTCATTAATAACATTTTTACCAGTCGTGGAATACTGACTGTTAACCTCACAGTAGCTACTACGGTTAAGTATTGTAAGAGCTGATCACTATTACCCAGTCTGCATTTATCCAAGTAATTTGACTACAAGGGATCTTTACTTTCAAAGATATTAAATAAACTTTTTCCATGAATTTGGTCCGGATCTTTGTCAATAGATAAAAATATTTATATATTAACACGAATATATGTGTGTGTACAGTATACGTAGTGCTTAAACACACACACATTTATTCAACGTTCAGACGGTTCCCTAATTTATTCACGCCTACGGTCTCATGAGCGTGTAAAGGTGAACACTGGCTAAAACACAATACCAAAATTATTCCATAAACTACAGAACAGGTGTGATGCCACTGACAGATGTGTACAGCCGGTACACCGCTAGCTTATTGTTGATGACATCCTGGCCGAGGTACAGTTTCCTGTCCCTCACTTACCTTAGTTCATTCACAATAACATTTAAAATGTGACAGATAAGCTGAGAGAAGACAGCCTCTTGGCAGTTGTACTGTACGTCTTTTACGATTCTCAACATCGTTATCATGAGGTTCAGAACAGACTGCATTGAGTGAATTCTCCAGATCGTCTGACTATACTTCCAAGGCGTGAAAGATGCTTATCAGTTTATAATTTGGGGAATGAAACACCGTCATAGTTTTGTTAGTGATAATAATAGTGTTAATCATTACCGCAGCATCACAGCTACGAAAGTGGAGAAATCCTCATTATTGGCCATACTGACGTCAATGGTGGCACAAGTGTGGGCGTCTCTTTTCCTTGCCCAATTATTACCAACACACGTGCCCCCCCCCCCCCCCCCTCGCCCATAAGGTAGTTTTACCCGCTTCATCGGTGCGATTAAACAGGTAAGTATATAAACGAGTTAAGGTGTTGTACAATGAAAGACAAAACTCGTGTCGTGAAATTTGGTGAAAACATATGCCGAAGAGCTAAAACTTTTGGTACACTCTGCCTTGTGGTAGGGCTCTCATAATGTTTCGCGAGTTATATTTAATCTTCCGACAAAACCGCGACACGAATTTTGTCTTTGATTGTACGTGGAGCCATTATCGTGGCTAACCTTCCAGTATTACTTTCAGGTGTTGTCCTTCTCTTGTTCACAGATTGACTTCTTTATACAATGTCAGTAACTTATTGAACAAAACTACATCAGTGAAAAGTCGTTAACAGTGAAGTGGGTTTCATAGGTATGACGGCCTGATAAGTGTAAAGCAGGACACTTTATAGTTTGTACTAAGTTTTCGATACACAAAGAGTGACCGCAAAGAGCCTTAACTTTACCCACTACAAAGTTAAGTACAGCTGGGTGGAGTGAGAGTTCCCTAGGCACAAACCAATGACCCTCAGGACAGGAAGCGAGTGCTGTATCCACTCGTCCGCCGCACCCTATTGAATTGAAACAGAATTGAAACAATTTATTTAGCCATAAAAACACAGATACAGAGTGGATAATAATAACAATATTAACATGGCTGAGCCAGTTGAGAACCTGAGCTCTCCTGTAGGCACCTGATATATACTATACATTAATTTCAAGGAAGTATTATGTAACGTATAGTTAAATCTGGAATAGTACAATAGCATGGTGGTATTAAGAACATCGCATAATGTTAACACGGTTATCACCTCAATATTTATTTATTTTATTTATTTATTATTTATTTATATTTATTTATTATAAGTATATACATAAATTACAGTGGAATTGAAAAACATAACTATAATGGGGAAGCAGTACAACATGGGTTATACAGGATTAAGGTTAATCAAGAGGACAGAGCTGTCAGGATTATGTCTAGTTGGCAATTATGTTTATTGCAATGGTAATTTCTTATCTATTTACATGATAATATCCGATAAAACGGTTTTGATGGTATAATGAAAGCAGGTACTGTAAATATAGTAGGTGTTACAAGATATATTAATACTTAGACAATAAATATTTTTTGAGAGATGATTTAAAGGAGGGGAGCATAGTCTTTGCTTGGATGGGTGGGGGTAAGTTGTTCCACACCTTCACACTATGATATTTTATGGAGGTCTGGGACTGAGAGGAGCGCATGGGGGGTGGTCTTAGTAGCTCTGGGTGCCTAAGTTGTATCTCTGATTATTCCGGAACTGGAAATAATTATTGTCAAGCAACTCTCTTTTGTGCAGTAACCAGGGATTGTGTTTTTAAAGAGCCAGACGTTTGTTATTTTTCAGAGCTTAAAAAAAAAAAAAAAAATATATATATATATATATATATATATAGTACGAAACACATTAGCGCCTGAAATGTATATGAACAAATATAATTAATGAAAATTAGAACGTAATTTTCTAAGAATCATCCCTTTTTAACACCATCTTACAGCACACTGCAGTTAACTAAAAATAACGCCAGTAGTACCATGAGGTTTCCCTACAGAAGGACAATCTCCCTCGCCAACTCTATACACAAATCATTAGCATCACAACATAATAATATCACATGGGACCTTATGTCACCATCGCCGACACTAATGTTAATGTTTAACATTAACACACACTCGCCCACAATACTGCTGAGAACATTCCCGAGCATGATACAATACTGTCCTGCAACACTACCATGTACTGTCCTGCAACACTACTGTATACTGCCCTGCAACACTACTGTATACTGTCCTGCAACACTACTGTATACTGTCCTGCAACACTATTATATACTGTCCTGCAACACTACTGTATACTGACCTGCAACACTACTATATACTGTCCTGCAACACTACTCTATACTGTCCTGCAACACTACTCTATACTGGTCTGCAACACTACTGTATACTGCCCTGCAACACTACTATATACTGTCCTGCAACACTACTGTATACTGTCCTGCAACACTACTGTATACTGTCCTGCAACACTACTGTATACTGTCCTGCAACACTACTGTATACTGCCCTGCAACACTACTATATAATGTCCTGCAACACGCAACACTACTGTATGCTGTTCTGCAACACTACTATATACTGTCCTGCAACACTACTGTATACTGTCCTGCAACACTACTGTATACTGCCCTGCAACACTACTATATAATGTCCTGCAACACTACTGTTCTGCAACACTACTGTATACTGCCCTGCAACACTACTATATAATGTCCTGCAACACTACTGTTCTGCAACACTACTATATACTGTCCTGCAACACTACTATATACTATCCTGCAACACTACTGTATACTGTCCTGCAACACTACTGTATACTGCCCTGCAACACTACTATATAATGTCCTGCAACACTACTGTTCTGCAACACTACTATATACTGTCCTGCAACACTACTGTATACTGCCCTGCAACACTATTGTATACTACTGTCCCGCAACACTATTGTATACTGTTGCGCAACACTACTGTATACTGTTGTGCAACACTATTGTATACTGCCCTGCAACACTACTGTCCTGTAATGCTACTTTACAATAATCTGTAACGTACAGTAGCACAGTTTTTACCACACGTATCTCTGCCAGTATTTGTGTTGCCAGGTAGTAGTTGTTTCGCCTTGGTCTTTAATCATTATTAATTGGCCTCAGCATTACGAATGCTTCATTACTGACGTATTATCGTCCTTTATAGCACGTTTAGTGTTGTTACAGTGAAGGCCCAGGGCATCTCATTTCACCCAACTGTGAATAGGTGCCCAACTTACAGTTGGTCGAGGGCAGTGGTGATCACACTCTCCTTGTGTACCGAAGAAACGACTTATTTTATAGTATCCGCACTGCTCCTAACGGACCGTTAAGCCTACCTGGACCCACTTTCACTATCAAGGATGCATATTTGTCAGCCACAGTGCGTGGTGAATATACGTGTATACAGTAAGTATTTACTATAAGGGCTGTGTTTGATAACAAAGAAAATATCACATACTTGAAGTGGTAACATGAATATTGTTGACTTAATAACATTTAGTAGGAGAGAGTGAGTAGTAGCAGCAGGAACAAGACTGCGGTCAAATAGAAGCAGATGGTAAGGTAGGCCGTGGAGAGTGTGCGGTCAATAAGGGCATGAAGGGTGTTCTGCCGGATGCGATATGTAGCATGTGGCAAGCAGCGGGCAGGGGGCAGGATGGTGGTGGTGGTGGTGGTGTGCGGGCACGGGTGCTGGCTGGGGGAGAAGGGAGGAGGTGGCCGTCAGGTGGGGTGCGGGCCAGCCTGCCTGGTCACCACCTGGCCCCGCCTGACCCTACTAATTACTGTCCTGCCCTACTACCACCACTCCCGCTACTACCTTCTATTGCTCTATATATTCTTGTGCTGCCACCACCACTCCCACCACTACCAGTCCTACCACCACCACCACTCCCACCTCTACCACTCCTGCCACCACCACCCCAACCACTACCAGTCCTACCACCACCACCACTCCCACCTCTACCACTCCTGCCACCACCACCCCTACCATTACCACTCCTGCCACCACCACTCCCACCACTACCAGTCCTACCACCACCACTCCCACCACCACCACTCCCACCACTCCTGCCACCACCACACTACCACTCCTGCCACCACCACCCCTACCACTTCCACTCCTGCCACCACTACCACTCCTGCCACCACCACTCCCACCACTACCACTCCTGCCACCACCACTCCCACCACTACCAGTCCTGCCACCACCATTCCTGCCATCACTAGACCTGTCACCATCACTCCTGCCACCACCACTCTTGCCACCACCAGTCCTGCCATCACTAAACGTGCCACCACCACTCCTGCCACCACCAGCTTGCCATCACTAGACCTGCCACCACCACTCCTGCCACCCCCACTCTTGTCACCACCAGTCCTGCCATCACTAAACCTGCTACCACCAGTCCTGCCATCACCAGACCTGCCACCACCACTCCTGCCACCACCAAACCTGCCATCACTAGACCTGCCACCACCACTCCTGCCACCACCACTCTTGCCACCACTAGTCCTGCCATCACTAAACCTGCCACCATCACTCCTGCTACCACCAATCCTACCACCACTCCTGCCATCACTAGACCTGCCACCACCATTCCTACCACCACCACTCCTGCCACCACCAGTCCTGCAATCACTAGACCTGCCGCCACCAATCCTACCACCACTCCTGCTATCACTAGACCTGCCACCACCACTCCTGCCACCACCAGTCCTACCATCACTAGACCTGCCATCACTAGACCTGCCACCACCACTCCTGCCACCACCAGTCCTGCCATCAATAGACCTGCCATCACTAGACCTGCCACCACCAACAGTCACTTGGTCACACAACAATTACTGATGCTTCTGTTACACCACCAGTCACCACGTTACTCACTCACCACCTCCCAGGTCCACAACCACCCCTACTCGTCACCATGAGCACTACTTTTACCGTCACCGTTATCACATCACCATATTCACACTTTCTGTCAACACCATCGCTCGTACTATCACCATCACCAATTTTACTATGAATACTATCACTCATACCATCACCATCAACACTCATACCATCACCACCAACACTCATACCACCACCACCAACACTCATACCATCACCACCAACACTCATACCATCACCACCAACACTCATAACCACCAACACTCATACCATCACCACCAACACTCATAACATCACCACCAACACTCATACCATCACCACCAACACTCATAACATCACCATCAACACTCATACCATCACCACCAACACTCATAACATCACCACCAACACTCATACCATCACCACCAACACTCATAACATCACCATCAACACTCATACCATCACCACCAACACTCATAACATCACCACCAACACTCATAACATCACCATCAACACTCATACCATCACCACCAACACTCATACCATCACCATCAACACTCATACCATCACCACCAACACTCATACCATCACCACCAACACTCATAACATCACCATCAACACTCATACCATCACTACCAACACTCATACCATCACCATCAACACTCATACGATCACCACCAACACTCATAACATCACCACCAACACTCATACCACCACCACCAACACTCATACCATCACCACCAGCACTCATAACATCGCCACCAACACTCATACCACCACCAACAACACTCGTACCATCACCACCAACACTCGTACCATCACCACCAACACTCATACCATCACCACCAACACTCATGCCATCAACACTCATACCATTACCACCAACACTCATACCATCACCACCAAAACTCATACCATCACCACCAAAACTCATACCACCACCACCAACACTCATACCACCACCACCAACACTCATACCATCACCACCAACACTCATACCATCACCACCAACACTCATACCATCACCACCAAAACTCATACCACCACCACCAACACTCATACCACCACCACTCATACCATCACCACCAACACTCATACCATCACCACCAACACTCATACCTTTACCACCAACACTCATACCATCAACACTCACCATCACCATCAAAACTCATACCACCACCACCAACACTCATACCATCACCACCAAAACTCATACCACCACCACCAACACTCATACCTTTACCACCAACACTCATACCATCACCACCAACACTCATACCATCAACACTCACCACCAACACTCATACCATCAACACTCACCATCACCATCAAAACTCATACCATCACCACCAAAACTCATACCACCACCACCAACACTCCTACCACCACCACCAACACTCATACCATCACCACCAACACTATATTACGACTCACCCACCACCACCACACTTACCCCTCCCTCCACTAACCGGCACCAGCACTACCACCATCCCCCCTCCCTACTGCCACCATCAACACACCACCACCATCATCCCCCTCCTTACTAGCTTCTACCATAACCACCACCATCATCTCGCTCCGTACTACCACCATCAACACCACCACTATCCTCCTCCCTACTACCGCCATCATCACTTCCACCATCAACACGCTATAAATAACGTTAAAACTTGTACATAAAACTTGACTAAATTTTGAAGTGTGAAGGTTCAATGTTTGTAGTGTGAAGGTTCAATGTTTGTAGTGTGAAGGTTAAATGTTTGTAGTGTGGAGGTTAAATGTTTGTAGTGTGGAGGTTAAATGTTTGTAGTGTGGAGGTTAAATGTTTGTAGTATGGAGGTTGAATGTTTGTAGTGTGGAGGTTGAATGTTTGTAGTGTGGAGGTTGAATGTTTGTAGTGTGGAGGTTAAATGTTTGTAGTGTGGAGGTTGAATGTTTGTAGTGTGGAGGTTAAATGTTTGTAGTGTGGAGGTTAAATGTTTGTAGTGTGGAGGTTGAATGTTTGTAGTGTGGAGGTTGAATGTTTGTAGTGTGGAGGTTGAATGTTTGTAGTGTGGAGGTTAAATGTTTGTAGTGTGGAGGTTGAATGTTTGTAGTGTGGAGGTTGAATGTTTGTAGTGTGGAGGTTGAATGTTTGTAGTGTGGAGGTTTAATGTTTGTAGTGTGGAGGTTGAATGTTTGTAGTGTGGAGGTTGAATGTTTGTAGTGTGGAGGTTAAATGTTTGTAGTGTGGAGGTTAAATGTTTGTAGTGTGGAGGTTGAATGTTTGTAGTGTGGAGGTTGAATGTTTGTAGTGTGGAGGTTAAATGTTTGTAGTGTGAAGGTTGAATGTTTGTAGTGTGGAGGTTGAATGTTTGTAGTGTGGAGGTTGAATGTTTGTAGTGTGGAGGTTGAATGTTTGTAGTGTGGAGGTTGAATGTTTGTAGTGTGGAGGTTGAATGTTTGTAGTGTGGAGGTTGAATGTTTGTAGTGTGGAGGTTAAATGTTTGTAGTGTGGAGGTTAAATGTTTGTAGTGTGGAGGTTAAATGTTTGTAGTATGGAGGTTGAATGTTTGTAGTGTGGAGGTTGAATGTTTGTAGTGTGGAGGTTGAATGTTTGTAGTGTGGAGGTTAAATGTTTGTAGTGTGGAGGTTGAATGTTTGTAGTGTGGAGGTTAAATGTTTGTAGTGTGGAGGTTAAATGTTTGTAGTGTGGAGGTTGAATGTTTGTAGTGTGGAGGTTGAATGTTTGTAGTGTGGAGGTTGAATGTTTGTAGTGTGGAGGTTAAATGTTTGTAGTGTGGAGGTTGAATGTTTGTAGTGTGGAGGTTGAATGTTTGTAGTGTGGAGGTTGAATGTTTGTAGTGTGGAGGTTAAATGTTTGTAGTGTGGAGGTTGAATGTTTGTAGTGTGGAGGTTGAATGTTTGTAGTGTGGAGGTTCAATGTTTGTAGTGTGGAGGTTCAATGTTTGTAGTGTGGAGGTTCAATGTTTGTAGTGTGGAGGTTGAATGTTTGTAGTGTGGAGGTTGAATGTTTGTAGTGTGGAGGTTGAATGTTTGTAGTGTGGAGGTTAAATGTTTGTAGTGTGGAGGTTGAATGTTTGTAGTGTGGAGGTTCAATGTTTGTAGTGTGGAGGTTCAATGTTTGTAGTGTGGAGGTTCAATGTTTGTAGTGTGGAGGTTCAATGTTTGTACTATATAAGTACAAACTTTACGGTAATTATCTACGGTATCGTACTGTCAATATTATCCGGTCCAAATAATACGCAACATACACCGTCGAGTTAGTGTGACACAATGACTTACTGTATACATACGCATGCATGTGTCAGTCTGGGTGTGACGTGCAGTATGTCTTAATAAAACGCTGTTGAGGGAGTACGGCCGTGGCTGTCTTAAACTTGTTTATAATATACAATACAGTTTTCAGTGTAACAAACACGGAAGAGCATGCCGTCAGTCCTTTATGTCGAGTACTGTAGATAGTATACCAACATGCTAGATTACAATCACACATACAGTATACGTACGGTACTCACTTGTGTTATGATGTCAGGCCAACATGTCCAGAATTTCATCTACCTGTGGGATAAGAAGCGGTAATGAGTCAGCAGTTTTATTGTTAATAACCAAACAATCAACAAGAAAAATTTATGGGTTTGTGGTCATTGTGTTAAATGCGGACTTATGGACAACTTTGCACGATATATCATCAGGCATTTAACTATAAACAGTTTTTCTAGAAACACAAAGGCATCTCCCAACAAATAATATGGACATACATGGCTCTGAGCCTCAAGTGTGTAAACAGGTTTGAAGTAACTGTATTAGATTTAAAAGAACCCTGGCGGATGTTTCGGTAGCGATGCCTGACGCATGAAAGTGTGGCAGGGCGCCTAGCCTATCTGTGGTTAGGTAGGGATAGTGGGAAGACGAGTAGGGTATAGTAGGCAGAGAAGGAGGGATGGGACTGGATAGAGGAGGGAAGAGGGGGAGAGAGAGAGGGCAGAACTGGACAGAGGAGGGTGGGAGGGCAGAGTTGGAGGGCAGGAGGGCAGGGACTGGACAGAGGAGGGGATTGTGGGAAGGGGGAGGGGATACTGGGAGGGAGGGAGAGAGGGAGGGCAGAAGTAGAAAACGCGCGCGTGTCATATGTCGCACCCTGGGACCGTCTTCCAACTGACGTCCTTGCAGCACCCCGTCTCACTGCTGGTGTGGGCCGTGCTGCTGCTGTTGCTGCTGCCTCCGCTGTTCTCCTGACGCTGTGGTGGTGCCCGCATGCTGCTGCCCTTGCCCAGAACACTCCCGCTGTCCAGATGCCGCTCTTCCCTCACACAACACCTGTACCCAAGGAAACTAGCCAATGATAACAGGACCACGAGAATGAGACGAGTTGTCGGGACAGGACCTTTTACTCATGATGCGCCACCATTTCCCCCTTTTACTTTTCTTTCTATTTACTTACCATTGTTCCTCGTCTTACAGTATTTATAAAAGCTAGGGAGTGGTAAAGTATTGATAGGAGAGGATGAGAAGGAGGCAGCACGTGGTGAAGCTGGTGACAGCTGGGTGGCAGCCATGCGGGCATCTCCTGGGCGTGCACGCAGACAGCTGGGTGGCGGCTGCTAAGGATGCGGGTGGGCGGCTGCGAAACGTAGATGAGGTCAGAACTGCAGCTGGTTAGTGGCGTAGGTGGCACTGCCGCTTGCAAGATGGCACACACTGTGCAACAAGGCACCGTCGCTTGCAATATGACACAAAGTTAAAGACAACTTCAGAGGTTAACATAATTTCAGTCACCCATGAATGCTTTTAACCGCTAATTTCAGGATTACTTGGGATGAGCCGCATTATAG
This sequence comes from Homarus gammarus, assembly GCA_958450375.1. Lineage (NCBI taxonomy): Eukaryota > Metazoa > Arthropoda > Malacostraca > Decapoda > Nephropidae > Homarus > Homarus gammarus. Next base: position 468,994 of record CAUDMG010003838.1, read on the forward strand.
GTCGTACTTCACCGGTGAATCATAAGGTATCCATACATACACATTATTATATATCACCAATCTTAATTAAAATTCGAAGATCTTGTTGTACACGCACGCCTAGGAGATGTAAACAGAAACCAGGTATCAGATGAACAATATTGATATAGAGAAATACTAATGTGACAAGATTTAGAAGTAATGATAAGTAGGAATCTTAAACCAAGACAACAATGCGTATTTGTTCAAAACAAGGCTAACAGAGTACTTGGGTTCATACAACGGAGTGTTAGTTACAATACAAGCGAGGTCATCCTAAAACTATATCTTACGCTTGTGAGACCTCACTTGGATTATGTATTTCAGTTCTGGTCTCTGTACCTCAGAATGGATATCGAATCCCTAGAAAGCATACAGAGGAGGGTGACAAGACTAATCCCGGGCATAGGAACCTTTAGTATAGACACATTAAAGCATCTTAATTTGCACTCCCCCGAGAGACGTAGAGCGAGGGGCGATATGATAGAGGTGTATAAATGGAAATCAGGGCTAAACAAAGGTGATATAAAAAAAGGCACTTAAATTATCCAACCAGGAAGGAACTCGTAGCAATAGTTTTAAATTAGACAAATTTAGATCTAGGCGCGAGAAAGTTAAACATTGGCTTGGAAATAAAGTAGTGGATGAGTGGAACAAGTTACCAAACATCATCATTAACTATAACACGCTGAGTAGCTTTAAATATAAAATATAGATTGGATGGATATATATGAGCAATAGGTGTTGGGTGTAAACGGGACTGCCCAGTATGGCCCAATAGGCCCGCTGCAGTTCAATCCATTCTTATATTCTTATGGGTAATAACTGGAGGGAGTACTAATAATGTAGCGGTGGTAGTAGTAAACAACTATTGTAGGGGTGGCAGTAGTAAACAACTATTGTAGGGGTGGCAGCAGTAAACAACTATTGTAGGGGTGGCAACAGTAAACAACTATTGCAGGGATGGCAGCAGTAAACAACTATTGTAGAGGTGACAGTTGTAAACAACTATTGTAGGGGTGGCAGCAGTAAACAACTAATTGTAGGGGTGGCAGTAGTAAATAACTATTGTAGGGGTGGCAGCAGTAAACAACTATTGTAGGGGTGGCAACAGTAAACAACTATTGCAGGGATGGCAGCAGTAAACAACTATTGTAGAGGTGACAGTAGTAAACAACTATTGTAGGGGTGGCAGCAGTAAACAACTAATTGTAGGGATGGCAGTAGTAAATAACTATTGTAGGGGTGGCAGCAGTAAACAACTATTGTAGGGGTGGCAGCAGTAAACAACTATTGCAGGGATGGCAGCAGTAAACAACTATTGTAGAGGTGGCAGTAGTAAACAACTATTGTAGGGGTGGCAGCAGTAAACAACTATTGTAGGGGTGGCAGTAGTAAACAACTATTGTAGGGGTGGCAGTAGTAAACAACTATTGTAGGGGTGGCAGTAGTAAACAACTATTGTAGGGGTGGCAGCAGTAAACAACTATTGTAGGGATGGCAGCAATAAACAACTATTGTAGAGGTGGCAGTAGTAAACAACTATTGTAGGGGTGGCAGCAGTAAACAACTATTGTAGGGGTGGCAGTAGTAAACAACTATTGTAGGGGTGACAGCAGTAAACAACTATTGTAGGAGTGGCAGCAGTAAACAACTATTGCAGGGGTGGCAGCAGTAAACAACTATTGCAGGGGTGGCAGCAGTAAACATCTATTGTAGGAGTGGCAGCAGTAAACAACTATTGCAGGGGTGGCAGCAGTAAACAACTATTGCAGGGGTGGCAGCAGTAAACAACTATTGTAGGAGTGGCAGCAGTAAACAACTATTGCAGGGGTGGCAGCAGTAAACAACTATTGCAGGGGTGGCAGCAGTAAACATCTATTGTAGGGATGGCAGCAGTAAACAACTATTGTAAGGATGGCAGCAGTAAGCAATTATTGTAGGGGTGGCAGCAGTAAACAACTATTGTAGGGGTAGCAGTAGTCAACAACTATTATAAGGGTGGCAGTAGTAAACGACTATTGTAGGGGTGCCAGCAGTAAACAAGTATTGTAGGGGTGGCAGATGTAAACAACTATTGTAGGGATGGCAGGAGTAAACAACTATTGTAGAGGTGGCAGCAGTAAACAACTATTGTAGGGGTGGCAGCAGTAAACAACTATTGTAGGGGTGGCAGCAGTAAACAACTATTGTAGGGGTGGCAGCAGTAAACAACTATTTTAGGGATGGTAGCAGTAAACAACTTTTGTAGGGGCGGCAGCAGTAAACCACTATTGTAGGGGTGGCAGCAGTAAACAACTATTGTAGAGTGAGGAAGGTCTGGGTGTTGCTGGTAGTGTGAGGAAGGTCTGGGTGTTCCCAGTAGTGTGAGGAAGGTCTGGGTGTTGCTGGTAGTGTGAGGAAGGTCTGGGTGTTCCCAGTAGTGTGAGGAAGGTCTGGGTGTTGCTGGTAGTGTGAGGAAGGTCTGGGTGTTGTTGGGAGATAGAGTGTTGTTAGGGTAGGAATAATAGGAAGAATAGTGTTTTATTTTTCTTCTAAAGCTGGGGTTAGGTTAGTAGGAGCTTGGAGAAAAGTGGGGACGAAGGGTAAGAATCAGAGGGTTCGAGATGGAGTGGGTTATGGGGGTAGGGGAGGGTAGGTTAGCGTGGGAGACACGTGCAGAAGCGGATGTGACCTCTAGATGGAGCGCGCGTCCTCCTCATTAAACCTGTAATTTTGACGGGGCGTCACACATACCGCTCCGCCCCCTAACCCCGTCGCCCATCCCAGGACCCGTAAACCACCGCTCCATAACCCCGCCACCCATTCCAGGACCCGTAAACCACCGCTCCATAACCCCGCCGCCTATTCCAGGACCCGTAAACCACCGCTCCATAACCCCGCCGCCTATTCCAGGACCCGTAAACCACCGCTCCATAACCCCGCCGCCTATTCCAGGACCCGTAAACCACCGCTCCATAACCCCGCCGCCTATTCCTGGACCCGTAAACCACGGCACTGGGTCACACTCCACTCACAACCCGACCATACATCACCTCAGCAATGCTGTACCCAACACTCGTCACCCCAGCACTGCTGTACCCAACACTCGTCACCCCAGCAGTGCTGTACTCGTCTCCCCAGTAGTGCTGTACATAACATTTGTCACCCCAGCAGTGCTGTACCCAAAACTCGTCACCCCAGTAGTGCTGTACCCAACACTCGTCACCCCAGTATTGCTGTACTCAACACTTGTCACCCCAGCAGTGCTGTACCCAACACTCGTCACCCCACTAGTGCTGTTCCCAACACCCGTCACCCCAGTAGTGCTGTACCCAACACTCGTCACCCCAGTAGTGCTGTACCCAACACTCGTCACCCCACTAGTGCTGTACCCAACACCCGTCACCCCAGTAGTGCTGTACCCAACACTCGTCACCCCAGTAGTGCTGTACCCAACACTCGTCACCCCAGCAGTGCTGTACCCAACACTCGTCACCCCAGTAGTGCTGTACCCAACACTCGTCACCCCAGTAGTGTTGTACCCAACACTCGTCACCCCAGTAGTGCTGTACCCAACACTCGTCACCCCAGTAGTGCTGTACCCAACACTCGTCACCCCAGTAGTGCTGTACCCAACACTCGTCACCCCAGTAGTGCTGTACCCAACACTCGTCACCCCAGTAGTGCTGTACCCAACACTCGTCACCCCGAGTGCTGTACCCACAACTCGTCACCCCAGTAGTGCTGTACCCAACACTCGTCACCCCAGTAGTGCTGTACCCAACACTCGTCACCCCAGTAGTGCTGTACCCAACACTCGTCACCCCAGTAGTGCTGTACCCAACACTCGTCACCCCAGTAGTGCTGTACCCAACACTCGTCACCCCAGTAGTGCTGTACCCAACACTCGTCACCCCAGTAGTGCTGTACCCAACACTCGTCACCCCAGTAGTGCTGTACCCAACACTCGTCACCCCAGTAGTGCTGTACCCAACACTCGTCACCCCAGTAGTGCTGTACCCAACACTCGTCACCCCAGTAGTGCTGTACCCAACACTCGTCACCCCAGTAGTGCTGTACCCAACACTCGTCACCCCAGTAGTGCTGTACCCAACACTCGTCACCCCAGTAGTGCTGTACCCAACACTCGTCACCCCAGCAGTGCTGTACCCAACACTCGTCACCCCAGTAGTGCTGTACCCAACACTCGTCACCCCAGTAGTGCTGTACCCAACACTCGTCACCCCAGTAGTGCTGTACCCAACACTCGTCACCCCAGTAGTGCTATACCCAACACTCGTCACCCCAGTAGTGCTGTACCCAACACTCGTCACCACAGTAGTGCTGTACCCAACACTCGTCACCCCAGCAGTGCTATACCCAACACTCGTCACCCCAGTAGTGCTGTACCCAACACTCGTCACCCCAGTAGTGCTGTACCCAACACTCGTCACCCCAGTAGTGCTGTACCCAACACTCGTCACCCCAGTAGTGCTGTACCCAACACTCGTCACCCCAGTAGTGCTGTACCCAACACTCGTCACCCCAGTAGTGTTGTACCCAACACTCGTCACCCCAGTAGTGCTGTACCCAACACTCGTCACCCCAGTAGTACTGTACCCAACACTCGTCACCCCAGTAGTGCTGTACCCAACACTCGTCACCCCAGTAGGCCACCACAGTTGGCCTTCAACGATGGTCACCCCCCCCCCCCCCACCACACACACATACGCACACACGCGTCAACATTCCTCTCACTGTACTAATACAAAGCACCAAGCACTGGGAATGACATACTCATGATGTTATTACAGCGATAACATCACATGAGATGGTATTAAATATTGGGCAGAAATGCTGATGGCTGTGTCTTAACACGCTACTGGCTGGATCTGTTAATTGATCAACTTATTTCCTCCTGGATTTGTCGTATGACCAGCTTGAGCGTTCTGCCTCTGCCACAAGTAGTTACTGGGAAGTGGAAATCGTCTTTGCTGTTATAAAATTCTCTCTCGTTTTAAATAAATTGTTAATATCATAAGAATGATTCACAAAAGAGAGTTACTGAGATCGTCCATAATACTTATTACTTGTTTTTAACTACAGCAGAGAGTGTGATCTTGGCGGGTGCCTAGAGTAGAAGAAACCGATTCTACCTTTGGCTAGTAAACTAGTGTTATGTATTGTTGCCCGTTTAACGATAAGGATTGATTAATTTACCTGGATAATTTATATAAAGAACAATTGTTGATGATGATAGGGAGGGAGAGGGGTTGTAAATATACGTCTCCCAACAGCATTAACCTGTACTGTACGCTGCCTCACAGGAAGAAAAGATAATGAAGTACTTAACATCCGAGCATCACCCTCTCTAAATCAATGTAATTATCGATTATACACACGTGCGACCTTATGCCCGACCCAAATGACTTTACCTGCTGTTAGTGTGTGTGGGGGTGGTGGGAGAGGTTGGGTTTTAAGTGTGTGAGGGAGTGTATGTGGGGGGGGGGGGTGGTGGGAGAGGTAAGGTTTTAAGTGTGTGGGGGTGGTGGGAGAGGTTGGGTTTTAAGTGTGTGAGGGAGTGGTGGGAGAGGTGGGGTTTATAGTGTATGACGGAGAATGTGAGGGAGTGGTGGAGAGGTTGGGTTTTAAGTGTGTGAGGGAGTGTGTGGGGGGTGGTGGGAGAGGTAAGGTTTTAAGTGTGTGGGGGTGGTGGGAGAGGTTGGGTTTTAAGTGTGTGAGGGAGTGGTGGGAGAGATTGGGTTTTAAGTGTATGAGGGAGAATGTGAGGGAGTGGTGGGAGAGGTTGGGTTTTAAGTGTGTGAGGGAGTGTGTGTGGGGGGGTGGTGGGAGAGGTAAGGTTTTAAGTGTGTGGGGGTGGTGGGAGAGGTAAGGTTTTAAGTGTGTGGGGGTGGTGGGAGAGGTTGGGTTTTAAGTGTGTGACGGGGGTGGTGGGAGAGGTAAGGTTTTAAGTGTGTGGGGGTGGTGGGAGAGGTTGGGTTTTAAGTGTGTGGGGGTGGTGGGAGAGGTTGGGTTTTAAGTGTGTGGGGGTGGTGGGAGAGGTTGGGTTTTAAGTGTGTGAGGGGGTGGTGGGAGAGGTAAGGTTTTAAGTGTGTGGGGGTGGTGGGAGAGGTTGGGTTTTAAGTGTGTGGGGGTGGTGGGAGAGGTTGGGTTTTAAGTGTGTGGGGGTGGTGGGAGAGGTTGGGTTTTAAGTGTTTGAGGGAGAGTGTGAGGGGGTGGTGGGAGAGGTAGGGTTTTAAGTGTATGAAGAGGTAGAGGGGGAGGTAACAAGCGAGGGGGGTCAATGTAGGCGTGACGGGCGGGTGTGAGTCACGGGCCGCTAGTCACGGCCAGGAGGAGCTGCCGCCGTACATCTCTAGATTGGTCCGCGCCAACACGCTGCGTTTCCCCGCACTCACCCGACATCTAATTTTCATCGATTGCCACTTCATAAGTAACGCATCCGTATGCGGCGAATGAGGAAAAAACACCTTTATTCACAAGGTAGTTTAGGGCGGAAGTCACCCGAAAGAATTTTCAGATGCGACACAATGAAGCCAAATTACGCTAACATATTGGCACGTGCAGGTGAGTCGACAACGCTCCACTCTGATTAACATTCACCGCGACGCACGCGCCAGAGCCTGCCTGTTGTAGGCCACGAGTGCAGGATCAGCAAACAGGATATGAACATGTAAGAGATGTGTGTGGCATATTGTGGATGGAAAGAGTAATCACTAAGATACTACTGTGTGATAATAACCGGTTATTCTCAAACGAGTTCGTTCGTCAAAGCCCGAACTCGTTTATTGTTTCTTAACTGCTTCTCGTTCCTCATAGTCTAAATTTCTTTCAATTAATCAAGTGTTATTATCGCCTTATGGTACCATCTACAGTACTGTCCATGGTCTAACATTTATATAGTGGTACAGCCGACACGCTAACACCATACTGTAGACCCTACAGTATATACAGTATGGTGTTCACGTGACGTCAGACCGACTAATTGGTTATACAGTACATCATTGTCCGTATGTTTCGTTTTGGTGCATCCCCTTGTCACCTGTCGACCTCACCACCTGCCACCCAGCGCTTGATCACTGAACAGGATGGACCATGACGTTAACCACGCACCTGGCCAGAGGACTTGCTCCTCATTATTCCTGGTTCAAGGCTCACGCACATACCCTGAGTCAGCGCGCTTCACTGTGGGGATACTCGTTCATCAGAGAGGACCTTAAGTTTTTATTTGCGATCTGTGTAAGACGTTTGAAGTTTGAAGTATATATATATATATATATATATATATATATATATATATATATATATATATATATCTAAATGCAAGTAAATCACTGTAGGTGCGCGTGATCTAGGTATATGCTGATAACCACAAGGAAAGAAGAAAACACGAAGTTCCCAAGCGCTTTCGTGTAATTCACATCTTCAGGGGTGAGTACAGACTAAAGAGAAATACAAACCAAGGTGTATATATACAGAGGAGGGTGAGACCAGGTCCACAATGGTCAGGTATTAGGTAATGACCCTACTAATCTTTAAATAGCACCCCTGAAGATGTGAATTACACGAAAGCGCTTGGGAACTTCGTGTTTTCTTCTTTCCTTGTGGTTATCAGCATATATATATATATATATATATATATATATATATATATATATATATATATATATATATATATATATATATATATGCTGATAACCTACAGTGATTTACTTGCATATATATATATATATATATATATATATATATATATATATATATATATATATAGTTGTTTCCCCGGAGTGTTTGTTACCTCTGCTCAACAGTAACTTAACTATATATAAAAGAGTGTTGAGGTGCCGACCAAGAGTGCCTGTTACCTGCGGTTATAGAGCTAATTGCTGCGAACATCTGAGTCTGGTTAATATTTAATGAGTAGCAGTGTAGGTGTATCGAGTAGAAGTTTTGTTTAAGTATCCAAGTGCGACGAGTTTCTGTCTCTCGTATAATTTATTGTAAATTTATATGTAAGGGAAATTTGGGTTTGGTTTTCATAAACGAATTGTGACTTAGTGGAAACTTAATCACGAAAGTTTCCTGTATGAATGTAACTGACGCCTCCTTGTCCAAAAGAGCGAGCAATTACTGATGGTGTGTTCAACACTTGCCGTATACCACTGTGTATATATAGCTTAATCACTACCAGTATAAATGTTTGTAGTTCATGTATATACACAAACATTTTGGAATGTCCTTCATCTTAAATGCAAATGACCGCATGCTGAGTCAACAGATATTACCATAAACTGCACCCACTGACACCACTTGTGTCACCACATTCGCTGCTGACACCACTTGTGCCACCACACTCGCTGCTGACACCACTTGTGTCACCACATTCGCTACTGACACCACTTGTGCTACCACACTCGCTGCTGACATCACTTCTGCCACCACATTCGCTGCTGACACCACTTCTGCCACCACATTCGCTGCTGACACCACTTGTGCCACCACACTCGCTGCTGACACCACCTGTGCCACCGCATTCGCTGCTGACACCACCTTTATAAGATACAATGTGGTCATACAAGTAAGACTGGTCGGGGTCGGCCTCACTTCCGACCACCAATTAGTGTGCCAAGAGTTCCAAACAAAACAACAGAACGAGAAGGGAACTATGTATTACAGATGTCTAAATATAAAGTTAAATACTCCATAACATATCACAAAAATATTATATGACATTATATACTACAACATACTATACAATATACATAGTGTAGGAAGAGTATTTTATATCCATGTGTGAAAAAGAGGTCTGAGAAGGTGCATGTGATATAACGCCGCACAAAGGATTGCCTAACCTAACACTAGAGTGTAAACAGCAGCCTGGTGTAACATAAGGTATAATGCTCACCAAACACCGCGTGACAATCCTACTGCTCAGGTATATCAACCAAATTTATTACACCTTGACACAACGGGAATACACTAGAGCGTAACTCAGAAAATTGTTTGTCCACTTAGCCCCTCCACGCCCGGGTAGACGATAAAGGGCATAATTACCTCGTGTGTACACAGTTGGAAGCCTTTATGTTCGGGACTCCTTGTTACACGCTGCCAGCTGCACCATATACAGTTTGTTGTCTATATCAAACAGTACATATGCATAGTACACGATACATATTGCCTAGTGTCCCTTGCACACAATAATGTAAACAATACGCTCTTATAGTAAACTGTGGCGCCCGTCAAGTACTGCGTCACCAATTATTGATAACTGCCGTCATTACCACTAAATGTATTAGCGATATTATTACCTGCAATAAATTTGACGCGACAATTACTTCATATTTCAGTAAGTTTCTTGTCGTGCTCTTATGGGTCACTTTATCACCTCACTTCAGATGTCATGGCTGAATTTTATTCCCCGTAACACTAAAACAACTCAGGTCTGCCCTGCTGTCTGTTTAAACCCATTTACGGATGTTACATGTTGTGACAGTTGGTTACTGTTTTGTAATGTTTCATTCGTTCTTCTTCTTTTTTTAATTAATTCACTTTTGAAATTAACATCTCTGTAGTCTCTTAACCTACAATGTGTCCTCAATTATCGGTGTGTGTGTGTGTGTGTTACGTTAATAAGGATAATCGGCGCTTAGACTTTAAAAAGCAATTGACGTTTTTGCTAAATAAGAATAACTTTTCATTTTTATTGCCACAGCTTAATGTGTTAATGTAAAATTAGGTGTGTTTTTTTTTTCATTTACGACGTCGTTTACCATCATAAGTTACATATAAAGTAGGTTAGGTTAGGTTTTGTCAAATAAAAAATATTCAGAGAAATTAAGCAATTATACAGAGAGAGAGAGAGAGAGAGAGAGAGAGTTTTCTATCAGGCTCTCCCCAACACCCCTGTCCCCTCTTAGCTCTTATATCCCTTCGGCTTTTCCTCTCCTGTCGTCACCTTGAGTGTCTACCTCCCTCACTGCCCCCCCCCCACTCCCTTGGCGTCCTCCTCCGGTAGGCTGAAGCCTTACACAGAACCTCTCCTTGCTTTAGTTTGCATTGATATATTTATTTTCCGTATTTTTTCCACGTTGCTACAAGCTCTCGTCCACTCACCTTTGAGTATAACACGAGTAGGTTCAGTGTGCACTATTCCTGGAAGGATCTATATTAATTGATGCTATATTAACATGCCAGGAAAACTGTTCTAACATTCGCATGAAGGTTAGGTTAGGTTAGCTTTACGGTATATGATCATCAGCGGAGGTTCCTAATTTTCACGAATTCCATGGACGTTGTTTTTGACGGCGTGTAAGTTTAAGTTTTGTGAATTATAAAACATTTTTGACAGCGTCATTTTGTTTCGTGCTCTTCATTTTTCTGTGGAGTTTTCAGACTTTCTTGCAATAAAAACTGATCACTAAGTAAGGTATTAGTTTTGAATGAAAAAAGCTATAGTTGTAACAAGATGGGGATGTGTATGGGGTGGGTATGGACGCCATGTTGTAGTGTTGGCAAACATAAGCCGGGGGTTGAGGCGACAGAAGCCCTTCCAAGTGTTGTTTAAGGCTTCGCGCCACCACTCTCAGCAGATTACCTTCCCTTTTCTCATCCCTAATCATCGCTCTCTCTTTCTTCTATTGCCGAGGATATTTTCACTGAATGATCAGATACAAATATAAAGGTTATGTACCACGAGTAACAAGTAGAAAAGTTATTTAAATCTTTTCACAATGAACTGCCATCGACTGCTGGTGACGTAAGAAGAAGCCGGGGAGGTGCCACACAACCTCGGTTCCGAGATTTCTGTCGACCAATCGTGTGCAAGCGCGGAGCTCCGTGTAGAGACGAGGGGTGGCCAGGCGAGTAGCCAAGGCTCCATGTTGAAGGGAAGGGGAGCGGGGGAAGCGTCGAGGGGAGAGGAGGCGGGGCATCGTGCCGGGGTTCTGGGTAAACGGAAGAGGAGGCTGGGTAATGCGTCGATGCTCTGAATTAACATGGGAAGCATCACGGTGCTCCATTACTGAGGGGCGGAGCTCCATATTAAGGGGAAGAGAGGCGAGGTAGTCTAGCAGGGCTTCATGATAAGAGTGGGGAGGGGCGGATAACTACTGTATGCCGTCACTCTGTGTTTAGGGAAGGGGAGGAGAGGGGAGGGGGCAGCGAGTGGGAGCTCAGTATTTTAGGGGATGGAGGTTAGACAGCGTGTTGTTATTTCCATGCTAAAAAAATTGGTTTATTTAAACCAAATTGTTTTTTCACCTTGAATGTATTTAGGTGTTTGTTAATTACACATTTTTGTCCACTTTACAATTATTACATCGCTGAATGTAATTATGTAACCTTTATATATATATATATATATATATATATATATATATATATATATATATATATATATACACTGGAAAAAAGGGAAGCTACTTTCGTTCCTATTCAGTGTCACAAACAGAGATCAAGCATAAATGGATCTAATATCTGATTAAGGTAAAGTACATGACCCCTACTGGTTTATTTACAAATTTCTTTACCACGTGATATTTCTTATTCGTAATTTATTCGTAATTAAGCGTAATATATAATTATCAATAATGTTTACAGAGTGTGAGAGTCCACTAGGTGGGTGTGTGGCGTCTGGCCCGATGGTGCCCCCTGGTGGGTATCTCAACAGTACATGGCCACTGCCTCCTGGCCTCCTCTACCCCTACTCCTCCTCCCTCATGGGTTCCTACCCTTCAGCCGCGACCCTGGGTTCACTGTGGAATTCAACTACCCTCGGTGGCTCACACAATAAGCACTATGCAGGTGAGTTTGGCCGGTATAATTACAGTATGTTTGGTTCTTCCCCATCCCACCTTCTCTTGATAAACACTCCTCCAACCTGCCTTTATGACGCTTTATGCACCTTCACGCGTACCCTACTTCTTGGGGCTAGACACCTTCACATGTACCCTGCTTTTTGGGGCTAGACACCTTCACACGTGCCCTACTTCTTGGGGCTAGACACCTTCACATGTACCGTACTTCTTGGGGCTAGACACCTTCACACGTACCCTACTTCTTGGGGCTAGACACCTTCACATGTACCCTAATTCTTGGGGCAAGACACCTTCACGCGTACCCTACTTCTTGGGGCAAGACACGCCCACAAAGTTTCCATTTCTGTAATCAATTCACCGCCCTTTGCTTACCTCTAATGGTTAATACGTTGCTACTTTACCTGTTTAGTCATTTAACAACAATGTCTTGTTCTTTATTGTATAAAGACAATATCACAGTTATAGTAATTTAGCTTATGAGTAGAAGCGATGGGTTCAGTGCAAGTTGATGCTATTAGACCACTTTTTTCTCCTCAGGTGGTCCAACGCCTCCGTCACCCGAGAAACGCGACGAACCTCTCAATTTGTCTCTTAAGAGCTGCCGCACCACCAAGGCAACAATATGGTCTCCTGCCTCTGCATTAGAACAAGAGGAAAGGGAAGAGTCATTGCCCTCCCCAACAGGTCGTCTTAGCCCTATGGACTCGAGTGACTGTGAGGTCATACCAGCGGCACATGAAGACACATGCAGAGACCCACGGACTCCAGCCCTCGATCCGATCAGCCTCCGACTTGGTCTTCGTCAGTATGCAGACTTCGTAGTGAATCTTCAGGGTCTGGCGACACGTGATAAGGAAGAAGGAGCCATTGCACACCGAGAGGAAGGACTGTCGCCGTCGTGGTGCCCTGGGGTGTGGCCCTGGGCGCCCCTGTACAGGGGTGCAAATGTGTTTACCTGCCAACAGTGCCCGAAAACTTTCAGCTCACCCCTAAACCTTGAAGTCCACATGAAGCGTACCCACTCCCACATAAGTAAAGGCTATGACTCCTACGCACCAGACAACGATAAGACAGTCTCACAACCACTGGGTCTTACAACAGTGTCTCCAGCCAGGACCGAAAAGACTTTCCAGGTGAGTTAACAACGGTGAATAACAATCTTTTTCATCAAAATACATAAGACTTACAAGTGCTTTACGAACAACGTAAATATATATTACATGCTTATCGATAGTGTTTTAAAGTCATTTATTCATATTACAAATATATCGAACTTATTTACATAAACCAAGATTCACTTTGTACGAATCCTACTAATTCTAAACTCAACTGCAACTCTTTATTTACCTTAAAAAGTAAAGAAACTTGACGTAGCCTTATTGACCGACAGTGTAAGCAGTGTGGGAAATGCTTCAAGAGGTCATCAACGCTTTCCACCCACCTCCTCATCCACTCTGACACACGCCCTTACCCTTGTCAGTATTGCGGCAAGCGCTTCCACCAGAAGTCCGATATGAAGAAACATACTTACATTCACACTGGTGAGTTTAGAGGTGCATGAACTTGTTATAAAATACATTGAAATTTAGGAAAAAACATGTGAAAGGTAGAAACTACCATCAAAATCTTTAATACTCAACGTACAAACTTAACTTCTCCAACACCTGGGCACTATGGATGTGAGAATGAACAGAATGGAGCTGGTCATCGCGGAATGGTTTCTGAATTGTTGTTAAATTTTCAGATTGCATAGTGCTTATAGACTTCAAGAAGTTTTTGGTGAGTGTGTACATGACTTGACAAAAAAAACACATACAAACTGGTAACCACATTGTTACGTGAATTTGTATGTATACGAATATTTCATTTTATATGCTGTATAAGGTGCAGTATACTGTATACTGTGCAAGGTGCAGTACATACGACTGTGATTCCTTGAGTAATTCTGCAGACGAGAGTTAAAGAGGTTAGGATAGGCTAGGTGACGCATACATGCGATAATCTGTACTGTATATAATATTGTTTATAGATAAGTAAGTCTCCTCACACCACCTGTCTCCTCACACCACCTGTCTCCTCACACCACCTGTATCCTCACACCACCTGTCTCCTCACATCACCTGTCTCCTTACACCACCTGTCTCCTCACACCACCTGTCTCCTCACACCACCTGTCTCCTCACACCACCTGTCTCCTCACACCACCTGTCATCACTCAACAGCAACATTATCTTCCCCGTAAATCACACGACGCCAAGCGAAAATAAACGTCGTTATCCACCAGGTGTGGAAGTGAGGGTGTGAACCACCAGGTGTGGAAGTGAGGGTGTGAACCACCAGGTGTGGAAGTGCGGGTGTGAACCACTAGGTGTGGAAGTGAGGGTGTGAGCCACCAGGTGTGGAAGTGAGGGTGTGAACCACCAGGTGTGGAAGTGCGGGTGTGAACCACTAGGTGTGGAAGTGAGGGTGTGAGCCACCAGATGTGGAAGTGAGGGTGTGAGCCACCAGGTATGGAAGTGAGAGTGTGAGCCACCAGGTGTGGAAGTGAGGGTGTGAACCACCAGGTGTGGAAGTGAGGGTGTGAGCCACCAGGTGTGGAAGTGAGGGTGTGAGCCACCAGGTGTGGAAGTGAGGGTGTGAACCACCAGGTATGGAAGTGGGGGTATGAGCCACCAGGTGTGGAAGTGAAGGTGTGAACCACCAGGTATGGAAGTGGGGGTATGAGCCACCAGGTGTGGAAGTGAGGGTGTGAACCACCAGGTGTGGAAGTGCGGGTGTGAACCACTAGGTGTGGAAGTGAGGGTGTGAGCCACCAGGTATGGAAGTGAGGGTGTGAACCACCAGGTATGGAAGTGAGGGTGTGAGCCACCAGGTGTGAAAGTGAGGGTGTGAGCCACCAGGTGTGGAAGTGAGGGTGTGAGCCACCAGGTGTGGAAGTGAGGGTGTGAACCATCAGGTATGGAAGCGGGGGTTTGAGCCACCAGGTGTGGAAGTGAGGGTGTGAGCCACCAGGTGTGGAAGTGAGGGTGTGAACCACCAGGTATGGAAGTGGGGGTATGAGCCACCAGGTGTGGAAGTGAAGGTGTGAACCACCAGGTATGGAAGTGAGGGTGTGAGCCACCAGGTGTGAAAGTGAGGGTGTGAACCACCAGGTGTGGAAGTGAGGGTGTGAGCCACCAGGTGTGGAAGTGAGGGTGTGAGCCACCAGGTGTGAAAGTGAGGGTGTGAGCCACCAGGTATGTGAGGGTGTGAGCCACCAGGTGTGGAAGTGAGGGTGTGAGCCACCAGGTATGGAAGTGAGGGTGTGAGCCACCAGGTGTGAAAGTGAGGGTGTGAGCCACCAGGTATGTGAGGGTGTGAGCCACCAGGTGTGAAAGTGAGGGTGTGAACCACCAGGTGTGGAAGTGAGGGTGTGAGCCACCAGGTATGGAAGTGAGGGTGTGAGCCACCAGGTGTGGAAGTGAGGGTGTGAGCCACCAGGTATGGAAGTGAGGGTGTGAGGCACCAGGTGTGGAAGTGAGGGTGTGAGCCACCAGGTATGGAAGTGAGGGTGTGAGCCACCAGGTGTGGAAGTGAGGGTGTGAGCCACCAGGTGTGGAAGTGGGGATTTAAGCCACAAGGTTTGTAAATAAGAGCTTAAAGTAGCAGGTGCTGGCGTAATATATTATTCAGCAGGTGTGGGAATAAGGGGTGAATCAACAGGTGTGGGAATAAGAGGCGAGTCAACAGGTATGGAATAAGGGGTGAATCAACAGGTGTGGGAATAAGGGGCGAATCAACAGATGAGGAAGAAAAGGTGTAATGCAGAGAGTATAAAAGGGCGCAAGAATTTTAAGTATCATGATGTAGAAGTACATAATGATTTGAAGGAGCAGGTATGGGGGTAGTTATGTTATGCAGCAGGTCTAGAGGTAAGTAAGAGTGGGAAGGAGCAGGTGTGTCTAGCAGTAGATATGGTCTAAGGTGCACTTTATGCAACAGGTGTACATGAGTGGTAGGTAGTGGAGTATAGCTCGTGTGGTAGTAGGTAGCATACAGTAGTGTACTAGTGTATGTTATGGTAGTTGACGTGGCAATTATTGATACAGAGTGTAGATATTAGGTGTTGGGAGTAGCGGTGGGAGTGTTTACATTTGTGAGTGGATATATTATGCTAATATCAAACGCTTAGGAGTGAGGGCGTGTAGAAAGTGGTGTTTGGGAGGGAAAGAAGGAATATGAAGCTTCTTTCGCGGAGATAGTGAGAGGGCTTGAGTGGAGGGGCGTGTAGCAGCGGACGTGTGGGAAGGGGCCGCCTCAATACCTCTACCAACCACGTAACCCGATATTGATATTTCCATCGTACACAATTACGCTTTCAAGAGCAGGTCTTAGGGCGGAATGCCAGATCCATTTATCACGTCTCTTACCGTGAAAGACGTTCCTGGCTGCGTGGATACGCTCCTTTGTGTACCGCGCCGCGACAACCGCCCTCTCTCAAGATTTGTGGCTCGCCCATCAAGATTTCATCGACCAAACCTACGAAGAGTTAAGCAGCGTATTGAATGTAGAATATTTTTATTTCTTAAAGGTACATTCTATAATTTGAGGGTATTTTCCGCCATAAGAGAGGAGGAGGCTCACGAAGGGAAGCCACATACAGTTAACAACGTCGAATATATTTGTGTCGGTTACGTTTTTGTTTGTCTGTCTGTTTCTCGGACGCCTTGGTTAATAAGAGTCCGATAAATGACGATATTTCTCTTTGTCAAAAGATTCACTGGTGTTTTACACCAAAGACACTCCTTCGTGGAGTTCTTTAATTACTCGCAACTTTTAAGTGTAGCACTTTCTAAATAAAGAGTGCGGCGATTGAGTGGTATAGTTCTCGCCTCCAGTCCTAAGGATTGGTGGTTCAATCCTGGGGCACTCCTAGTCCACCCAGTTGTAAATGGGAACCTAACTTTACAACTTGGGGATGTGAATGCGGTCGAGTGCAGTACCGGCCATGCTGCCTCAGTGTGTACTGAAGGTTTAGTGTACTGTACAGTGTGCTGTATCCACACTGCCCCTAACGGGCAGTCATGCCTGTGGGACCCACTTTTAATTCTTCATTTTCTAAATATAAGCTGTTGGTCGAGGTTCGTGCAAGTGGTTTAATGTGGTACATCCTCTACAACCACACACTTTTACACATCTTTATTGTACAACCACTACAACCACACAGTCTTACACATCTGTATTGTACAACCACACACTCTTACACATCTGTATTGTACAACCTCTACAACCACACACTCTTACACATCTGTATGGGGGGGGGGGGAGGGGAGAGGGGCATACACACACCTGAACGAAACCTAAACTAAAACAAACAATTCTTGGTATCATTATGGGTGTTAGTCTATAATTATAATAGTGCTATTACGGCTGTTGATCTTGCTGCTAGTATGGCTGCAATACTGAACTGTAGTGTTGCTGTGGCTGCCTCTGTTGATCTTGCTGCTAGTATGGCTGCTATACTGTACTGTAGTGTTGCTGTGGCTGCCTCTGTTGATCTTGCTGCCAGTATGGCTGCTATACTGTACTGTAGTGTTGCTGTGGCTGCCTCTGTTGATCTTGCTGCCAGTATGGCTGCTATACTGTACTGTAGTGTTGCTGTGGCTGCCTCTGTTAATCTTGCTGCAACCGGAGCTGCTACTTTGACAGTGATACTTGTACTGTAATTGTTGCTGTTCTTTTACCACTGCTCCTCCTTTTGCATCAATAAACAATATTATCGTAAACTACGCCATAGAATGAGTATCACTAAACCTGTTAGCGTCCTGATGGCTCTTCATTAGTATTACTGTACAGAACTTTACCATAATGACGTCTTCAACAAATTTGACTGGCAGTGCTCGTCTTATTAATATATACATGAATGATTCTGGTGTAAGCAGCACCTCTCATCATGCAGTTATACATAATTTAGTGTATTAACAGGCGTAACAACATCGTGTATATATATATATATATATATATATATATATATATATATATATATATATATATATATATATATATATATTATACATACATATATATATATATATATATATATATATATATATATATATATATATATATATATGTATATTATTCATACATATATATATATATATATATATATATATATATATATATATATATATATATATACATACATATATATATATATAAATATATATATATATATATATATATATTTTTTTTTTTTTTTTTTTTTCTTGTTTTGTGGACGCACATAGCCGTATTGGCGTAGATATGACTTCACACTGTATTACTAGACGTGGACCTAGTTGTGGACACCCCTTACCTCCCCTGCGAAGTTGAGACCCCCAGGCGACTGTCGACTCCCCCGCCCCGTCATGCACACAATAGGCAGCTCCTGGTGTTATACAGTGAATGATGTTCTGCGTCAGAGGGGAAATGATGGAGGGGTTAGGAGGAAGCCAAACCGTGGGAACTGTATAGTGCCTCATGAATAACAAGTTCAAAATGTTTACAGCTTTATATTGTGCATGTTTATATGGGTGCACAGGCTGAGCATAAAGTAGAGTTATTGTTCTGTGTGGTAATGTATATAACTATAATGGTGGGAGGCACAGATATGCTGGTACACTGTTGGTGGCCTTCCGCCCTCCTTATACGCGCTACTAAAATATACATGAATTTTTAGAGGATAAAATCTCGCTGTCAAGCCACTGACGACGAGGAACTGGAGCCTTAACTCTTATACACGTTCCAGTAATACAGTATTTACTTTTCACTGTCGTTTCCTATAAAGCCTTTTTCTCAGCACCCCATTTCCCATTCTTATCAGAGGCGAAATATTCGTTATTACATTGTAATCTGCGACAAGAAACTTTCTTAATACGACCTAACTTTTTGGGATTGGTTCATTACTGCATATAAAATGCTGACTTTTTATTTAAGTTTCACCCCTTGCTTTACCGGCGGTTTTCTTCCTGTGTAACGTTTAGGTGCAGCGCTGACCCGCCCGCACGGGGGAGGAAACGCCCCTTCACCTCTTCAGGAGAGATTAATGAAGTAGTCAAATATGAGAGCGTGTGGGTGACAGGCCCTGGGGGCACATTTGGCTAATGAATTACTGCGATCATTACATTATTTGTCACCCGAATATTTTATATCAATAATGACCTAAGTACTGTAGTCCCTTATGTTGTCCTCTTTACTATTAGTGTGAGACTCTCAGTGGTCGTGTGAGACACATACTTCATGTCAGTTCAAAAGACAGCTGGTAATATTAATGGGGGCACCATACACACTTAATGGTTTGGTTATGAATCAGTTGTATCGGATTCCCGAAAATTCATGAAACAGTCGTACAAGGACGTGTAGGTGTGTAGGTAGTCGTACAAGGACGTGTAGGTAGTCGTACAAGGACGTGTAGGTAGTCGTACAAGGACGTGTAAGTAGTCGTTCATGGACGTGTAGGTAGTCGTACATGGACGTGTAGGTGTAGGTAGTCGTACAAGGACGTGTAGGTAGTCGTACAAGGACGTGTAGGTAGTCGTACATGGACGTGTAGATAGTCGTACAAGGATGTGTAGGTAGTCGTACATGGGCGTGTAGGTGTAGATAGTCGTACATGGACGTGTAGGTAGTTGTACAAGGACGTGTAGGTAGTCGTACAAGGACGTGTAGGTAGTCGTACAAGTACGTGTATGTAGTCGTACATGGACGTGTAGGTAGTCGTACAAGGACGTGTAGGTAGTCGTACAAGGACGTGTATGTAGTGGTACATGGACATGTAGGTAGTCGTACAAGGACGTGTATGTAGTTGTACATGGACGTGTAGGTAGTCGTACAAGGACGTGTATGTAGTCGTACATGGACGTGTAGGTGTAGGTAGTCGTACATGGACTTGTAGGTAATCGTATTTGGACGTGTAGGTAGTCGTACATGGACGTGTAGGTAGTCGTACATGGACGTGTAGGTAGTCGTACATGGACGTGTAGGTAGTCGTACATGGGCGTGTAGCTGTAGGTAGTCGTACAAGGACTTGTATGTAGTCGTACATGAACGTGTAGGTAGTCGTACATGGACGTGTAGGTAGTCGTACAAGGATGTGTAGGTAGTCGTACAAGGACGTGTATGTAGTCGTACATGGACCTGTAGGTAGTCGTACATGGATGTGTAGGTAGTCGTACAAGGACGTGTCGGTAGTCGTACATGGACGTGTAGGTAGTCGTACATGGATGTGTAGGTAGTCGTACAAGGACGTGTAGGTAGTCGTACAAGGACGTATATGTAGTCGTACATGGACGTGTAGGTAGTCGTACTTGGATGTGTAGGTAGTCGTACAAGGACGTGTAGGAGGTTTTAGTGAGAGTAGTCGAGTATTACCGTATATTTGCTACACAAGGATAACTTCATCTATTATATGCAGAATTATTTTGTGGGAGAGCATGGAATAATAATTGGTAATGTGTGTTGTCTCTGGTAGCTGTAACTCGAAATTTTGACCTTTTTTTTCAATTGCATGAGCCAGCAGTGTTCATATATGAGGTCAGTTGACAAAAGCTATTTCTCGTGGTCATTTATGGGACAATCATAAAATGACTATGTGTAAACATTTCTTTAATTCTATGAAACATTCAGTTGTAGTAAGAGAGTTGGTTGACATTTGGAAGTTTCAGTGAGGTCGTGAAAATCAGTTATGATGGTTATGTAAAATCTTTACTACTGGAGTGAGAGGATTCACTCGATCAAATTATGTCTTAAATGATGTACAGATTGTATAAAGTTTTGGCACCTGAATAACAGTGGCAGCCTTCGGTTTGGTCATTATTCTTCAAATCTGAAATCATCCACGCCCTTTCTCCTCCGCCTTCCAAGCCGCAATTATCGTCATTACGAACACTCGATAAAGCATCAATAATGCAACGGATCTAATTGTGGCCGAGCCCCTAATGCTCCTGTTCTCGGGTGAGTATAGTGCTAGCCCGTCTTGGGGAGGGGGGGGGGCTTTTGGTTGGTCCTTTCATGATTCTGAACGAGAAATAGTGCCGTGCTGAAGGCAGAATTGAACACTCGCAACCTTGTGTTCATAATTATTAAGGTCATCTATGTGTTTTTATGCGTGTTGTGTGTGCGTGAAGGAGGGAGGGGCTTGGGGTAGATAAATATATATCCTTGCTCTAATGAGTGTTTCTGGTATATTCAATACATGTTCAAGTTTCAAAGACCATAATTACATGCGTGTATCACGAACTGACAGCAAAATGGACTACTAATTTGGTTTTATTTATTCAAATTCTTCCTTCTGAACGATTACTGTTAAATCCCTTTCTTAAGACAATTATGAAGAAATGTGAATGGTAATAAGACGAAGTAAATTATAATACTTATTGTGTTCCAATAATCATATATGCTGTTTTTTCCTAATGTTACTTCAACTATAGTGGAGGTACAGTACAATTAGCGTTCCATCCTTCACCCGGCACAGTAGCCATACAATAATATGACTTACTCTAACACTTCCACCTGAACAATATTTACCTACTAATGTAATTTTCCTCCACCAAACAGTACTTAAATGACACAAATTTATCCCTCTCCCGGGGTGTCACCTGTTGGGAGTGTATCGTGCTGAAAATGTTCTGAGCAGACGCAGTTCGATCAAACGCTAACCTAACCTAACTTTTATTCCGAGAGGTAATCTCAGCACGTCTCAAGCTTTCATTGAAGTTTTGATCGAACTGCGCATGCCCAGAACATTTTCAGCACGGTACACTCTCAGCACACAATACCGGCATTGAAATTTTTAACCTGACCACCACTGCTCAGTCTCTTGTAGATTCTTTATAAGAGCAGTGAAAAAATAATACTTCCGCAAATCATGGTTTCCTGTGCGAGCCGGACAATAGTTTACTGATAAACAGTTGGTCACCATCTATACAAATTGTCTGTGCTCTCTTTTGCAACTTTGCTCGCAACCTTAGGCTGAGTTGCAATTCGTCAACGACATAAATTCAAATTATAGCATTGGGGATAATTAGTAAAATTAAAAATAGCCTAGTATTTCTTCATTTGTATATAAATTTACAATCATTCTTCCCCTTCCATAATTTATTTATAAAAAGCGTTGTAATAAGCTATGTACGTGTACTGAGTCTTAGGTTCAACACCTACCAGGATACACACCTGTGCTGTTCAAAGCTGTTGTGCTCCACGCGTACTGTACACCGAACATCTGATATGTGGAGCTTCTTTTGCCAGTGTGTATTTTCATGAAATTGTATGGATGACTTTATATATCAAACATTATGAACCGTCTTAATATTTTGTTGTGCTCTTTCAGGAGAAAAGCCCCACAAATGTGTGGTGTGCGGAAAAGCATTCAGCCAGTCTTCAAACCTCATCACCCACATGCGGAAGCATACAGGATATAAACCCTTTGCTTGTGGTCTCTGCGAAAAAGCCTTCCAGCGGAAAGTGGATCTTCGACGACACCGTGAATCCGTCCACCCAAACTGCGAGCACATCCCTCCACCCCCACCACAACCCTTCCCCCTTCACGCCGACTCAGAGAATAATAATAACAACAACTGTAATACGAATAACAACAACATCAACAACAACAATGAGAGTATGAGTAACAATAATCAATCTTCAGAACTGTCGAATGAGTCATCTAGTGTGAGCATCAACACATTTCTATAAGTTGGAACTCTTCTTTCATCTAGTGTTGGACCAGCGTTCACAACACAGCACAGAGCACACTTTGTATACATAGATATAGAGTATACAGAGCTATATGTTGTGTGCAAATCAACACAAAAACCAGAATAATGGATGTTATTGATCCTGTGTGTAATAGTGCTGCACTGCTACTTGCATCAGTGTGTTAAACGTTGTGTTAACTACTTTGTAATGTTGGAGTATGGATCCCAAGCCTATTGTACATCACTTTGCTCAAGTGTCAACGTTATGGATCTCATGGTAAACAAACGTTAATTTTATTCCTGTTGTCTGATTCTCGACGAGTCACATGTAAGAGCAACCTGACCACTTTGAGATGTGATATTCACGTCACCAGGGATACTGTGAGGTAGCTAATGCAGAAATAGCGTCACTGGCACTTGCAACTTAATTACTTTGATCGTAAGGAAACATTCTACATCTACAGTTTCTTGAATTTCTATTTTGTAAACTTCAACTTTTACCCATTGACTTGATGAGGAATCTCCTAAGAGACAGCAAATTCGTCTTTTGAAGCAGGAAATTGACATTATATGTCATTTAGTTCAATTTTGTCACTTAAAAGACTTGCATTGACATAAAAAAGGCCAAAGCACTCGAAGGGCAGTAACGTAGAAACAGATAAGCTCTTCGTGAATACTGTAGTAATTTTGCAGTTGCATGTCCATGACGCTGGTAGTGGCAGTTACATGGTATTAACCTAGGGGCAGAAAGTGACAGTTTGCGTACAAGCAGACGTAGTTATGACATACGTATTTCATTAATTTAGGAGAAGTCGCGTAATTACGTTGATGACATAGCTACTTCAAGTCTCATGGTCATGGTGCTTTAGGTGGCAGCCTCGTAGCCATGACTTAGAGACTCCCAAGTTGTATAACAATGATGCAAGCAGAGAGTAGCAGAGTCATGACTGATTCAGACAGTTTCACAGTCATGGCAATAGTCAGTCTTGATGTACAAACTCTTCAGTATTAACCTGAAAATTTTAGGGTCAAATTCGACTTTATTAAAGAATTATCTTGAGGCTTCCATATGAAGCACTCAATATGTTGGTCTAGTGATTTTCATGTGGAGCACCACTCAGCCTAATGGGTTCCATGTGAACACCACTCAGTGAGCCTAGTGGCTTCCATGTGGAACACCACTGTGAGCCTAGTGGCTTCCATGTGGAACACCACTCAATTAGCCTAGTGGCTTCCATGTGGAACACCAATCTGTGAGCCTTGTGGCTTCCATGTGGAACACCAGTCTGTGAGCCTAGTGGCTCCCATGTGGAACACCACTCTTTGAGCCTATGTCTTCCATGTGGAACATCACTCAATCAACCTAGTGGTTTCCATGTGGAACACCAGTCTGTAAGCCTAGTGGCTCCCATGTGGAACACCACTCTGTGAGCCTAGTGTCTTCCATGCGGAACATCACTCAATGAGCCTAGTGGTTTCCATGTGGAACACCACTAAATGAGCCTAGTGGTTTTCATGTGGAACACCACTAAGTGAGCCTAGTGGCTTCCACGTGGAACACCACTAAGTGAGCCTAGTGGTTTCCATGTGGAACACCACTCAGTGAGCCTTGTGGCTTCCATGTGGAACACCACTCAGTGAGCCTAGTGGCTCCCATGTGGAACACCACTAAGTGAGCCTAGTGTTTTCCATGTGGAACACCACTCAGTGAGCCTAGTGGCTTCTATGTGGAACACCACTCTGTGAGCCTAGTGGCTTCCATGTGGAACACCACTCTGTGAGCCTAGTGGCTCCCATGTGGAACACCACTCAGTGAGCCTAGTGGCTCCCATGTGGAACACCGTTCAGTGAGCCTAGTGGTTTCCATGTGGAACACCACTCAGTGAGCCTAGTGGTTTCCATGTGGAACACCACTCAGTGAGCCTAGTGGTTCCCATGTGGAACACCACTCAGTGAGCCTAGTGGCTCCCATGTGGAACACCACTCAGTGAGCCGAGTGGCTTCCATGTGGAACACCACTCAGTGAGCCTCGTGGTTTCCATGTGGAACACCACTCGAGCCTAGTGGTTCCAGTGACCCACTCAGTGAGCCTAGTGGTTCCCATGTGGAACACCACTCAGTGAGCCTAGTGGCTCCCATGTGGAACACCACTCAGTGAGCCGAGTGGCTTCCATGTGGAACACCACTGAGTGAACCTAGTGGCTTGCATGTGGAACACCACTCAGTGAGCCTCGTGGTTTCCATGTGGAACACCACTCAGTGAGCCTAGTGGCTTCCATGTGGAACACCACTCAGTGAGCCTTGTGGCTTGCATGTGGAACACCACTCAGTGAGCCTAGTGGTTTCCATGTGGAACACCACTCAGTGAGCCTCGTGGTTTCCATGTGGAACACCACTCAGTGAGCCTCGTGGTTTCCATGTGGAACACCACTCAGTGAGTCTAGTGGTTTCCATGTGGAACACCACTCAGTGAGCCTAGTGGCTTCCATGTGGAACACCACTGAGTGAACCTAGTGGCTTGCATGTGGAACACCACTCAGTGAGCCTCGTGGTTTCCATGTGGAACACCACTCAGTGAGCCTAGTGGCTTCCATGTGGAACACAACTCAGTGAGCCTAGTGGTTTCCATGTGGAACACCACTCAGTGAGCCTAGTGGCTTCCCTGTGGAACACCACTCAGTGAGCCTTGTGGCTTGCATGTGGAACACCACTCAGTGAGCCTAGTGGTTTCCATGTGGAACACCACTCAGTGAGCCTAGTGGCTTCCATGTGGAACACCGCTCAGTGAGCCTAGTGGCTTCCATGTGGAACACAACGCAGTTAGCCTTGTGGAACACCAGTCTGTGAGCCTAGTGGCTCCCATGTGGAACACCACTCAGTGAGCCTTGTGGCTCCCATGTGGAACACCACTCAGTGGGTGTGAAGGTAATCAAAAAATGGCAATGCCTCTCCTTGTTTGTGTTTGCAGGCTGCTCAAGAAGGCCAAGAAGGCCAAAAGTGGCCCAGGTACGAGGTGAATAGAGAAACCAGTGATGTGGCTTACTCCTTAGTTCCTCGTCACATAGTTGGGGACTAGTCAGTTAGCATCGAACCAAAGTAAATTTAAGTCAGTCCTATTTATCAAAGTGAATTAGTGACAGTGAGGTATATTATTTAGGTTACTTTAATGTTCTTCCTAAGTATAGCTGATTTTTATGTCAAGAGGTATTGTGTGAATATTTTTGTGACACTTTACTGTACAGAGGATGGATGGATAAGTAAACAAAAGATTGGTGTGAGGACGTGATCGCTTGGTGAATCACATGAAAAAATCCGCCTGTACAATCCGTCCTAAGTGTTTATCTATATATCCATCAAGGTTGTTTTCCAGTGTGGTGAATATATTTGTATATATTATGTGATGCACGGAGATGATGTGTTTGTGCGTTCACACTGTGCCTTTATGATATCTGTGTACAGTAGAGAAGTGAGCTCCCTCTACGGTTTCTCATTCCAAGTTGGCGTTGGACGTTACGTATGTATACCTTTGAAGCCCTCCGCCTCTTTGTTGAAATAGTAGCTAGGAGTCAGCTGTGGATCCCCACATTCTCCCATAACTATTTTTCTTCTCTTAATATATTATAAGAGCGAGCCAAACATTATATGAAAACCATAACAGTTCCCCACTTTGTTTCTAAAGACCAGACACCAGCTCTTTACCCTTGGAGGTCTGCCTTTTTGATAATTTTAATACCAACTTTGATTGTTTACAATATTTAAGAAATGATGTTATGGAGATTGATACCAAAATTTTAATCTATATCAGTATTTACTGACATGCAACTTATAGATGAGTAAATTCGAACTTTTAAAAGCAAGTTTTGTTCATAATTGTAAACTTCATCTTCGGGACCAAATGTTGCAAATAAATGTTGTGATAGTACTGGCGACTTTGCTTGTATTGTGCTTATAATTAAACTTTGGAAATTTTACCCAAGCTCAGTTACTTTCCACTCACTTATGAAGGTACAAGTGGACTAAAACATTAATTATTCTGTATAGCTACTTCAAAGACTATTCATGTGACATCAAGCACAGGCTTAAAGTCGCTAGTTACAATAAACTCACATTTTTGGCTCGCATTTTGTAAATATTTTTTTCAATGCCAAAGAATTATTAATTATCACCCTGCTTCTATAACCATTCAGTTATCCATTTTTCATGTAAGGATGTACTCTCAATATAGTAAAAAAAAAAATAGGATAATTTTTTTGAGACGGAGTCCTTGACTTGAGGAACAGCTTTTTTTTCTCGCGATAATCTTATTGTGCATTATCAGTTGTGTGTGAGTCGTCTCCCACTTCTTTCCATTCGTCATGAAAAAAAAGACGGAATGCTGTACTATAAAACGGCCGGTCTGTTGTTTATCTGAATAATGTTAATTAGAAAAACATATCCCCGTTACTATGCACCTCTTCTCCTTTTCCCACATTTTTCTCAGTGAATAATGTATGCACTGGAGGATTAAACGGTTTTGTATAAATTGAATAATGTAAATAGTTATATGATAAACACCGGAACAGCTAGAATTACCAAAGATGATCTTTTTCCAGTGTTGAGGCTGTGGAAGACGTGCATTGTATTACTTGGTCGTGTGGTGACTATGTACAGTACAACGCACTAGAGGGTTCTAGCAAAGAAAACATACTGTACCTGTTTCAAAATAAACGTTACTTTACGGTAATTTGATACTTCCTAGAATCTGCGTGAGACATTGGGTTGTTAGGAGTCGTTCACAAAGTGATCCCAACTCAAGCCCTTGTTACCATGGAAAATACAGGCACACTGTGGCTCTAATACTAGCCCTTACACTGAACCACACTGTGGCGCCATTAGTTGTACTTGGTACCAGATGTTATAAATACAATGTAACCCCTTGAACTTAACACCAGCCCACAAAACTGTTGCAAAGGCAAACTGCGGCCGTAACACCAGTCACAGTACAGTACTATGTGGTAAAGACACTTTGTGGAGTTAATCCAGCCCACGATACCATGCGGCAGAGGCAGGCACTGCGAACAAACACCAGTCCATAATATGCTGTAGACACATACGATACACATGGACCTAACGCCGTTCCTCTCCCTTTCCACGGCAATGTTCATACCTGTCACTCAGTCTAACATACCAGTCTTATTCACTACCCATCACTCAGTCTAACATAACAGTCTTATTCACTACCCATCACTCAGTCTAACATACCAGTCTTATTCATTACCCACCACTGGAACGTGAATCTCGTGTCTCAGTCTGACAGAAATATTTCCCACCTGTTATGACATACACCTGTCACCTAACACTCACACCTACGTATCTCATCCCAGCACGATAACTACGCCCACATCCCTCAGCCTGGTGGGACCATTTCCTCCCTTATCTCTCACACTGATATGGCTATTGCACCTATCAGCCTAGGGCGAACATTTTTTCCTTCGTCTCGGCCAGACACAAGCATTATTTCCTAGTCTCCTAGCATAGCACGGTTACTACCCCCTCGTCTCTCTATCTGGTACGACTACTGTACTAGTACTACTGTACCTTCACGTATCAGTCTAGTAAGTCTGTCCTTCCTCGTCTCAGCTTAGCACGAGCATTCCTGTGTCTCTTGGCCTGGGACGACCTTTGTCTTTTTGTATACATTACAGTACCATTCCTTTATCCCCTATTATTACCAGTATCCCTTTCCTTCCTCCGCAGGAAATCACATTTACAATGGCACGCAAGACATGCATTGTACTTACTTTTGGAAGTAATTAATTTAACGTATGTATTGTAATATCAAAATAAAGTATCTTCTCATGTTTCTAGAAATTGTTTTGTGTGTTAATAACCTTTACATCTGTCGTGTGTGAATCCAGATAGACATTTAGTGTGTGCTCTGACACCATCAAGAGTAAGCCTATTTATGTATTAGTCTTCTGATTTTCTGTTCCTTGGTTTGTAATCGAAGCTTTTCAAAAGATTCCAAAGTGCAAGTGAGACATGGTTTAATATAAAACAATGAGCTTGAAAGTCAGCTGGGACTTGAATAAGAGGGAGACTGCGGCCAACACTTAACAACATGGAGTGGGAGGCTGGAGAAGTTAAGTTGGTTTCAGATGACGATGGCGAGGAGGAGAAGCAGAGATATATCACGGAAACTCCTTGTATTTAAGGAACTCAACGCCCAGTTTTAGACCGGGGATGGACGCATGGGCTATTTACAGAGGGAAGGTAGTTGCTGCAAGTGCACCAGTTCAGAGCCAGGGGACACCCCCATCCGCTCTAACTCTCACCCAGGAGGAGGCGAGCGCCATGCAAACAATGTCAACTCTGACCACACCCCACACGAGAGATATAGTAAACGAGGTAGCTGCAGAGAATTGGGGGGGGGGGGGGGGCGGAGTCAATACCAAGACCAGAGAAATTACCCAGGTCAATTTCCGTCTTGAAAGTCATGTACACTAATAATGACACGTCCCTTGACAAGAGAGCGGAGTTTGAAACACTACTGAGGGTACATCAACCCGATATATTGGGTGCTGTAGAAATGTTGTACAAAAACAGGAGAATCGAACCCGAGGAATGGGAGTTCAATATAGATGGATATGACTCATTTACGAACCTTTCCCAAGAAACTTGCAAGAGGGGTGAGGGGAGAGGATGTTTTCGAAGAATAAAAGTGGTGTAAAATTAAATTGAAGGGGAGAGACTTACGCCCGGAGTTTTAAACACCCTCTTTCGTTGAAGGGGGTCGTCGTGTTTCAACCCGAGTTAAAAAAAAATGAGTCCCGAAGGACACCGCAGTACATTCCTCGACGGGGTGGTGTGGCAGTAAAATTAACTAATTCCAATATTACAAAAGAATTTTATTGGAATTAGTTAATTTTACAGCTACACCACCCCGTCAAGCACTGCACTGCGGTGTTCTTCAGGACTTTTTTCTTTAACTCAAGTTGAAACACGACGTCCCCCTTCAATGGAAGAGGGTGTTTAAAACTCCGGCCGTTACTAATTGTGGGATATATCTACAAATCCCCAAACTGTAGCGTATTAAACCAAAGGAACTTAAGAGCCTTTATTTGACAATGTCACGGCGCTAAACCCTAGCCACCTCCTTGTCACGGGGGACTTCAATGATGGCGACATCGCCTGGAGAAATGAATCCATGCCAAAAGAACTAAATAATCCAGCCGCTCTTTTCGCAGAAACTCTGAAGAGACAATGTTATATTCCAACAGGTTAAAGACCCGACTCACTACAGAGGGGAGCAAACACCCAAACCGCTGGATCTCTTCATAACTGGTGGCAAGTCTGGAACATCTAGCACCAGTTGGCACCGGTCACCACGTCCGTCAGATTTAACTGTTACTTGGTTCATGACAAAACCAGGCCAAGGTTCAAATATTACAAAGGAAATTACGACGGGGTGAGGGAGGAGCTGAGGAGTATACACTGGCCTGACTTACTGAGGAATAAGAACACAGATGCCATACGCTGAACACTGGTCAACAGCCAAAATGGTTCACATATGAGATCATGCTCATACAACTAATTTCATATTGCTGAATTCGAATCTGATATTTGTTTTGTTCTATCAGACCAGGTTTTATAAAAAAATCAATAGGTACAAATATTTAATATTCCATCACGTGTCGTGCAAAAGATGAGATTATCTCATGTGACTGTGCTTTCATGACTAATTTCATATTAATGAATATTAATTGGATGTTTCATTCTACCATCAGACCTACTTTCTTAAAGAATAAAAAAAATAGTAAATATAGTAACATTATCGCATCATGCAAGATACAATTTTAAACCTATCACAGATAAGCTCATAAAAAATTGTACCAAAAAACATTAGTTCAAATCCTTTATAATGACAAAATATGAAGTTCTAAAAGTGCTTCTGAACTTTACTCTTTCTCTTGTACAGCTTGCTCTCTTCTCGTTGCAGTGTCCAGCAATAGTCGCCCATCATTTTAGGACTGAATTGTCCCTGATATCTGCTCTCCATTATGGCGATATCTTGATGAAATCTTTCGCCGTGTTCATCACTAACGTCTCCAAGGTTACCTGGGAAAAATTCAAAATGAGAGTGGAAAAAATGCAATTTCTAGGACATCCTTGCTCCCAATGCAGGATAATTCTGAAGCATGGTTGTTACGATTTCTTTGTAGTTGTCAGCACGATAATTTCCAAGAAAATTCTTTGACACATTGACAAATGATTCCCATGCTTTTTTCTCCAGTGGGTTCAATGTTTTGGTGAATTCGCTATCATTAACTAGTATACGAATTTGTGGTCCATTCAAGACACCTGCTTTCAACTTGGCTTCGGAAACCACACCACCTAGTTTCTGAGATAAGTATAGAGTCCCAGCACCGAATTGATCCATAGCTTTGATGAAATTTTTAGCCAAACCGAGCTTTAGATGCAGTGGAGGCAAAAATATCTTTTCTGGATCTACAAGCGGATTGTGAGCACAGTTAAACCTTCCAGGCGCATCTCTTGGTCTTGTCGGCCAATCCTTTCTCACAAAGTGCTCTGCATCAGCTCTGCTGTTCCACAAGCACAAAAAGCACATGTGCTTTGTGTAGCCACTCTGAAGGCCCAGTAGTAAACTGATGACTTTGAGATCGCCACATATCTTCCACTGGTGTTTCTCATACTCTATAGCGGCCAACAGAATTTTCATTGTTTCATAGCTCTCAGTCATTTTTGTTGCGTGTGCTATTGGGACAGATGGAAGCCGATTGCCATTGTGTAAAAGAACAGCTTTCAGAGAGTCTATTCCTGAGTCTATAAACAGCCTCCAATCCTCTGTCTTGTATGTTTCAGAATTGCAGAGTTGTTGCATGAGAGATACTGCGTCCTCGCAATAACAAAGGTTGTTTGCCATCTTGAAAAATGCAGACAGCTGTCTATGTCGGTAACGCGCTGTAGTGATATGCACTCCATCTTCTAGCAGGTTACGCTGCTTTAGTCTGGATCCCAAAACTTCAGCCTTTTCTTTTGACAAGTTTAGGTCCCTGATGAGATCATGAAGCGCTTCTTGAGTAAATAGTTTAGGCCTGGTATTTTCAGAGTCATCCTGGTAGTCGTTTTCCATTGAGGTAGAGGTAGAATCGGAATCACTCAATTCTTGTTCAGTCGGTGGATTTGGGACTGGAAGTTCAGCACTGTGAGGTACTGGTCGGATTGCAGAAGCAATATTGAGGTACTGTACCTTGCCTCGTGTCTTGATTTTTATTCCCTTAATATTTGTGAGACAGAAGTAGCAGTCACTACTGTGGTCTTTAGGTTCACGCCATATCATTGGTACAGCAAACGGCATTCCTGAACTTCGTTTAATAATAATAATAATAATAATAATAATTAACGGTTTATTGAAAAAGTTCTGCAGCCCGAAGGCTGAAAATATACATTGGACATAAATGACTTATTACATACATTGGTGGTTTAACAAAAGCCTTCATTAGAGAAAGGTAAAGGAACATACAGTGAACATACAGATTATTGTAGGTGTTGAACAGCAAACACGTAGTGTAATAACTCCCTCCCAGATGGTGTTAGGAGGGACCTCACGTGGCGTAGTAGTTCCCTCACAGATGGTGTTATGAGGGGCCTCACGTGGTGTAGTAATTCCCTCACAGATGGTGTTATGAGGGGCCTCACGTGGTGTAGTAATTCCCTCACAGATGGTGTTATGCGGGGCCTCACGTGGTGTAGTAATTCCCTCACAGATGGTGTTATGAGGGGCCTCACGTGGTGTAGTAATTCCCTCACAGATGGTGTTATGCGGGGCCTCACGTGGTGTAGTAGTTCCCTCACAGATGGTGTTATGAGGGCCTCACGTGGTGTAGTAATTCCCTCACAGATGGTGTTATGCGGGGCCTCACGTGGTGTAGTAGTTCCCTCACAGATGGTGTTATGCGGGGCCTCACGTGGTGTAGTAATTCCCTCACAGATGGTGTTATGCGGGGCCTCACGTGGTGTAGTAGTTCCCTCACAGATGGTGTTATGCGGGGCCTCACGTGGTGTAGTAATTCCCTCACAGATGGTGTTATGCGGGGCCTCACGTGGTGTAGTAGTTCCCTCACAGATGGTGTTATGAGGGGCCTCACGTGGTGTAGTAATTCCCTCACATCCACTCGCTCAGGTGGTTAACACAAGACTTACAGGCTACATGAGGTGCCCATTTCTTGTCTTGGTCACCCAAATGGCATTTGAAGTAACTTTGTAGTTCAGTCGAACAGCTTTTGTGATTGGTTTCTTGAGGCTACCAGGAGTGAAGGCACCACATATGTAGCAAAAACAGTCAGCACCGTACACACACTTGCGACGTTCCATGTTTTGTTAATTTCAGAGTAATTACAAATCATGCAGGTGTAGATATGCAATATCATGAATCAGCAAACTGAAACAAACAAAAAAGCACAAATCAGGACAAAATAATTGCATAAGTGGAGCCAATGAGCATATAAATTACTGTATGAATAGCATGGTACACTAAATATATAGATATGCTGGTTCTGGAAAACTGAGCCTGATACAGCTATACGAATGTCATAATTGAGTTCAGCACATACAATTACACTAGAATCAGACTGTTTTGATCCAGAACCATGAGAATTTTTTTTTATGTTGACCAGTGATATCATAGACAGTAAAGTTAACCATTCGATCGAAAAATATATACCCAAGACCAAACCCAGTGCCTCCAGGAATACAAGGAGGCCGCTACACATGAACCATGCGGTGGTCGACAAATTTAAAAAGAAAACTCAGACGTGGGTTAGGAGAAAATGATGAGCAGGACAGGAGGATGTATGCCAGATCCAGGAACCAAGCAAAGTTAGTGTCGAAGGGCTGAAAAAGAGTTCCAGCAGAGGCAGATTGCAAGTGAGGTCAAGTTAAACCCAAAGGCTTTAAGATGGTAGTTATGTAGATTCTGACCAGGATAAGGTGGAGGCGTTGGACAAATTCTTTACATCGGTTGAGGAAAGACGGTTTGACACAGTGCTAACCCACATTGTGTTATCGGATGAGGTTATAAGAAATAAACTGTCAAAGCTAAAGATTCACAAGAATCCAGGCCCTGATATGGTACACCCCAAAGTGTTAAGAGAACTTTGTAAGGAGCTTGAGGAGCCCCTTAAGATCCTGTTCTGCAAATGCCTGGATGAGCAAAAGGTTCCCGATGACTGGAAAACGGCTTATGAGAGTCCTATATTCAAGAGAGGCGATCGTCACTCCACGAATAATTATAGACCAGTGAGGCCTGACCAGCATAGTGTGCAAAGTACTAGAGAGCATCGTAAGAGATGCCATGATTGAACATCTGCTACGGAACAACCTTGTAAAGGACTGCCAATACGGTTTTATGCCGGGACTATCCTGCTTAACACAATTACTTAAGGTATTATATGTTTGGACCCAAATTCGGGAACAGGATTGTAATATCGACAATATATACCTACATTTTGCCAAGGCTTTCGACAGTGTACCCCATGAAAGGCTGAAAATTAAACTGGAAGTGGTACGGGATTCGGGGAAGCATCTTGGTGTTGATCGGAGACTTTCTCTATGACCGCAAGCAGTATGTGGTGATTAATGGCACGAAATCATCATGTGTACCCGTCACAAGCGGGGTACAACAGGGCAGTAAGTTGGGCCCGCTGCTGTTTGTTTGCTTCATCAATGACATGCCAGACGCTCTACACTCCTCCATACAAATGTTTGCGGATGACGCCAAGTTATTTCGGGAAATTAAGAACCAAGCAGACTGTGAAGAGCTGCAGAAGGATCTCTGTGAGCTTCAAGAATGGTCGAAGAAATGGCTGCTAAGAGGATGCACCTGGGACGTACCAACAGTAAAGCAGCGAATTATAGTATGTCCCAATGGGACGAAGAATCTGCATTAATTGAGACAATGAGCTGAAGTTCTCAGGCCATTGCGAGAAGAAGGTGAATCAGGCAACTAAATTATTAGGTCTTATAAGAAGGTCGCTCAGATATCTAGACGGTCCGTCCCTCGTAACGATCTTCAAGAGTGAAGTGCTTCCCCGTCTGGAGTACTGTCACCCCGTCTGATCCCCGAGATATGCTAGGGATTGTCAGTTGATTGAAAATGTTCTAAGGAGGGTCACCAGACTGGTGCTAGCACCTCGGCACCTCAGCTATACCCTGAGAGATTAGAGTGCCTGTAATATTGCCTAGCTTGTGCTACAGGTGGGCGGGGGGGGGGGGGGACCTAAGTGAGGTGTATAAACATCTTTACGGGCACTACTCAGCCGAGTGCCCTTACCTGGAGCTGGCGCTCACCCCACAAGGGGTCAGAACTCAAGGCTGAATAAGCCGCAAGTCCAGAAAACTGTGAGGGGTAACTTTTTCGATAAATGATTCAGTTGTAACAGAACCCTCCCTCATTGCCAACCACTTCAATGAATATTTTATTAATGTTGGCAAAATCTTAGAGCATCCCTGATCACCATGAGGAATTTAGAGCCCACCTGCAAAACAGACAGCAAAATGAGCTCTTCTTACCCCCTGTCACAGCAGATGAATTGTTGGCCATCATAAAAATGCCCAAATATGCAGCAGCAGGCGAAGACAATATACCAATGAGCATCATTAAGAAAGTAGCACACTTATTACTACCTGTTCTACACATTTGTAACTCCTCCTTCACTAGTGGTGTCTTTCCGGATAAACTGAAAATTGCTAAAGTTCACCCAGCATTTAAAAAATCTAGGGACAAAGGTCTTTTCAAGAACATTACGGCGTTTGGGACCTGTCCCACAATTGGTTTACCTCATATCTGTCCAACAGGATGCAGTATATCTGCTGTAATAATCACCAATCTGACTCCTCGCCAATCTTGTATGGCGTCCCCCAAGGTTCCATTCTCGGTCCAATACTGTTTTTGTTGTACATAAGAACATAAGAAAATAAGGAGTCTGCAATAGGCCGGTTGGCCTGTACATGGCAGCTCCTGTCGAGAGTTACTACCACTCTCTATCATCCATGAATCTACCAAGCCTCTTTTTAAAACTTGGAGCGTTCCAGCACTTACTACAAAGTTGCTAAGCTTGTTCCACTCGTCCACCACCCTATTTGAGAACCAGTCCCTTCCTATCTCCCTCCTAAACCTAAACTTATCCAACTTTAATCCGTTGCTACGAGTCCTATCCTGCTCGGATATTATAAGAACTTTATCTATATCGCCTTTATTGATTCCTTTCACCCACTTTAATACTTCTATCATATCTCCCCGCACTCTTCGTCTTTCTAGGGAATGCAAGTTTAGTTTCTTTAACCTATCTTGATGTGGAAGGTTGCTAAGTCCCGAAATCATTTTCATCATTCTTCGCTGCACCGACTCCAATGAATTGATATCCATTCTATAATAAGGGCACCAGAACTGAACCACATAATCGAGGTGCGGCTTGACTAGCGCAAGATATAGTTGCAATAAGACCTCTGCACTCTTATTACTTACACTTCTAGAAATAAAACCTAATACATAGTCCACGCCAGCAAACACATAAAATGCAACTTATTTGCAGACGATAGTAATCCCTATGCCAGCAACTCAGACCTCCATTCCTTGATGATAACTATGAACACTGAATTGACTAAAGTTAGGACCTGGGTAATACGTAATAAACTGACCTTAAACCTTAAGAAAACCCACTACACGATCTTTCACAGAAAGAAAAACTTACCACCAGACTTGGACCCCAAGTACCTTGGTGATACAGTCCTCAAACGCGAACAAAATACTAAATTCTTCGGAGTTATTGTTGATGAAAAACTTAACTGGAGAAACCACATCCAAGCCATTCACAGTAAAGTCAATAAACAGTCGGGTATCATGTATCACACTCGACAGTCACTCACTTTCACAGCAATGGAAGAAATCTATCATGATCTTGTTTACCAACACCTGATACACTGTCACACACTATGGGGGGGGGGGGGGGGGGTGGGCTCTGGTTCTTCAAAAACACAATCCCTGGTTACTGCACAAAAGAGAGTTGTGCAGACAATGACCTACTTGAAAAAAAACAGATCACACAAACGAACAATTTGATAAATTTAAATGTTAAAATTCGAAGATATTAACACCTTCTGCTGTGCCCTCTTTGTTTACAAATCTGTCAATCACTTGCTTGACAACAATTATTTCCAGTTCCGGAATAATCAGAGATACAACTTAAGCACCAAGAGCTACTAAGACCACCCCCCATTCGCTCCTCTCAGTCCCAGACCTCCATAAAATATCATAGTGTGAAGGTGTGGAACAACTTACCCCCACCCATCCAAGCAAAGACTTTTTTTTTTTTTTTACGGAGATTAGCCCACCAGGGCACAGGTCACTGACCCACATCGGGATCTGGGGGGCGAAAATGTAATAATAATAATAATAATAATAATAATAATAATAATAATAATAATAATAATAATAATAATAACAATAATAATAATGATAATAATAATAATAATAATCAAAATAATAATAATAATAATAGTAATAATAATAATAATAATAATAATAATCTATATATATATATATATATATATATATATATATATATATATATATATATATATATATATATATATATATATATATATATATATATACATATAAAACAAAGAAGTATGTAATAATAAATAATAATAATAATTAACGGTTTATTGAAAGAACTTGGCAGCCAGAAGGCTGAAAATATACAGTTACATATTTGGGGAATGGGTTTCGAATTACAAATAATATACAAGTAACATAAGTGATATAAATAAGATATATAACAACTAGATGGGGAAAAGCTCAAACTACAGTGCATTTCAACATAGTGACAGTGCAAGGAGTAGTGTTTACTGGGAGTGAATACACTGGTCTATTACAAGTTATTGATAATTTTTACAATGGTTGGGACTGGGCTGTTCTTATAGCGATCAGTTCGTGCACGTATGGGCTGGATGCGGTTGTGGTGTCGAACAGCAATTCTCGGGCTAGGGATCTCAGGT
Source organism: Homarus gammarus (assembly GCA_958450375.1). Taxonomy (NCBI): domain Eukaryota; kingdom Metazoa; phylum Arthropoda; class Malacostraca; order Decapoda; family Nephropidae; genus Homarus; species Homarus gammarus. Next base: position 506,600 of record CAUDMG010003838.1, read on the forward strand.
GGTAGTAGGAGCCGGTGTCGAGGATGGTGTAGAAGCTTCTTACCAAATTTGCAGATGAGGTCGTGGTGATGGTCAGTGAGAGTCGAAAGGGTCAGTGTGTTGAGCGCTTCTTGATATGTCGAGTAGGAAAGGGAGAGAATAATCTTGCATGCCCTCTTTTGCACTTTTTCTAGGTGTTTACGTTGTGTGGCATTTAGGGAGGAAGACCAGGTGGGGGAGGCATAGGTGAGCTTGGGAAGTATGAATGTTGTGTAAACACTGAGGAGCTCGGGTGCAGGAACTCCGAGGGACTTGAGTCGGCGGAGGAGGTGGAGACGGAAACTGGAGGATTTGATAACTTCACTGACGTGTGGTTTCCAATTTAGTTTGTTGTCTATGGTGACGCCGAGGAGCTTCGTGGAATCTACAACCTGGAGTGTGTTCGGACCTAGAGTAATGGAAGGAGGTGGGATAATGTCGGAGGAGAGGTTGATGTGCATAACCATGGTCTTGGTATGGTTGATGGTGACATGGTTGTTGGTGGCCCAGTTTTGGAGACTGTTCAATAAATCCTGAAGGGCGGTATAGTTGGGAGCAGAATTGTTGACGCTGATCCCAATGGTGGAGTCGTCGACATATTTCCAGCGAGCAGGGGTTTCTCTTAGGGCATCATTGATGAGCATAAGGAAGCAGAGTGGTCCCATCTTGGTGCCTTGGGGGACGCCACAGGTGAGTGACTGAAAGGTGGAGACAGCCCCTCGGAAGCGTACAGCTTGGCGTCGGTCACTGAGGAAGTCAGTAAGCCATGGTATAAGACTTCTCCGAAGCCCGAGGTCAATAGCTTTGTTGATGATTATATTGTGGTCGACTAGGTCGAATGCTTTAGTGAAATCAATGAAGACGACAGCTACAGACGTTTTTCGTTTCTCGAGATGGCGGTATATGTAATCGAGAAAGCTGACAAGACAGTGAGTGGTGGAGGAAGTTTTCATGTTGCCAAATTGCTGAGGGTCTACGACTCCTGCAATATCAGCATAAGCCCAGTCGAACACAAAACTTTCACAGATTAGGCTGGGTATTGGGGTGATTGCAATAGGTCGTAGCTGATTTCAGGATTGTGGGCTGGTTAACTTGGGCACTGGTGATACATAAGAGGTCTTCCAGTCAGCTGGGCATCTGGCTTGACTGAGAGAAGCATTGATGATGGAGCATAGGGGTTTAGCAAGCTCCGGGGAGAACTCCTTGAAGAGTTTCATTGGTAAGTCAATGGGGGTGGTAGAGCGTTTTAATTTTAGTTTGTCCAGGCGTTTTGCTACTTGAAATTCTTCTACTAAGTCAGTGGGAAGGGGGTCTGGTAGGTCTGTGTGTTTGTGTGTTTGTGTGTGTGTCCGCACGAGAATCTCGGAAACTACTTTACCGATGTGCAGTGATGATGGATGGTGTTATATGTAGTGATGATGGATGATGTTATATGTAGTGATGATGGATGGTGTTATATGTAGTGATGATGGATGGTGCTATATGTAGTGATGATGGATGGTGTTATATGTAATGATGATGGATGATGTTATATGTAATGATGATGGGTGGTGTTATATGTAGTGATGATGGATGGTGTTATATGTAGTGATGATGGGTGGTGTTATAAATAGTGATGATTAGACAGTAAAATAATAACAGTTTAATGCTAAAAAATATACTTTGCTGTACCGTTGTAGTGGAACTTACATACACCGTTAATGAACTATTGATGGAAGAAGTTTTTGGGACTGAACAGTAGTTGCAAACAGGGAGTTCCTCAGAGAGACAGACTACTCAGTTGAAGTTCTGGTGAATTTTCTCGAAGAAAATGAGCCTCACCTGGTGCCTGATTAAGCGAATGCTTATGAACAGATCTTGCAAGTGATACAAGCGGAGCAGGGAGGTATGATCTTTCTCGATGCACCTGGCGGGACAGGAAAAACATTCCTGATCAACCTTTTGTTGACCAAAGTACGTCATCAGGGGAAAATTGCTCTTGCTGTGGCATCCTCAGGCATTGCTGCAACACTACTAGAAGGAGGACGTACAGCACACTCAAATTTTAAACTGCCTCTCAACCTCGCTCACAATGAGAATCCAGTGTGCAACGTTAAAAAAGGATCGGCAAAGGCAAAACTCTTAGAAAAATGCAGCCTCATAGTCTGGGATGAATGCACTATGTCTCACAAGTTAGCGTTTGAAGCACTGGACAAGACCTTGCAAGACATACGAGAAAATGACCAGCTCATGGGTGGCATTACAATGGTCATTGCTGGAGACTTTCGCCAGACCCTACCTGTCATTCCTCGAAGCACTCCAGCTGATGAACTGAATGCGTGCCTCAAGGTATCATACCTTTGGAGAAGTGTTCAGACACTCACCCTATCCACAAACATGAGAGTACATCTACAAGGAGATCAGGATGCTGGACGGTTTGCAAACCTTTTACTACAGATTGGGAATGGAACTTTCCCTGTTGATTCAGAAGGATAAATAATCATTCCTCAAGGATTTCGAAATGTTGTAAAGTCCTCAACTGAGCTCACTAACATGGTCTACCCAAACATTATTCACCACTACAAGGATCACAAGTGGCTGCGTGAACGCGCAATTCTGGCACCAAAGAATGAAACAGTAGCTGAAATCAACATGACTCTACTCAGATAGCTTCCAGGCAGTGACACCTCATTCAATTCGGTTGATACAGTAATCGACCAGGACCAAGCAGTCCAGTACCCTGCAGAATTCCTTAATTCTTTGGAGCCCGCTGGAATCCCTCCTCACCACCTCACTCTCAAGATTGGAACTCCTATAATGCTCTTAAGAAATCTTGAACCACCAATCCACTGCAATGGCAAAAGACTGGTGGTGACGAACATGATGCCACATGTACTGGAAGCTACAATACTGACAGGAAAAGCAAAAGGAGAGGACGTTTTTATACCAAGGATACCTCTTATCACCACTGACCTGCCATTTGAGTTCAAGCGACTTCAGTTCCCGGTTAAAGTGAGCCTTGCCATGACCATCTACAAAAGCCAGGGACAGTCCTTAAAGATGGTTGGCCTAAATCTGGTGTTTCCTTGCTTCTCTCATGTTGGATGCGCCAGAGTGGGAACTGGCAAAAATCTGCACATACTTGCTGCTAATGGCAAAACCAAAAATGTGGTCTACCTAAATGCACTACAGTGAGACAATGTGGAGCCTCCCGGAGGGTGGCGTCCTACCGTGGCCTAGCGAAAGAGCTGATTACGCTAATAATAATAATAATAATAATAATAATAATAATAATAATAATAATATAATAATAATAATAATAATAATAATAATAATAATAAATCATAGTAGATAAAATATATAATAAAAATACAAAATTAAAATTAAAATAATAATAATTCAAAGTAATAAAATTGAAAATAAAAATTACAATTTAAAATAAAATAATAAAATACTGATAACATTAATAATAACTGTAAAAATAATAATATAGAACAATAAAGAAATAGTGAGCAACGACATATGTATGTTGTGTTGCCAAAGTAGGATAAACAATTGAGACCCTGCAAATATCTATTGTCTAAGTATTAATATTTTTTTTAATACCTACTATATATACCTGCTTTTATTGTACCATCAAAACCGCTTTATCAGCAATTATCATGTAGATAGAAAAGAAATTACCATTGCAATAAATATATTTGCCAACTAGACATAATCCTGACAGCTCTGTCCTCTTGTTCAAGCTTAATACTGTACAACCGCCCTAGCAGCTAACGAGTCGATCAGTGGGGAAAAGGATAAAAGTAAAAAAACACTCCTATCCATCTTCGGGCAATATCACTTACTGTTCTAGAATGAACAATGGGAAAAGGGTAATTTGCATTAGTTTACACAACTCTGTTTGAAAGTCAAAACTATGTTTTTCTAGTGTATTTTTGTGTTTTGATTGGTTCTGACCTTGATTTCCGTCGGATAGTGCCTGTTTTTTTTAGTTATCGGGTGTTTTGGTTGGGGCGTTTTCCGACAAAAATCATGGCCAAACGAATACAAAATACACCAAAAAAGCACGAGAAAACATATAAGCCGAACCTTTTTTTTGGATGACCTACCTAACCTGACCTAACTCTCACGGGGTGCAGGGCTGTCAGAGCTCACCAGAGCACCGCTCCGGCACCTCTGTTTTGATCAATCAATATCGCCTACTCCTTGTTCCCTCCCGGGGAACTCCCCAACAGGGGGTAGCCATGACGTGTACGGGAACGTATTGCGCATGACGATTTGTGAAGGAAACACGCAGAGTGGGAGGTCGGGTAGGCGATAATGGCAGAAGATTAATGGAAACAGTTGAGAAATATCTGGCATGCACTATCTCCGTTATTATACGTTTGCGACGGTAATTTAATGGAATAAAATTATCTTAAAATTAGACGTCTTTTTTCGAACATGAAAATAGATTTGGGGTAGGAAAGTTGTGTGCACGAATGCAAAAATACCGGGATAACGACTTAACACTCATGGCATTATAGAAGAAAATCGATTTCTAACTAAAAAATAATCATAGTGACTTTAAATTTTATTTTGTTTGTGTGCGTTCTCAAGGACTGAAACTGTGCCTACAATACACCATTCACAGGGAGATATTGTGTACGCAGTCACAGACGACAACTCTACAGATAACAGAGAGTAGATAAGTACTGTTCTTTTCCTCTCTTTACTTTTTTAAACAGGTGTAAATCTCTACAGTCTGCACCCCGCCCACCCCGACCCCCACAACAACAACAACCATGAGTTTGATATGTGATTACTGCAGGGAGACGTCGGATATGGAGGATACAGGCCTGACTAATGCAACGTTTAGGAAGTTACTAACTGCCGTAAAGCATGAGGGCTGTTGCTGGTATTGCCCTGGCTGCATAGTCAAGGTGAATGAGGCGATTGCAAGCCATAAGGGAACGAGTTCTCTCCGGACGAAGAAAGATGAAGCAGGAGCCCTGCTGCTTGCCAAACTGGAGCAAGCTGGGAAAGACATCCTTGCTAAGACTGAGGAAGTAGCCGATAGAATGGAGGTGGTTGCTAAAAGGAGTTATGCTGCCATATTAGCAGGGCCACGGGAGGGGGCGGGGAGTAATGCAGGATCAGAACAGGTTCTACAGCAGATTGGGACTCTGAAGAAGTGTGTCGAAGAAAGGAAAATTAACGGACCTACTGTTAGGGGAGAGGAGGAACACCAGGAACGTTTCCAGCGCAGGAACAATGTAATAGTTTTTGGAGTCCCAGAGAGCCAGGCGGAGGGAACTGTGAGTAAGGTAACACACGATAAGGTGCTGTTTCCAAAAATTTGTACAGAGGTTCTGGAAATTCCAACAACCCCTCAGGATGTGAGGAGGCTGGGACAAAAGCAGGGGGATAAGCCTCGTCCCCTCAGGATCACATTAGCGAGCGGAGAAGAGAAATGGCAGGTTATTAGGCAGGCAAAAAACTGAGCAAGGAGCGAGGCATTTCGGGATGTATTCATTCACCCAGATAGCACGGCAATACAGAGGGAACAGTACAAGAAGCTCCTGCAGGACTTGAAGCAGAAGAGGGAGGAGTCAAGGAAGAACGGGGACGGGTGTACATGTGTGAGGGGGCGGGCTCTCGATCTGCCACCAATGTGAGGGGGCGCATTCTTGAGCTGCCACCCATGTGAGGGGGCGGATTCTTGGTCTGTCACCAATGTGAGGCGGCCAGTTCCCTCTCTGTTTCTACACCACCCTCATCTTATTTACTTCTCTTAGTTCTTACTCTTACTCAGTTCCGTCACCTATTCTTGGGTAGCATGGACATTCTTTTGGTAGCATGGTCATTATTTTGGTAGCCTGGGCATTCTTTGGGTAGCATGGTCGAGGGTCTAGGCACGTGAATATGGTAATTTTGGTATCAGGTCACTTGGATGGAAATAAAGGTAAAATACTGTGGGAGAAATGAATACACCTAAAGTACTCTAAAAACAAATTTATTAATATGCAATCAATGGGGAAAGATTTTGTATTAATCATATGATTACCAGGTTCACCTCCTGGGCTTAGTGCAAACTCAGTTCCTTCTTATTTACTCTTACTCATAACATTACTGGTGGTACATTACATGGCACTCATTGTAGATTATTCAACATATACGTAAACAATGACACTAGTATATGCAAGGGTCCACTACCCAACATGGGATAATTATTTCCAACTAATTATCCCTAACATACATGTTACAACATTCTCTGTGGACATATACTTCCAAGGAGTAACCCAGGGTAGAACACTAGGGCTCGCGGCCTTTGTTATTGTGGAGTAGCCAGACACATGGCGGGTCTGGGGTCTGGCCCAACGAAGCCTTGGGGCACATTAATCAAGCCGCATCGGTGCCATCTTCTCATATATGACCCCGGCTGGACATCTAATACATCCGAGGCCGTTGTTGGATGGTAGAGCGATTCAAGAACCACAATGGGATCGGGAGGCAAACGGGGCAGCGTCAGGGGACCTGTATGGATGAAGGGACGGGCACTCACTAACTGTGACAACAACATTACGTTTCAGGGGACGTTAAAGACGTAAATATGACTTCACACAGAGCATATCGACTACGTTACTGTAACACTTGCACAATCAACTATTAATTGGGTCAAATCACTTAAAGATGGGCGAATTACAACACAGAGTGGAATGGCATACCTGTATGGATGAAGGGACGGGCACTCACTAACGGTAGAAATGCCCGCGGGGCCTCACTCAAAACAGGCCAGGGAGTCCACCTACTTCTATTACGATGAATTAATTTACGGTACACTCTGACGTTGAAATTGAGACTATGAACTCATTTTCATTCTCTACTATTATCTTCACTAACAATGCTCTGACTCAGCTATCAAAAGCAAAATTAAATTGATTACAAAGGGTTGGATGGCAACAGGTCCCAACATACAGCATCTACTCCCATAGACCAAGACGGGGGAAACAGAGAAAACGGGGGACGTTTCCCCTGGGGGACTCAGAAGATTTTGTGGACGTTTGAGCGTAATATGAATCCTTAAGGTTTTCAGGTTAGCTCTTATCATGACCATTACACATGGGTTATACTCAGGGGGAAGGTAGTGGAAGCAAGTGTGCCAACACAGGGCCAGGGGGCAGCAGCGCACCCTCCACCCGCTCTAACCCCCACCCGGGAGGCGGCACCAGCTTCGCCTGCCGGACAGGAGGAGGCGAGAACCGTGTAAACAATGACATTTCTAACCACACCCTGCAAAATACAGTGTACTTAGCAAATGCTGCAGCTTCTGCGAATGGTGGGGGGGAGGGGGGAGCGGGGTTACTACTAAGAGCAGAGACGTTACCAAGAACAAATTCTGGCTTGAATGTCATGTACACTAATACTGACACGTTTCTCGATAAGAGAGAGGAGTTTGAAACACTACTAAGAGTACACCAACCAGATATCGTAGGAGTTGTAGAACTGTTGTACAAGAACAGGAGAATCGACCCAGAGGAATGTGAGTTCTTGTATTGCTGGATATGACTCATTTACGAACCTTTCTCAAGAAACTTGCAAGAGGGGTGTGGTTATCTATGCTAGGCAAGACCTTAGAGCCAGCCAGGCGAGGGTACAGGGAGAGGATGTTTTTGAAGAGTCCAAGTGGTGTAAAATTAAATTAAAGGGAGGGGACTTACTTATCGTCGGGTGTATCTACAGATCCCCAAACTGTGGCCCACTAAATCAAAGGAACTTAAGAACTTTAATAAACAACGCGGCAATGCTCAACCCTAGCCACCTCCTTATCATGGGAGACTTTAACTATGGCGACATCGACTGGAGAAACGAGTCCACCCCAAATGACTTGAATAACCCTGCTACTCTTTTTGTAGAAACTCTGAGAGATAATTTTCTGTTCCAACATGTTAGAGACCCGACACATTACAGAGGGGAGCAAACACCCAAGCCAAATAACCTCACATATCAAACGAGGAGGGTATGGTGGCCAAACTGGAACACCTTGCCCCAGTTGGTACCAGTCACCATATAGTGCTGTCATTCAGATTTAACTGTTACCTAGTTCAGGATAAGGCCAGGCCAAGGTGCAAATATTACAAGGGAAATTACAATGGGATGAGGGAAGAGATGAGTGGTATCAACTGGCCTGACTCATTAAGGTACAAGAACGCAGACACTACGCTGAATATCATAACTAGTAAAGTGACCCATTTGATCGATAAATATATACCCAAGACCAAACCCAGTGCTTCTAGGAATACGAGAGGATCCCTACACATGAACCATGCAGCAGTCGACAAAATTAAGAAGAAAACCCAGAAATTCAAGACTTGGGTTGGGTCAAACGATGAGCAAGACAGGAGGATGTATACCAGAGCCAGAAACCAAGCAAAGACAGAGCGTAGAAGGGCTGAAAAGGAGTTCCAGAGGCTGGTTGCAAGCGAGGTCAAGTCAAGCCCAAAGGCGTTTTACCGCTATGCAAAGTCGAAATTGAAAACGCGAGTAGGAGTATCAGACCTGAGGCTTGTGGATGGTAGTTACGCAGATTCTGACCAGGATAAAGCCTAGGCATTGAACAGCTTCTTTTCCTCGGTGTTCACAAGAAAGGATGCAACGGTTCGACACAGCACTGACCCACATTGTGTTCACTGAAGAGGGTATTAGAAATAAACTGTCCAGGCTAAAGGTCCATAAGAGTCCCGGTCCTGACATGGTGCATCCTAGAGTGCTAAGAGAGTTGTGCAACGAGCAGGCAGAGCCCCTGAAGATCCTGTTTTGTAAATACCTGGATGAACAAAAGGTCCCCAGTGAATGGAAAGTGGCTTATGTGAGTCCTATCTTCAAGAAGGGCGATCGGCACTCCACGAACAACTATAGACCAGTGAGCCTGACCAGCATAATATGTAAAGCACTTGAAAATATTATCAGAGATGCCTCAATGGAACATCTAATACGAAACAATCTTGAAAAGGATTGCCAACACGGTTTTATGCCGGGGCGCTCCTGCTTAACACAATTGCTCAAGGTATTGGATATTTGGACCCATATTCTGGAAAGGGGTGGTAATATCGACAATATTTACCTAGATTTTGCCAAGGCTTTCGACAGTGTACCCCATGAAAGGCTGAAAATCAAACTGGAAGGGTACGGAATTCGGAGAAATGTCCTTGCATGGATAGAAGACTTTCTACATGACCGCAAGCAGTGTGTGTGGTGATTAATGACACGAAATCGTCATCCGTACCTGTCACAAGTGGGGTACCACAGGGCAGTGTGTTGGGCCCGCTGTTGTTTGTTTGTTTCATAAATGACATGCCTGACGTTGTATTCTCCTCCATACAAATGTTTGCCGATGACGCTAAGTTATTTCGGGAAATTAAGAACCAAGCTGACTGTGAAGAGCTGCAGAAGGACCTCTGTGGGCTCCAGGAATGGTCGAAGGAATGGCTGCTGAGATTCAATGTCACGAAGTGTAAGAGGATGCACCTGGGGCGTACCAACGGTAAGGAGGCGTATCATATGTCCCAACGGGATGAGGAAACTGCTCTAGTTGAGACTGAATGTGAGAAGGACCTAGGTGCATATGTTGACAATGAGCTGAAGTTCTCGGGCCATTGCGAGAAGAAGGTAAACCAGGCAAATAAATTATTGGGTCTTATAAGAAGGTCGTTCAGATATCTAGACGGTCCGTCCCTCTTAACGATCTTCAAGAGTGAAATGCTTCCCCATGTGGAGTACTGTCCCTATGCTAGGAACTGTCAGTTGATTGAAAATGTTCAAAGGAGGGCCACCAGACTGGTGCCTGCACATCGGCACCTCAGCTACCCTGAGAGATTGGCGCGCCTGAACTTGCCTAGCTTATATTACAGACGGGCAAGGGGGGACCTAGTTGAGGTGCATAAGCATCTCAGGGAGCACTACTCAGTCGAGTGTCCTTAGTTGGAGCTGACGGACGCTTGCCTCACAAGGGGTCACAGCTCAAGACTGAAGAAGCCGCAAGTCCAGAAAACTGTGAGGGCAAACTTTTTCGGAGTGAGGGTTGTAAACTCTTGGAACAATCTACCAGAGAGTGTTGTGACGGCACCGAGTGTGAGCTCTTTCAAGACAAGACTTGACCAACACTGGAGCGGGTTCAGGTACATTCAGGAGCCGGTGCATGCCCAGTATTTGCCAACAGTGCTTGACAGAGACGTGACCGATCGCCCGGGCGGCTAGCAAGCCGATCTTTTGGTGAAGAGGATAAATGAAAAGGAAAACTGCTCAGAGACGTGACCGATCGCCCAAGCGGCTAACGAGCCGATCAGTGGTGAAGAGGATAAAAGTAAAAGTAAGTACAAGTAGTGATATGATAAAAAATATGAAATACCTATTGGGATAAAAGCTCCTACCACGGAATAACGTTACTAACAATCCAACATAATATATCAGCTAAAAAAGGAATTTGTTAGTAGTTTTCGTAGTCGATCTAAAACGAATCTTTACCTTCATTTTTACACTTGTTGTTTGCTTGATATTTATGAAAACGATACCACAATGCAGAGAATTTGACCTAACCAACCTTATCGGGGGGCATATTAAGCAGAAAGAACTTACTTGGTTATTATCAGGTACCAATGGTAGCACTTTTCTTGAAACAGCATTGTGTAATTTTATGTCTATTGTGGACGTCACAGTATGATCGGTTGTTGCGCTGAAACACACATCTTGTTCACTGTCAGTTCTCAGCCGCATTTTGAACACTTGTATGTCCTGCCAACTAGTTCATGTTGACAGATGAACTTGTAGGGGTATCGAGATATTAATGTTGTCTATCACTCAGGATGGAAGGAAACTCTAATGTGGTTTTCTTGTATAATATATAAGTTGTATGATAGACAGTCTGGTGCTGGAGGTGCCGTGTGGTGAGGGGCTGCTCAATAGAGACGTTCGGTGAGTAGCGTGTTGAAGGAGGTAGATGTGCAGGAGCTTCATTAGAGAAGATGTTGCCTGTTGCTGGCCTCCTGGTTGAATGAATGCTGGACAGCTAGGAGCTTGCTGGAGGAGGTGTTGCGTGTTCAGGAAGATGGGCCAGAATGAGAGTTGGTTGGTGAGGAAGCTCAGAGAAGGACAGCTGGTGGGTCGCCATGCTCGCTGGCGGGAGCGAGGACCACCAGGCAGGCGAGGAGAAGTGAAGGGAGCCAGGCAGCGGCGGAGGAGGAGGAGGAGGTGTTGCTTGTTCAAGAAGAATGGTCGGAATGAATCTCAATTAAGTTGTTTGGGATTTCTGGCCTCTTCGCCGTTAGGCTATTTCGGCCGATGCATCTCAATGGAGAGACAGAGCTTATATACCCAGCAGCAGCCGCCAGTCCTCTATGAATCATGTTGGGAAAACCCAGAAAGTCGCCGGTGACTAGTTTCGTTGCTAAGATACCGTAGCATCTGGTTGGTTGCTAGGGAAGGCGGTAGCAGGTGGTGGCTGTGGCTACGCAGTTGTAGGTAGTTGTAGGGGAGACGTCCACTACAAACTCTTGCAGACGATCTTCATCCTCCACAAGCACAGATAACTTGCTGCAGTGCGATACCGAACACGACGCCATAACAACACCATTGAAAAACAAAATTACTATCTTCTTCAGGGCTCAGGCCTCCTTGAGGAAGAACAATAAGTATAGGAACATACAGTACAGTTCACGTGTAATGCAATGCTACTCGAAAGAAATTCGAAATGTATCCAAAACCATAATATGGAATTCGAATTGAACTATATGAACTCAACCTTTATACATAAAAGATTAACAAACCACGTGCGAAAATAAAAAAGAACAAAAGGGATTTGCGCATCCATAAACAAAGAAATCAAGAAGTGAAGCCTATGAAATTATAAACAAAAGACAACCCAGCCAATATTACTGGTAATAAAACCCCCGATGAAGTTTATAAACATCTCGGAAGGCAGTGCTTTACACTACTTAATACTTAGTCGACTGTCGACTGTCCATACCTGGAGTAGGCGGATGTCTCAGATCTAGCATAATTTTATGCTATTACCATAAACTGAGCAGAAATTTTGAGACACATAATTTTAGCATATTTCACAATTTAGCATAATTCTAACATAATTTTGGCGTATCTGGCATTAATCCGGAATAATCTAACCAAACTGGAGCAATTACAGAGAAATGTGTTACTTACAAAAATTAAACCGTATCTAAGAAAACAATACACGCTGGTAAGCAGTCCTCTCAGCTCTCACCACGGTCTTGGGCTGCAAAAAAATGTAAAAAAAAATAAATACAAAATAAATTCAGCGATTTCGCCACTTAGGGCGGTGAACTCGTTCACCCATATACAGTAAGTGTGCCGCCCATCTCTAGTATTAAAATCCTTGCTTATTGGCAAACTAGATATATTTCTGGAGCTGATATCATTTTCATCTACCAATGCGGATCTGTGCAGCATCTCCGAATGGGCAGGTAGAAACTTGGTTAAATTTAATAGTCATAAAACTCAGCATTTACCAATTACACTTTCCAGATTAGATGATCTCCCACCAATCACATTTCAGGACGCAATCATTCTGCCAAGTTCTAAAATAGATATGCTTGATCTCACGGTCTCACCATTTACTCTAATATGTCATGGAAGCCACACATCCACAGCATTGCTAAAGCTGCCTCCCGAAAGCTGGAAATGCTGTGCAGATGCCGTAGCTACTTCACTCCTTAGAGCAGTTGCATCAAGTTTATACGGGATTCATTCCTCCTAACTTGGAGTACTGCTCTCATATCTGGGGTGGCTCTTCTGTCCACTTGTTAGGTAAGGTGGAATCAAAGGCATTTCGTCTTATTGACTCTCCTCCTTTAGTTGATAATTTCTCTTCCATTTCTCTTCCCCGCAATGTTGCTTCACTTTCTCTCTTTTACAGGTACAGTATTTAACGGGCATGTTCAGTGGATTTGGCATCCTGTGTACCGTCGGCAAGGCCGTGGGTTCGTAACGCTCGTCTTGCTCGCGGTGCCCACCGTTTCTCTATGTATGTCAGTCACATTAGAATAACCCATTTAGAGTATATCCTTCTTTCCTCACACAGCCAAACTTTGGAATGCTCTGCCTTCTTCTGTGTTTCCATACTTGTTACCGCCACAGAAAGATAAACTAGAAGAGAGAGAGAGAGGGATAACCACAATAAGATAAACTAGGCGAGAGAGAGAGGGTGAGATAAGAGATATAGTGTTGACAACGAATTTGCTTAGGTGTTTCAAAACGAAACATATGGCCCTCGCCTCGGGGCTGCGATTGCCCTCGAGGGTAGTCTACCGATTTCTACAGGACAGACAACATGTTGGTTCAGACCACTAGACCCTAAAACGTGAGTGACCGTGAAGTATTAGAATCTGCTAAGAAACTCTAAATAACTTTAATAAGTATATTTATGTACTGTAATTTGATCATATTATACCAATTGTCTCCTGTATCAACAGTTATAACATGTGAGTTATATTTAAGATGTTATATTGATTGTATTATTCATACTATGTGTCCTGAGATAACAGCATTTGTTATATGAGAATTGTTCTTTGACAGGTTTTGACAGAATTATATGGTACGCGTCAATGCACTGGAGCGGGTTCAGGTACATTCAGGAGCCGGTGCATGCCCAGTATTTGTCAACAGTGCGTGACAGAGACGAGACCGATCGCCCGGGCGGCTAACAAGCCGATCAGTGGCGAAGAGGATAAAAGTAAAGTAAAAAGTAAAAGTTGAGGGTTTATTTCTCCAGCAACAAGCCAATGACGCTCCTATGAGCGTTAACAATACTCATACAATCTGTCTTACTTCAAAAAGCTGGTTTTCCGGCATTTTCGTGGTGTAGATTAATATAATCTCTTTATTTTCTATTTTTAATTTCTTTTTACTCTTATTTTTTCGTCCCCTAGGCCCCGTTGTAGGTCGATTACATGTCTCCGGGTGGGCTATTCCCCGTAAAAAAAATCAAACCGTAGTGTTGTATATATTTTTCCTTAATTCTCAAGTGTTCCTTCCATTGTTTGTAAATGTAATGCTAGTTTTTGATTCCGTGTAATTCCTCCACTTTTCTAAGCTCCATTGTTTCATTTTCTGCGTAAAATTTTCTTTATTTATGTGTTAGAAGTTCCACATGTTACTTTCACGTCTGTGGAGTTTCATTTGTTCAGTTCGATGTGTTGCCAAGGCTGGTCGGCGGAGGTTGTTAGCTGCCCCGTGTTTGTTTACCTTCAGCCGCTGCCGACCCGACCACCCCATGTTGAGTAGTTGACGTCTAATATAGACACTACGGAAGAAGAAACTTGTGGCATGTTACAGATACTCTGAGTCTTCCCAAATTAATTGTCCAGGGTGGAGAACTATGGAAGCCTACACGCTTTATATGTCTTGTGGAGCGAACCAAACACCCCTTGGTGTTGATTGGGGTCCAGATGGGATAGTGTGTTATGCTGCAAGTACTGGGGTACTGCTGTGTGATCCAAAGGTAGGCCTGTATTGACGTACACATAAACTGAATTATTTTATTTTGTTGGAAACAATGAATGGTAATTATTTACTACTTCACAGCTGCTGATTTTTCATAGAAAACGAATTTAAAAATGCTGCAATTTCACTGTATTTTATAGTGGACACTATTGTAGTTATGGCAAATGTGTTATAAAATGTTTATTTAAATGTTTGTTAACCTAATCTAACTTAACCCAACCTAACCTTAACATAACCTAACCCTAAACTAACCTTAAACTAACCTAACCTTACCTTAGTTGAAAAGAAAAACAAGTGGCCAAAGCATTGTTAGAAGACCTCACCAGCCTAACCAAAGAAACCAACCTAACTTTACCTAACTTCCTAGCCATGTGGCTCTGCCCCCTAGACCCCCCGGTATATTATAACAGAAAGAACATTATTATATGGTGAAATTTTACGTTTTTTTTTTAACGTGAGAGAAGCCGTCTGGACTGAGCAGCTCATAAACAGACACTGAGCGGGCGCCTTACCGATTTATCGCTGCGCAAGATGAAGTAGTGCAACTAATGCAAGCCTAGGGGCCTATTTATCTACCAAACGAATCATTTTCAACAAGAAATGAACATCATTTCCAAACTCACTGATGAAATTATTGTAAGAAAAGAAACATCAAAACAACTCACGTGGCAGCAGGTATCTTGTCAATATTAACCAAGTTTTCTTGCCTTTAAAAATTCACAAAAGATGTAGGAGGAATGTGTTGTGCATAATTTCTCTTATGCTTTCTACAATTTAGCATTGGTTTGTTTTAAAGATTTAATTTTAGATACAGTTATGTTCTGTAGCTAATTTATTGTTCATAAAATGAAGAAAACTAACCTAGCAAACCAAACATAAAATGCTAAATTTTTTTTCTCCTGATTTTCTTGGTCCGAGGTCATCCATGTTATGAGAGATTTAGGCTGGGAACACGGGGTGCAGGCAGCAGAAGAGGGGAAATTGGAGATGCTAATGTCCTGCCTGGTTGTTAATCACCTTACCTTGATTCAGGAAAAGTCTCAACCTGTATTTCCCAGAGAGTGATGATGGGGTTGACCATTCTGAAGCTCTATTTGAGCTACGGACAGATTACGCAAAAAAAGCAGCCTTCAAGACATTAGCACACATCATGGATTTCTGGGTTACACTGCTGGATATTCCAGAATAGAAGTTGGCTGAACAGGTGACAACCATGTTCGTGCAGATGCCAACATCATATATGTGTGAGCAAGGCTTCTCAGTTTTAGTTTTATTCAAAGAAAAGGAACACAATTTTGAATGTGGATCTCCTCATGCACCTGGGACGCACTCCAAAGTCGCCTGATGCTGCAATTTCAGCTGATAGCGGACAAACTACAACAGCTGCCAAGCTACTGAATTGCCAAAACATTCATAATTATGCCTATGGTTCTTTAATTTATTATTTTCCTTTAATTGGTTTAATAAAAAGTAATTTTGTTCTGAATGGAAAATTATATACAGTAAACCCTCGAAGATCCAGACCCGGGAAATCCGGATTTTGGAAGATCTTAACAAAAAATTTGGGGATTCTGGGCTAAGAAGCCTCCTAGAAGCTTCCTTAAGAAACATTCCCAAACCAGAGCAAAGAACAGTTTAGGCCCTTGGGCACTGCTTGACCCATCAGTTGCTTGGACACAGGTCCCCGAGGAGGTGGGAAACATAAACAGAGTTGACAATTGTTGTTTGTGGGAATATTATTTCATTCACTCTAGTAATGATACAAGGTTTCTTATTATGTTATCATAGGTAAATGCTTGGTTTATATATGGTAATTTGTTTATCACTACATAAGTACTGTACTGTATTTTTGGTGTTTCTTATATCATTTAATATTTGCCAGAAAATACTGACGATCGGCTTTTCCGGAAAGGTGGTCCCCCCCTTTTAGTCCAGATCTTCGACTGTTCACTGTATTAAATTATATTACAATTCAAAACGGAAAATAAATACAGTACAAGTGAAACTACTGGGTTTTTTTTCTCTCTCTTAGCAAAAATTGGTTACCACTTGGGGTGAATAGCTTTTTAAGTTTCATCACTAGGGGTGGACGACATCAAAAAAAGGTTGAATAGCACTGCTTTATTGTATTATGTGTATGGGTCCCACTTACTTTTCCTTCTGTATCATGCAAAATGTAGTTCACTCAACCACTTTTTGCATTTTCTTGAGGTAAGAAAGCTTTTACTTTCTAGGGAGAAATTGTCTCAAATTGCTACTAAGGTCTAACCACTCTCACCAATTTACAGAAGGGAGCAGTGACTGGGGCAAGTACAAAGATACACACCAACAAAATTACTTGTGTGCGATGGGTTCAGCCAGTGCCATCTATGGGTCGCACTTTGATTACCACCAGTGCAGATGGAAGAGCTGTGGTGTGGACTGTATCTGAAAAAGAGACAGAGGGTCTGTTTGTTTTACTCCCTCTTGCTGTGTTAGGTATGTATGTATGTATCTATTTCCTTTTAAATTGGACTATATATTAAATCTGCATTTTTTAGCATTTAATGTGCATAATTTTTTATAAGTTACAGCAGACTCTCAATATAGTGCAGTTCTATACCGCACTTTCAATATAGAGCGCCACCCTAAATTACTCCCATTTTTCATTATTGTTTGGTTAGAGTCTCGTTATTGTGTGGTGTAAGCCCCAAAAAATTAAAGAATAAAAAATATGGATCACTGCATTCATCACTTGATGACAAGTGTGTACAGTAAAGTACAGGGAAATTTGTATTGTGACTGAATGTTTTGTTATACCCAACGGTATTATGACTAAAAAAGAGAAAGAGTAAAATAAATATTGCTGCGTCTGGTGGTATTAAGAAGAAATGGCTAGCTATTACCAGTCTTGTGATGAGAAAATTGAAATACCATAAACCCTTCCACTTTAAAAAGCTGGTTTTCCGGCATCTTCGTGGTGTAGATTAACACAGTATAACCTTTTTCTTCTCTATTTTCAATTTCTTCGTTAATTTTTTCGCCCCCCAGACCCCGTTGTGTGTCGTTTGACCTGTGCCCGGGTGGGCTAATTCCCATAAAAAAAATCAAAACAATAATGTTATGCATCCGAGTCTTTAAAAGCTCATTAAAAATCCATGTTATGATCTATTAGTGGGAGAGTATAGGGTATGGGTCTTATTGTCCAAGCTGTCATGTATCCACTAGAGTTGTACCGATACCAATATTTTGACCGATACCAATACCAATATGGTTTTTTGACCGATGCCGATGTCAATCCCAATATTTTGGTTGATACCGATACTTTGCCAATACAGGGGGCCCCCCAAGTTCACGGATTTTTACTTCCTGGTTCTTGGTTATTCATAGATGACACCCTGGATGTACCCAAGACTGTCTGTGGGTAGTTTTAAAGTTGCTGGCATTTTCGCGGCTGGGACAGGGAGCCATTCGTTCTAGAGACAGTAATTTCTTTTACCTGTATTATAAATATGTGTGTGTGTGTGTGTGTGTGTAGACACACACAAAAAACACATACACACACACACAAAACACATACAAATAAATTATAATGGGAAAATCCTCTCACAAATAATCAGAAACAAATTTATTAAAAATGTGAGTCTACTCTCAAGTCCGTGCTCTATTGCAGTACTTTATTAATAGAGCACAGACTTGAGGATAGACTGTCACATTTTTAATAAATTTGTTTGATTATTTTTGAGAGGATTTTCCAATTATCATTTATTTGTTTGTGTTTTGTGTGTGTGTGTATGTGTTTTTTGTGTGTGTCTACACACACACACACACACACACACACACACACACACACATATATATATATATATATATATATATATATATATATATATATATATATATATATATATATATATATATATATATATATATATATATATATATATATATATATATTTATTTATTTATTTATTTATTTATTTATTTATATATATATATATATATATATATATATATATATATATATATACAGGTAGTCGTCGACTTACGACCTATGCGACTTACGTCTGTTCGACTTTACGACCGCCGGTACGACAGTTTTGGCCCCAGCCCCAGTGTAAATAATAAACCAATTGTACTGTAGTATGCAGTGATTTACTTAAACCTGACGACCGTAACAATAATGAACAAAGAAAATGTTGATAAAATATGACTTAAAGATGATTATATTATCATTACACATTACAGTATAATATACGTAAGGTAATTATAACATAGGCCGACTTACGACCAGATCAACTTACGACCGGTCGGCCGTAACCAATCTAGGTCGTAAGTCGACGACTACCTGTATACCGTATATACTCGTCTATAACCCCCCTTCGTATATAGGTCGACCCCGATTTTATGATCAAGAAATCGTTAATTTATGATATTCCTCGTTTATAGGTCGACCCACGTTTTTGAGGGTAAAGGAACAACAAAACCTTCAGGAAAACACTACGTCCTATAAACTTGTTTACCATTTATTATCACGACACTTTACACTGAAACGCGGGTAGTTTCAACAAAAATATTGGATATTTCCATTCAAGTATTTATTCAAGTCAATTAGGAGGGAATATTATTGTAATACAACAGTTTTTTAACTAAACCATTCGAAAAGTGATTACGGTAACATCTTTTGAACGAAAGAAAAGCGAAAGTCATTGTTTTCGTCACGATTTGATCCCACTTTCCACTTTAATACATACGTCATTTCAGCAAAAATATTACATTCCCGTGAGTGTATTATATCAAGCACAGTATGAATAGAATATCATTGTAATATAACAGAATTTTAACCGAAAACTATTAAAAAAACGAGTAACATCTCAAGAACATCGGAAGCTTAGGTAAAGTCTTTTGTTTTCGTCATGTATTTTATCCTATTTTACATTGAAATACATCACGTTTCAGCAAAACTACTATTTATTTCCGAGAATATATTCATTCAGGCGCAGTTTAGGTAAAATATACGTGTGATGTAATAGTTTTTTAATTGAAAACGATTCGAAAAACACGTACCCTCTAGCCCTGTTCAAGGAGAGGACTGGGAGAAGCTGTTTGGTGCTGCAGACGATGACAAGGAAAATGATTTGGATGGATTTTAATGAAAATATTCAGAAATATGGTATCGTAATATTTATTCAAGTCAATTAGGATATTATTGTAATATAATACAACAGTTTTTTAACTAAACCATTCGAAAAGTGATTACGGTAACATCTTTTGAACGAAAGAAAGCCAAAGTCATTGTTTTCATCACAATTTTATCCCACTTTCCACTGTAATACGTATGTCATTTCAGCAAAAAATATTACATTTCCGTGAAGGTATTATATCAACCACAGTATGAATAGAATATCACTAATATAACAGTATTTTAACCGAAAACTATTAAAAATACGAGTAACATATCTTGAACATCGGAAGGTTAGGTAAAGTCTTTTGTTTTCATGTAGTTTATCCTAATTTACATTGAAATACATCACGTTTCAGCAAAACTACTATTTATTTCTGAGAATATGGAAATGTAATATTTTTGCTGAAATGACGTACGTATTATAGTTGAAAGTGGGATAAAATCGTGACAAAAACAATGACTCGCTTTCTTTCGTTCAAAAGATGTTACCGTAATCGCTTTTCGAATGGTTTTCAGTTAAAAACTGTTATATTACAATAATATTCTATCCTAATTCACTTGTGATGTAAAAGTTTTTTAACTGAAAACGATTCGAAAAACACGTGTACTGTCTAGCTGATACGGCAGAGCCCTGGTCGCGGAGGCTTTGTGTTTGTATCGGCCCTTCTTAAGCAGCTTTTAATTTTAGCGTACGTTGAAATTGTGTTTACCGGTGTATTCTTATTTTCTTGCTTCTTATTTTCCAGAAATATGACAAGTTTTTATATAATACAATGTTACGGTACTTTTAATTTACAAGTATTCATTTTTAAAAATATAGAACACACCAAACAAATACTAGTACGGATATTTGCGTGACTCTCCCGCCAAAAAAGACCAAACAGCTGGTACTCTCTCCCTCAGCCCTACCAAAAATAGCCCAACATCTTTCTTGTTTATTCTCTTCCAATTTCTCACTTTAACCGGTATTTTTTACTTCATATTGCCTACATCAGATAAACTACAGTAATTGAGGTTAGATATTGTTATAAATTTGATTACCGGGTCCTGGCAGGTACCGTTAGAACCACCTGACCCTACCAACAGTGTTGCAAGTCAGACAGCATTTTTTTTTTTTTACATTTTTGGTGTCTCCATTTGTTAATTTTTTTTCTGTGGGATTTGCACAATAGTATACTGTTTTACCTACAGTATTGTAAAACGATTTGGGAAAAGAAATACTCGGTAACTTAAAATTTTAAAAGGAAAATTTTGAAACTGGCAACTGTGTGTAGATGATCTGACTCGCATCATATTATGTCATCACGATTAGCCCACGTGTATACTTTATGTTTTACATCCTCCTGTGCATACCATACCATGCATTTGGCTACTTTGGGCTTGCTATGATGACGCAAGAGATCTGCCCTGGCAACTGTACCGACACTCACAGCTGGTGGTGCGTTGGTGCGTCGTTTCCATTGTTTACTGGTAAATATTTTTCAACCTAACGAAACTATTACCCGTATAGAGGTCGACCCCCAACTTTTTGCCAAAAAATTTGGTCTTAAGAACTCGTGCTATACACGGGTATATACGGTATATATATATATATATACATATACATATATATATATATATATATATATATATATATATATATATATATATATATATATATATATATATATATATATATATATATATATATATATATATATATACACAGTGGGGTATGCTATAACGAATCTAATTGGTTCTAGAACCTTGTTCGTTATAGGATTAATCCGTTCCAGGCCCCAAATATGCCCACTTAACACTGAAAAATATAATATGAAATTGTAAAAATTGTTAAAAAGTGCATAAATATACATCTAAACCCCTGAAATAAAGAATATCATTAATACTTGTAATACAAAAACAATAAATTAGTAAAAAAAAAAAAAAAAAATTTTTTTTTTTTTTTTAAATAATGTTCGTTGTAGGAGTTTCGTTCGTTATAGCATTCTCAATTTTATAGGTAAAACCGTTTGTTATAGGAATATTCGTAGAAGGATCCATTCGTTATAGCATACCCCACTGTATATATATACAGTTGTACCCCGCTTAACGCGGTTTCACTTAACGCGATTTCTCATATACGCGGTGCCTCGCCAGAACCGAACTTTCACTTAACGCGGTTCATCTACTCATATACGCGGGAAGCGGCGCGGGCACGATGCGCACAAGGTCGCCAAAGTCATCAAAACATTACCGAGTTCTTCACCCGCCACCCACCACAGCCGGCCCAAGTCAGTGATAGTGATAATTTTAGTGAGGATATGGACTTATATGGACTTTGAGGGGTTTGACAAAGAGGCCCTGCAAGCCTCTGTGGTGGATAGTGATACAATTGATACAAGTGATACAGGTGAGGGCCAATAATCTGCACTCTGCCTCGGAACCAACCCCCCATCCCCGTGTGCCCAGCCATCTTTTCTACTAATGTAAGTGTTAAAAAACCTAATATTATTGATATTTCTCTTAATTATTAATTGTGTGTGCATACCATCATAAAGTGAAGATAATATTTTTACTACAACATAGTTGTGTGTCGTCAAAAAGTGGCGTTTGGGGGTCGGGCCAGTCTCTATTGGAATTAATCCCATATGTTCTGTTGTTCACTTAACGCGGTACCCTGTGGGTTCAATTGACCGCGTTAAGCGGGGTACAACTGTATATATATATATATATACAGTTCGTCCCCGAATTACGTACATCCGAATTACGTACAAACGGCCGATACGTACATCGTTTCTGAAGTCTTTAATTGCAAAAATATTGTCTTAAAAGGGCGAGCAATTTTTAAATTTGGCGGGCGAGCCAGCCGCACCGCGCCGCCACTATCACTGACCATGCAGACGACACGCTAGACGCACCAAAACAACAAGTGTGGTCATTGTGCATACAGTACTTCTCCTGTGAATTTCTGCCCTATTTTGTACACTTTACTCTGTGTGCAATGACTGGTGTAAAGCGTAAGAGTGGTGAAGCCAGTGGGAGGAGTAGTGTTCAAAAGCTTACCGTCCTCTGGCGCGCCGGTCCCAGAGAGGACGGCGCTGTACAGTACGTTTGTTTACTCCAGGTCTCGCGCACAGCGATGGTTATTTCGTTCATCTTTTCGTTTTATCCATGGAGTAAATTTAAAAGTAGACTTCGAGAAAACATTCAGTTAAAACACAAGGATATTAAAAGTTTGAGTCAATAGTACAATTTGTAGTATGTTTAATACAACATCTCTACAGAAATGCATAAACATGAAATTAACGCATCGGCGACTTTTGCCGGTCGGAACAACGCATCGGCTACTTTTGCCGGTCGGAACTCACGTCGAGTGAGGTGTGAGTGCAGACCGTCCTGTGGCGCGCCGGTACCTGGTAAGGTTTTGACCCCTGTTGTGGTGTCTCAGTATGATTCAGGAGAAAGCCCTAAGTCTTTTCAACGATCTAAAGAAAGATCACCCTGATGATACTGTGACATTCAATGCTAGCAATGGGTGGTTTAACCGATTCAAGGTGCGAAATAAGCTGCATAATGTTCGAGTGACTGGTGAGGCGGCGAGTGCTGATTGGAAAACAGCACAGGATTTTCCAGATAACATTATAGGGTTGGGGGATTTTCGAGTTAAGTACATTTCGAGTTAAGTACAACCTTTTGGTCCCCATTATGTACGTAACTTGGGGACTTACTGTATATATATATATTATATATATACAGTATATATATATATATATATATATATATATATATATATATATATATATATATATATATATATAATATATATATATATATATATATATATATATATATATATATTTATATATATATATATATATATATATATATATATATATATATATATATATATATATATATATATATATATATACACACACACAATACTACAGGTAAAAGAAATAATTGTCCTAAGGACAAACACATAAAGGAATATACATTTCTTTGTACACAAGTAATTATGTAACCCCCCCACTCCACCTGGTCCGCAAATGTTATTCAAGGATTTGGAGATTCGCGGCCATTTAAGAACCTAACTGTATCTGAACTAGCAGCTTCACCAGTCATAATGTTATGGAAGTTATACTGACGCTTATCGTTGAAAACAGCCTCGGCTGGCCGTAAAGGTCTCTTCCTTCGATCCTTCACCCTCTGTTTCCTTCATGTTGTCAAACAAGGATCTGGCCTTATGCTGGATAACCATAAGGCTCACAGGGGCATTGTGTTGATTCTGGTCCTCCATCCACACAGCCAGCATCTTTTCCACCTTTTTTATCAAAGTGCTTCTAGTAAGAGTCGTCTTAGTAGCACTCAGAGAAGAACCACTTCCAGCACTAACCTTAATCTTGTCAGCGTTGGTCCTGATAGTACACACCGTTGTGGGGGTTAGACCAAGCACAGCGGCTATGTCCACAGCACATTCCCCTTTTTCAAATCGGGTTAACACATCCATTTTCATAGCAAGGATAATGGTCTTTCGTTGCTTCACTACACTAGCATCAGTAGCACTTGATGGGTGCTTGGAAGCCATTTCAGTTGGTTAGAGTACAGTTTTAGAGCAAAAGCACTTAAGCACGCACGAATGATGTGAAGTTGTAACAGAGACTGGCTTGACGTCGCTTCGGGACGCTGTGACATTACGCGAGTGAGGGCAGCGCGCCGAGCCGAGAGAGTGTAGAGCGGCCAGACGAGAGAGGGTGATGCGTCGTAAAAAGTAGTCCTTGACGACGCAAAATGACGTTGTACCGAAGCACTGTGATGTTAAACGAATTTTTGGTCTCTAAAGTTGAGCGACGTAGTGCTGAAATAACATTAAGATGGACAACATTAAGCGAGGACTTACTGTATTGTACATTAGACCCTTGCCATTTGCGGGCTTGCGAATCGCGATTTCGACGATTTGCGGTAAGCCGATGGTGGCTGTCTTATGAGCCTTTTCCTGCAGCACAACGAGTCATCCCACACACTCACAGTCTCTTCTCTCCCCCTTTGCGTTCAACCATTGTCTATGACGCAGGATCTCGTGTTTTACTCTCCAAGCTGTACCGTTTCTGTGTGAAAAGGCCCCTAAAAGACTGCCTGGTGTCAGTGCTAGTGATGCTAGTGAAGTGAAATGTAAGAGGCACTAAGGTAGTTTAAGTTGCTATTTGCAGTAATTTATTTTATTTAAATATTTGTGAAGTATGTTTAACACTCATTTTCAAAAGTGTGCAACAAAACCCTTTTTATTATTTATTTATTTTAGTGCTTCCACATTTTTAAATGCGATTTCCTTGATCAGGTTGTCAAATTTCCTCAGATTTTCTTGGTCAGGTTGTCAAATTTCCGTAGATTTCCTTAAAAAATATAAATTTTCTTTATAAACTTCTTTTCATGAAAAACCTCCAGTGGAAAAAAAAAGTATTATTTCTGGAGACACTGGTCCCGAGTCTCCAGACCCCCAGGACCCAGTGCTAAATAAGTAAATAATGCTAATAGAGTGTACTCACATAACCCACATATTAACACTTGGGTTTTGGGGAGGTGCTATCCCACGAGATGGTCTGGCTTTGTTACGCACCTCACCGTACTTGACTGCACCACATGAGAGATAGTTATGTGTAAAGAGTCATAGCAAGCTTGCTCTTTGAGATAGAAAGGTGAGGTTTGTTGTATTAGCATTAAAATAAATTGCTATAACTACAAACAGTTTTATATGAGTAATCATGATAAGATAATTATTTCTATATGTAAGCGCGAGTAGAACACAAAATTTTTGTTTACCCTTAATGAAAATGTTTGCACATCACTTTATACCTTCTTTATTTCATGTGATTGTAATATGAACTTTTATTCCAATGTAAAGCATACCGTGGCCGGACAGATGGCCGAAGGACATTTGGCCGACGGACGTTTCACCGACTGACATTTGACCGAACGGACATCGAGCCGACGGACATTTGGCTTAATGGACAATAGACCGAACGGACAAATGGCCGAATGGACAATAAACCGAACGGACAAATGGCTGAACGGACATTTGGCTGAATGGTCATATGGCATTTTTCTTTTTTTTTCTTTCTTCTTTGCAATGTATTTTTTGCACATTTACTAAAGGATAAAGGATATTAGTTGTACTGTAATTGCTTTATAAAAGTTGCTTCAGTCTTGTGTTTAATATCTGGTAGACGTCGGAAATAATCAGCATTATTCGGAAACAATCAGCATTATTTTCCCCAATTTCAATTTAACTAGTGAATTACAAGGACTAAGAGAGGTTTATGTACACAGGGTGACCTTACAAAACATGAGGTCAGGTCAAAAACATGACATCCGCTAATCCACACACCAACACCACCACAAACACAAAAGAACGGGCGACGTAACTAGTCATGTTAAGTCAGGTGAAGTTCTTAGCCACGCCCCAAACCAACCAAACGTTAGCCCTGCTTGCCTGGACTCGGATGCAGTCGCTCTTCAGAGGTTGTAAAGGTAAGCCGATATTTTTATTGTTGTTGTCCATTCGGCCAAATGTCCGTTCGGCCATTTGTCTGTTCGGTCTATTGTCCGTTCGGCCATTTGTCCGTTTGTTCTATTGTCCGTTCGGCCAAATGTCCGTTCGGCCATTTGTCCGTTCGGTCTATTGTCCGTTCGGCCAAATGTCCATCGGCTCAATGTCCGTTCTGTCAAATGTCCGTCGGTGAAACGTCCGTTAGCCAAATGTCCTTCGGCCATCTGTCCGGGAGCCAAGCATACATATTTAGCAAAAAATAATTATAGAAGAGTTGTAAAAAAACTAATGTTTCGCTTGGTAATACTGGTTTAAATTGTACGTTCTGATGACCAGGCTGAGTACAGATTATTAATTTTTTCCTTCCGACTGCAAAAGCTAATTGTATTTATTGAGTCGTAGTAAGCTTACTATTGGAGATAAAAAGGTCGAGTTTGTTGCATTAGCATTGTAAATATACATTATCTACAAACAGTTTTATTTAAGTAATCACACTAAAATATTAAATATACAGTATACGTACCGCAAGTGAAAGTATAACACAAATTGTAGTGCATGGCTGCCACTCAAGCTCCTAAATGTGAATATTTCTCACTCAAAGTTTCTAGGTATTTTACATAAATTATACATAATGTGCTTACACTGTAAATGCTTGTTATTTTCGAAATTCATATGAAATAATAATTGTAAATTATTGGTTAATTTTTTTTACAAAAATAAATGAATTTCTGTACTTACATGTTGTTTGATGTTAGAGCACTTGGTGATATTCCTCCCCACTCTTGCCTTTACCTCTTCTCCTCTGTGCCCTACAGTCGCCTGAACAGGGCGACTAAATCTAGTTTTAGTCGGAGTACGGGTAGTGCGCACTTGTGAGGGAGATGAGTGGTCGTGCTGAGATTGCTGGGATGCCACGTGAGCAACACTATTTTTTATTTTTCCTTTTAGCTACAATGATATGCCGGACAATTCCTTTCGCACTAAGACTGCTTGTTGAAGGGCCAGACAATCTATCAGCACAAGCCACAGAGCATGGTTGGGAATGTAGGTCAAAGTTACGTCCTGTGCCGTTGAACCTCAGAGGACAACTGATGTGGTCTGTCACCTAACTTGGAGGCAGATCACACTGACGTTGCCAAATGTGCGTCTTGCATATCTAACGTCCATAAGGAAACATAAAATAATTTTATTGCAATTTTTGAGTTTGTACACAAATTTGCATATGAAAACCCTAAATCGATAATTTAGATCATGTGCAAATTTGCGTACGAAAACTACAAGAGTCAAACGCCTACAGGAAGCAAACTGAAGTGCTGTAAACCTTTTTTTTTGAGACTAAGAAAGTGAGTTAGCATGATGCAGCACAATGAACACACAGATACTACATCTTCCCATAATTTACAACAAATATCTTTATTCTTTTTACCTTGTATGAATGAAACTCTTGAAAATTTCACTATTATTAACTAATCATATATAATTATACATAATCCATTGATTAAATCATGAAACACTACAGGACCCCATAGAATAAATGGTCATTAATATAAGCAGTATGGTACTTTTCAACCATCCTGTAGTGTCTCGGTGACTGGCAGGCAGCAAACCTGTATACAGTAATATATTCGTTAGCCGTAGTCCCTCAAACCTGGAATTTAGTTAGTGGGCCTAACCCTCAAAGCTGGAGGCCGAGGCACCACCAGGATGGACTAATGTTATCATATACCATTAGGAAGCTTAACATCTCTACTTTTCAAAAATGTAGGATAGCAGTGTCATAGGCACAGCTTAAGCGGAGAAAATTCATATTAAAGAAGGTTACCTAAACAACTTACATGGGCAGTTCAAAGTCACAAGTCATGTAGCTATACCCTGCATTATACCTTATTCATGCCTTGTATTTGTGATTTCAGAGATACAGTCATGTATTTCCCATCTTGAAGATAATAAATATGTAGTATTCGTGTGCCTAACCGTAGTAATTTGCAATATTTATCCGTCATAACGTACCTATGCTGTAAGCCATATTGGTCTCACATACATAATTTGGAAATAAATTGTTTTATTTTCATTTTTACAACAATCTTCTTTTCTTCTGCATACAATGAGGTCTTTTAATTAAAATCTCCGTGATATGATAGGCCTCACGTCTTCCGACTGTGATCATGCTGATCTCACACAGCCTAGAATTGCCAGAGACAAAGCTGATGCTGATGCAGTAGTTGACATGCTGGGAAATAACTGGATAAATCCTTTGGCCAGGTGACAGATCTCATCAGTTTATCTACTGGTATTGCTGCTCCTAAAGATGTGTTATATGATATTATGCTTGCCAGAGAATTGGGTGAAAATGCCTGAGGACAGTGCTGAACAACAGGACTTTAACAGCAGAATGAAAAAGCTAAACTTGAAGATATTTTCTGACCTCAAAAAGAAAACAAAGGCAGTAAAAGTGCATGGAAAAGAAGTGATATTGAAAGCAGATAGAAATCTCTTCAGCAACATGATCATTTGTGCAAAGAGCAGTAAACTTGATATGCAGGATGTGCTGGCACATCCACATGGACCTCTTCCTTGGTCCATTGCCGATCCAGAAGATCATCCACGCAATACGAATAAATCTGCATTAAGTAGAGAAGTAGAAAAAAATGTTTCATATGCAAAAATGTTACCGCAACCTCGGGCTTGCATCATTGAAGCTATGGCAATTGTTCATACTGTCGCCCGGTGACAAGAAAACATGCAAAGACATTGCAGACTCTATGCTGGCTATGATTCTCAGGGAAGGTGAAGGATGTTGGAGAACTTGTGATATTTGATGTGTACAAGCCAGTATCTATTAAGTATGTAGAGCGAGAACATAGGGCTAGAGATACGGAAGTTCTGACTTACAAACATATCTCAAGGCACCAAGATCATGCAATGGGCAAACTTTCTTCATGGTACAACAAACAAAAAGAACCTTATAACATTTCTCGTTTCTCAGTGGAAAGAAGCTACAGTAGGTGCAGGAGGAAACTTGCAGAAAGCAATACAATCATGTATGTTACATGTGAGGAAAATTGTGTAAAAATAACAGCAGAAGTTGAACTGGTGGATGAATTGAAATGTACACACGAGAAAGCCGATACGAGAATCATCTTACATGCTTCACACATAGCTAATTTTGCATATACGGCAATACAGTAGTTATTATTTCCAAAGACACTGATGTTCGAATGTTGTGCTTAGCTTTTGCCTCTGAAATATCTACACCATTGTATCAAGTGTGCACAGCATAGACCAGAACACGGTACAGTAGTATCAACCAAATTGCACAGGCTCTCGGATTCTCTGTATGTAAAGTTATCCTTGGAATGCATTCACTCACTGGATGTGATACTGTCAGTTCTTTTGCTGGCAAAGGCAAGCTTTCAACCCTGAAACTGATCAAACAAAATGCCACATATTGTATGTTGTTTGAAAATTTTGGCAGTGATTGGCAGGTGCCAGAGGAATTGTTCAGGCAACTACAAGGGTTTGTTTGTGCTTTATATGGTGCAAATTATGGCACTGATGATGTCAACCTGTACAGATATCACCTCTTTTGTGCAAAGAAAGGACAGACTGAATCATTCCAGTTTCCACCTTTTGCCAACTGTTTGTTCAAGCATTGTCTTCTCTCTTGCTATCAAAGCGATTTGGAAGAGAAGCCTAGAGTGTGCCCCAGAAATTCCCAGTCCATCTGGATTTGGATGGGTAATAGAACAGTGTGGCAAAGAAGAGAACATTAAGATTGACTGGATGGATGGTCAGCCTGCACCTCTTGCTGTGCTGGAACTGCTGGCTTTCAAGTGTGTATGCGCGTGTGAAGCACCTGACTGTCAATGTAATGCACATGGCCTGCGCTGCAGTGAAATGTGCAGACTGAAAACATGTTCTAACCAGGCTCCCATAGAACAGGAAGAGGAGACAATGATTGATGAGCCTGATGATTACAGTGCATAATATTAGCTTAATTAGTTGTATGTCACTTTTGGACTGTTCGTGGGTGCAAGATGTGTGTGGCAGTGTATAGATTAGTTGACTGCAGGTAGTTTATAGTGCTTGTGTTTTACTAGATACTCAGTTGTATCACTTATGGAATCAAACATTAAGCATGCAGACTTTCCTCTTTGCAAGCGTGAGTGCAAATGAAACCATTTCCAAGTATTCTTTGATAGCCATAACCTATGTATATGCAGTTAAGAATAGTGGTACTATACATGTATGTTGTTATATCAGAGCAGTGACTGGCAGTTACCAGTCATTCTTGTCAAAATGTTACATTTTGTCTTATGTTTGATTTATCATCTAGCAAGGCTAGAATTTTATATCGAATAGTCTTTATTATTTTTTACAATACTCTTTTACTTTCAACAAATTTTGGGGATGACAGTGTCTTCAACACATTAGGATGCAAATGTTTACATATATTTGTAGTAAGGTAATAAGCACCATTCTGGGGCATAAATTCATTGTGTTAATTTTCTTGTTTTTGCTGTGCTCATGTAAAGTGCATATAATTTGTTATTAGAGAATATAACATAATTCCTCCTATAAATTTTGGTTATGACTTATGTTCATACATGCTACTTATCATTGTGTAAATTACTGTACACTACATGAGTGCATTATGAACAGTTTTAATTTAAAAAATCACCTAGACCAAACTCATAAAACTATGGTTATACATTCAACTAATGCATGTAGACTGACAGACTGGAGATATGCAACACCCTAAAGAAGAATGAGACCTAATTATGTAGTGTGCATTTGTGAGTGTGACATAATGTCGAGTTGGCAGTATGCGGTACCCCTGTTTAACATAAATTTTAACTACTAAAGCTGTGCCATATGCACTGCTATCATACATATTTTGAATCTAGAGGTTTTAAGCTATCCAATGATACAGTATATGATAACTTTAGTCACTCTTGGTGGTACCTCTAACCCCTGTTGGCCCTCTGACTAAATTCTCCAATAGCCGGAATTGAAATTTGCTTGGAATTTTCTGGGAAATTCTCTGAATTCCGGTGTTTGAGAACAAATTCCGAGGTTGAAAATAAGGTGCATTTTGTGAAAATTCCAAGAAAATTCTGAATAAAATAATCTTGAATTACACCTTGTGAAATTATTGCATCAAGCATGGGTCCCCTGAAAGATGACTTCTCCTCCATCCCCACTTCCTTCTCTTCTCCCTTTTCCTCCACCCCCACTTCTAATTCCCATCATCATCATCAACCAGGAACCTTCTACATACACACCTCAAAGTAAGTGTACTTTACTGCATTTTTTTTTTACTTTGTATGTACTTTTCTGTGAGTTGGAACCATTTACCCAATATCCCATTGAAACAATGGATTCGGTTAACGAAATTTTTTGTTAACGAATTACTCTGTGGAACGAATTGTGTTCGTTAACCGAGGGACCACTGTACTATTTATGCTGCAAATTTTGCATTACAGTTATTATTATTATTATTATTATTATTATTATTACCATTATTATCAACATTATCATTATTATTATTATCATTATTATTATTATTATCATTATTATTATCATTATTATTATCATTTTTATTAACATTATCATTTTTATTAACATTATCATTATTACTACCCCTGTATTATTATTATCACAAATATTTGCAAGCTCAAGGCCCCCCCCCCCCCCCCCCCCCCCCCCTGGACCCAGGGCCCCCGGCCCGGGCTCCCCGGGCACCGTTGTTAATGCGGCCCAGAATTTAATCTACACCACGAAGATGCTGGAAAGCCAGCTTTTTGAAGTGCGTGTGTGTGTGTGTGTGTGTGATTTTCAAGGATTAGAACATAACCCAACTTTTTCCATTGGTTACAGTGATTGCTTTACTTAGTTGTACAATGTATGCTGTTTTCCAGGAATTTATTACCATACAATAACAAGAGTGTACAGTGGTCCCTCGGTTAACGAACGCCTCGGTTAATGAAATTTCGGTTAACGAAATTCTTACGAAAATGTTTCGACATGCTTTGGCTTGCTCACCAGCTGGAAGATTAGTCCGCCAATACAGAAATCGGTTCTAGGGCTTACATTCGTTAAAATTGGAGTAAATATCAAGAAGGTTGTACTATTCAATAATTTTCCAAGTTTTATATTAAATTTTTTAGTAATTTTAACACTTATTTAACATAAATGCAGTACAGGGAACTAGTTTTTGGTGTGCCCATAAGCCACTTCACTCACCCACCAAGGCCTCAGTTTGTTTCTCTGTTCAGTGGAGGAAACATCTTGCTTGTGGGTCTCTTGAACACAGAGTATTTTTACGTTTTTACAGTACAATTATTGGTTATTCTGAAATTTATTTAACATACTGTATTGGCAATTTATAGTGCAGTGCAGTGTTGATTTAAAGAAAATAATCTTGAATTACACCCAGTGAACTTAAAATTTTATGGGTGAAATGACGGCATCAAGCATGGGGTGATTTCTCTTCCACCCTCCTTCTCCTCCACCCCCACTTCTAATTCCCATCATCATTATCATCATCAACCAGGAGCCTTCTACATACACACCTCAAAGTAGGTGTACTTTACTGCATGTTTGTTTTTTTTTTTTTACTTTGTATGTAATTTTCAGTGAGCTGGAACCAATTACCCAAAATCCCATTGAAACAATGGTTTCGGTTAACAAACGACCTTCTGGAACGAATTGTGTTCGTTAACCGAGGGACCACTGTATATTAACCCATTAAAAAGATTACTGTACAGTACGTATTGATAATACTAACGTCAACAAATGAATTGTAACTTCTGAATCTGTTTTCTTCCTACAGTTACTACAAATGTGTTTATATCCTTCATCCTTTTGTAAACATATTGGACTTTTATCTTTCAGATCATGAAGATTCTGTGCCCCTCGCTGATGCCACACTAGTAGTACAAGATGGAGAGGAGAAAATATTGATAGTAACTGTGATGCCAGAAGTTATAACTAGTTGGCTTGTTTGTCCTGTGTCAGGTAACTCTATAGACTTTTTATTTTATACCTGTATGTGGCCACATTGTTAAGTCTAACTTGGCAAAAATGCCACCAGTGATGTAACAGATGCAAATGAAAAGAAAATTATCTGTAAATCTTTTCAATTGCATCAGGTACAGCAAAACTTAATTTAGCACTTAGGATACATTTCTGGATATTAGAGCGCTATCCAAAACAATGTTTTAAGGAGTCATGAAACCCCATTGCATATATGGAGAGGCATTCCTGATGATGTTATTTTTTTCACCTATGAGATATACAGGATTGTATATGAAGGGTACAGGTATTAATAAATGCTGATTATTACAGCAACATTTATTTACTAATTAATGAATAACAAATAAACAACATTGTATCATGAATGACAATCATTGATGACCGAGTGTGAGACACAGTAGGAGGTAGGGAGAAGTGGATATCGTACGGCTTGCTCTGGTTGACAATAATCTCTCTCTACATCACTGAAATTATGATTTGGGTGGTAATAATAGAGGTAGTGGTGAGGATGGAGGTGGTGATGGTGAGGAGGTGATGTGTGTATTGGTTTCTTTGGTAACACTATGCCTGCAGCACTGCCAGATGCTGTTGAACAGCTGTTATCTCCCCACAAAATTGAGTGTAATTATAAATGAGCAACGATGTATCCGTACATTACATTACATAACATTTTAAAAGTGGAGTGAGAAAGTAGAATGGTGGGGTGATAAGAGAGGTTGAGTGGAAAGGGGTGGTAGCACATGCCGGGTGTTGCCAAGTGCTCCTCAGCAGCTGATCTCCAACCCCCTATCGCACACATTGTGCTTCAGTTAACCGCACACAATTTTATGTCATACAGTAAGACCTACACTTAATATAACAACTTCGTGGTTGTCATGGCTGGTTATAATAGATGATGTAGCCAAGTTGAAAGCAGCACCAACATCCACCTGACACTCACCAGCTTCCAACTGTCTCAACACTTGTAATTTTGCATCCAGGGAGATACTTTTCCATGGCACCTTAGATGCACTAGCAGCATTAAAACTTGTAGGCCATTTTCCAGGCATGATGAGTAAAATATAGTCATTGATATAAAAAAATTCACGAGTCAACACAAAAGTGTTCACAGTGTAAGAGCAGCAAATTTGTACTGCACTGTAAACAGAGTGCCTGGTACTGATTGGCCAAGCATTTAAAAGCAAAGAGAGTTGCTCTTTGCATCTTGTGAATGTTTGGATTCCTGACTTTTGATTACATTTGTGTTATTTTTTCCCTAGAGCTCCAAAATGTAAGCAACAGTGCTTGAACAAAATAGTGTTCTGTGGGTTAGTGCTATCCTGAGTATTACTGCATGTGTAGATTTAAAGCAACAAATATATAATGAATGGGGTTTTGTTCTTCATGTGGCAACATTGAGAAAGAATTTCGGTGTATGGCTAGGATAAAGGAGCTTACTGGTAAGGTTAGCCTACTGTGAGCTTGTACTGGGTGGCTATCAGTTACCATAAATGATCCATGGAAATGCTTGAATTTTAACCCCTCAAAAATATTACAGTAAAACCTTGATAAATCGGACTTTAATATATTGGAATTC
The DNA here is from genome assembly GCA_958450375.1 of Homarus gammarus. Classification (NCBI taxonomy): domain Eukaryota; kingdom Metazoa; phylum Arthropoda; class Malacostraca; order Decapoda; family Nephropidae; genus Homarus; species Homarus gammarus. The sequence goes on from CAUDMG010003838.1 coordinate 541,415, forward strand.
GCTTTTTTCAGACTCTGAGAAAATCTGGTCACCAGAAATACTAAAGAGGGGGGGGACATTAAATAAAAAAAAGCTTATGGAATGAACAACACTTACTGAATACCGTACAGTGGTCTAATCAGATTTGCTATAGGCCTACTGAGAACTTAAACACTTGAGTATGTAAGCAGGCTGTGGCTGATCACTGGGCAGGCGTTGCTGCATTCATCAGGTTTATTTAATTTTGATTCAGTATTATATTCTCATATGATTGGCCTCTTATGGTTTATGGTTCACCATGATTAATAAAACATCTTTAGTGATAGAGAAAAACCACAGTACTGTATGTAATGTGTAATGTGACTTGGAAATAAAAGGATAAGCTGTATCAGAAGGTTATTTACTCAAGATGCATTATGTGAGAGCTTTCAGCAGACTAGCTTACAACAGCGGCCACTATAACACACTGTATAGTATTTGATATGAAGATACCTTAAAAATGTTATTTACTACCTTTGAGAGTTATATGATGACTCAGTTTGGCTAATTGTACACTTAGACAAATGATTAAAGAATAAACCAGGGTATATGTAGATACATAATACTTTACACTATAACATTACTTATTAAGTGATAATAAATGCAATACAATAATATTTATTAAGTGGTGATAAATACTCTGCAATAGTATTTATTAAGGGATGATAGATACACAACTTTACTGTACTAATTTACGAAGTGTTGAAGCCATAAATTGTGTTAAGCCGATCAGGTGTTTGTTCTTTGTAAACAAATAAGTATGACTTACTCTTGGTGTTCAGTGTGGGATTCTTTTTTCAAGAAAACTGATTCTTTTAGGATAATATTTTATCAACCTGGCACCAAATGATCCTAAATTGTATGAGAATTGTGGTGGAATTGCATAAAGAAGTGTTAAAGGAAGAAAGGGGGAGGGAGCAACCCCCCCACCCCCCTCTGCCAGCTGCTCCCAGATAAACATTCGTCTTCCACATACAATATACAGTACTCTTACACTTATTTGTTCTTATTTTTATCTTTATAGTACTATACAGTATACAGTTTTTCTTTATTCATGAGCCAAATTCTGTGGCTACTTACATACAGTAAGTCCCCAAGTTACGTACATAATGGGGACCAAAAGGTTGTACTTAACTCGAAATGTACTTAACTCGAAAATCCCCCAACCCTATAATGTTATCTGGAAAATCCTGTGCTGTTTTCCAATCAGCACTCGCCGCCTCACCAGTCACTCGAACATTATGCAGCTTATTTCGCACCTTGAATCGGTTAAACCACCCATTGCTAGCATTGAATGTCACAGTATCATCAGGGTGATCTTTCTTTAGGTCGTTGAAAAGACTTAGGGCTTTCTCCTGAATCATACTGAGACACCAACAGGGGTCAAAACCTTACCAGGTACCGGCGCGCCACAGGACGGTCTGCACTCACACCTCACTCGACGTGAGTTCCGACCGGCAAAAGTAGCCGATGCGTTGTTCCGACCGGCAAAAGTCGCCGATGCGTTAATTTCATGTTTATGCATTTCTGTAGAGATGTTGTATTAAACATACTACAAATTGTACTATTGACTCAAACTTTTAATATCCTTGTGTTTTAACTGAATGTTTTCTCGAAGTCTACTTTTAAATTTACTCCATGGATAAAACGAAACGATGAACGAAATAACCATCGCTGTGCGCGAGACCTGGAGTAAACAAACGTCCTGTACAGCGCCGTCCTCTCTGGGACCGGCGCGCAGATTTCACATGTTCCTTGATCTTTTCTTTGCCCTTATCAATTGTATTAACAGTTGACCGACTCAGGTTAAATTTGCGGGCAACATTGGTCAACTTTTCACCACTTTCAAGCAGTTTTATTATGTCCATTTTTACCTCTAGTGAGATTGCTTGACGTTTCGTAGCACTCCCACTGGCTTCACCACTCTTACGCTTTACACCAGTCATTGCACACAGAGTAAAGTGTACAAAATAGGGCAGAAATTCACAGGAGAAGTACTGTATGCACAATGACCACACTTGTTGTTTTGGTGCGTCTAGCGTGTCGTCTGCATGGTCAGTGATAGTGGCGGCGCGGTGCGGCTGTCTCGCCCGCCAAATTTAAAAATTGCTCGCCCTTTTAAGACAATATTTTTGCAATTAAAGACTTCAGAAACGATGTACGTATCGGCCGTTTGTACGTAATTCGGATGTACGTAATTCGGGGACGAACTGTATAACACATAACAGTAAATAATAATAATCATCACGGTGACAACAGAGTTGTTTACAACCAGACTTACATGTCTGATTTTCAACCCAGGGAGTTCTGTTTCATATTTTTTTATTGTTGATGTAATATTTTTTAATAGCCTTGTTACACACTTAAAGACCTTAGTTGTTGAAGTGCAGTACTGTAATAACATAATAACAACTGATTGTCTTTAAACAGTTCAGATAAGTAGTGTTATCTCCAACTCCCCCCGCCCTATATATTCGCTTTTTTCGGACTCGCATTTTTCTGACTGGGGTCTGCCTCAATTATTCCGATTTATCGAGGTTCTACTGTACGTGTATTTAGTTTGACCCCTACTTTTTGCATACAAATTTTAACATAAGAGCTGGCATTATACACGAGAAGAGCATATACTGTACTGTACTGCCAATAAACACATCTACCAGGAGGTGCTTTACTGGTATGGATTGCCCAAGTCATTACAATACTGTACTTGCATGCTGTTTGTCATAAAATGTGATTTTATATGTCAATATTTAATTTTTGTTCTGAAATATTAATTTATTTATAAATTTTATTATTGCAGGAAAATTTGAGCATCTGTATGACTTTGCACCACCTGGAAAGACATTTGTTATGAGCCTTAGACTGTTTGAGGTGAAAGGGGCAAGATATCCAGCACTCGCCTGTGGTGGACATGACTGTAGGATTCATGTACTAACATCCAGTAAGATTGGACAATATTACCCAGCAGCTGTATTAAATGGGCATGAAGATTGGGTCATGACACTGGACTTGATGAAAGAAGGTAATTATGTTTAATAATAATGTGACAGTTGTTGTTTAGACTGGTGTGAGCCATAGACATAAAACACAGGGCATGAATCCTGTTATGAAGTGATACAAATTAGATGCAGTTGATCAGGCTTGTTATGGAAGAATGAGATATAGGTATTTACCCCGAATGCTTACATGCCTAATTTCTCCTCATTTACTTATTGTATTTAGGAACTTAGACTCAGATTCTCTTTCAACCTGCCCCTGGTTCAGCCACACCTCCACCATCCATCCAGCTTAGTGGTACTACCCACGCTAATGTTGCCCACTTTATGTATCTCGGCTCCCACCTGTCCACCACTGCAGACATCGATGAAGAGATTCAGCATCGAATCAGATGTGCTTCTCAAGCCTTTGGTAGACTCCGAAATCGTGTCTTCAGCTGTAGGGAGCTGAAATTATCTACAAAGCTGCACGTATATCGAGCAGTGGTCCTCCCCACCCTGCTATTTGGCAGTGAGGCATGGGTCACATGCAGGAGGCACCTCAAGGCACTTGAAAATTTTCTCCAACGTAGTCTACGTTCCATCCTCCGAGTTCGCTGGGAAGACAAGAGAACAAATGCCAGTATTCTTGCCGACACCAACTGTAAGAGCTTTGAGGCTACCATCATCCATCAAAAACTACGCTGGACTGGCCATGTTACCCGCATGGACGACAGTAGACTGCCAAAGCAGCTACTTTACAGTCACCTAATGAATAGTAAACGTAATGCCGGTGGGCAATTGAAAAGGTACTAGTATATATGTACAGTGTTAAGACAAACCTGAAAAAATGCCAAATCGACCCCCTCACTTGGGAGTCAATTACCCCACATCGTAACGCTTGGAGGAGCACCACATGGGAAGGTATCAATACTTTCAACTTAGCTCGACTGCAAACCGAGGCAGACAAGCACCAACCCCGGGAAGACGCTGCCACCGCCCCTCCCACAGTAGATAGAGCCCTCCATTGTACAACGAATGTGAACGATGCTGCGGGTCCCGTATCGGCCTCTTTAGTCACCTCAAAACTCGCCAACCTAGGTGACATCCCTAATAACTCATATCATTATATCATAGCTGGATGATCGTCATACTCAATTCCGAGTGACAGCAAAGTTATAGTAGTAGTATTAGACACACACACACACACACACACACACACACACACACACACACACGCACGCACGCACGCACGCACTGAAAAGTACATACAAAGTAAAAAAAAATGCAGTAAAGAACACTTACTTTGAGGTGTGTATGTAGAAGGCTCCTGGTTGATGATGATGATGATGGGAATTAGAAGTGGGGATGGAGGAGAAATCACCTTTCAGGGGGCCCATGCTTGATACTGTCATTTCACCAATAAAATGTTAAGTTCACTAGGTGTAATTCAAGATTATTTTTTTTTAAATCAACACTGCACTGCACTATATATTATCAATATGTTAACTAAATTTCAGAATGACCAATAATTTCAATGAAAAATGCAAAAAATATTCAAGACACCAACAAAATAAATGTTCACTCCACTATCAACAAAGCCCAACTGACGCCTTGTGGCTGAGTCAAGCGTCTGATGGGCGCACAAAAAACTAGTTCCCTGTACTGCATATATTAACAATATGTTAAATAAATGTTAAAATTATTAATAATTTTAATATAAAAAATGCAAAAATATTAAAGGTTACAACTTTCTTGACATTTACTCCACTGGAAATGAATGTAAACATAGAACAGATTACTGAATGGGCAGACTATCCCATCAGCTGATGCTCACAACGAAACGTGATGTTCGTAAGAATTTCATTAATCGAATTTTTGTTCATTAACCGAATTGAAGATTCTTATGGAAGGTAATTCGTTAACCAAAATTTCGTTAACCGAGGGACCACTTTTGTGTGTTTTGTGTGTGTGTGTCTACACACAAACACACACACACACACACATATTTATAATACAGTGAACCCTCGCTTTACGCGGTTTCACTTTACTTTCCACTTTACTCGTTTCTACATTAACCGGAATTCCCACTTTACGCGGTGCATCTACTCATATACGCCGGTGAAGTATAATTTTTTTATTTAGCTCATAAAATTCATACAAATTATCCGGCCAGAATATAATTTACATTGCTGGAATTCTTACAATTTGATGATCATTTTGAATATAAGCATCATAGATTTTGCATTAGACATACAAATTTTAGATCTAATGTAAGTATTTTGTTTACTCTGAGTAAATATGTTATCTTTTGTGCAAAATATATGACATTTATATTCAAAATATTCCTGGTCTTACAAGGAATCCAGCAATGTCAATTATATTATCCTAACTTTAGTTTGAGGTATTATTTATTACTATACCTTAACATCTAGTGGTTTTCCCCCAAACATTTCTCAGAGAGGGAAGAGCCAGCGAACTGTGTGAGAAGAGGGGGAGGGAGTTGAGTCCATTATTTGAATGGACATTAATTTGGCGACTGTATTTCTCTATTTCTCTTAAGTATTAATTGTGTGCATGTACCATCATAAAATTAAGATGTTATTTTTACTAGAACATAGGTACTGTGTCGGAAAAAGTGGAGTTTGGGGGTCAGCCGGTCTCTATTTCATTTAATCCCATATGTTATGTTGTTCACTTTACGCGGGCTTCCGTGGGTTCAATTGACCGCGTAAAGTGAGGGTTCACTGTACAGGTAAAGGAAATTACAGCAAAAATGCCGGCAACTTTAAAACTACCTACAAACGTTCTTGGGATATCTAGGGTGTCATCCACGAATAACAAGAACCGCGAAATAAAAAATCAGCAGACTTGGGGGGGGGGGGGGGCCCTGTACTCCATATTCTGCATAATGTTGAGTGCTCTGGTATTCCACGGGTTGTAATTTTTTTTATGGCTCTCCTGGATTTGTAATTCACCCATCTGGTTTTATTCCTTCTCTTTGATTTCTGGGGTATACATTCCTCTACTGTTGTTTCAAGTATTTCCATAAATTCTTGCCATGATTCACCAGTGTTAGATTACTCCTTAATGACATCCCCCTATTTATTCTCTGCATGAGCTGTTAATCTTCACGGTGGAAATCATAACATTTTTCCTCAGGTATTTTATCCCGACTTTCAAAGATTGTATTCCATGATAGTGGACGCTGCCAGAGTTAGTTTTCCCCAACGTGGACTTATCCACCATTGCCTCCTCAGCCATCAAGACTGATTCCAGAATATCTCCCCTCATGGGTTTCATCAAATGTTGTGTGAGGAATGAGTCTTACATGAGGTCAAGGAATTCTTCTCCTTCAGCTTGTGTGGTAAGATTTACCCAGTCTATTTTGCCATAATTAAAATCTCCCATAAGGAGAACTTATGCTTTGGATGCTGTCTGGATGATTCTATGAAGATCTGCCACTTTTCCCTCTGATATGAAGTCATACTTATAGCACACAACTTACTTTTATTTCATGCAATCAGATCATACCAATTTGATTCAGATGATCCATTTTCATTTAGCTCATCCTTGCTGGTTACTGTTAGGTGTTCCTTGACATATGCCTTTACCTCTTGTAGCTCTGTTTTATTTTGCAAACACTATTAACCCCTTTTTTATGGGGATGCCACTTTCGATATTTTATTTGGCTAATGCCAGACAATTTTAGTCAGCAAAGTTGGGATCTCGGACATGTGGCTAAAAAACTTTAAGCATTTTCTCCAACTCTCTCTTTGACTTGGCTGACAGTGAGCTTTGTCCATATACTTGTACAGTAGATTTAACTCCCTCCATTCTGTCACCATATAATCAGTTTGATTTTGAAGTCATTCAGGCTTTGGTTAAATCACTTTTAATTCTAAAAAGGGTAACTTAATACACAGTAATATCTCCATTAGCCGGAATCCCTCAAACCCGGAACTCACCGATAGCCGGAATTGAAATTTTCTTAGAAAATTGTTCCCAAAGCGGCTTTGGGAACAATCTTCCAAGGGGCAGATTTTATGGAAAATTCTGAGAAAATTTTTCCAGTACCCATAAAATTCTGGAAAATTCCGGGGATGGGGGATTTTTTCCGGCTTTGAGAGAGTCGTCTCGTTACCCGGACATCTCTCATTCCCGGGAGTGCTCTGCACCAATTGTTCCGGCTAATGGAGATATCACCTGTACTTGGTAATATGACAAATAAAATTTTTACATTTGTAGCAAAAGTGTCTAAAGGTTAAAAAAATCACTTGTCCATTATATATATTTCAGATGATGGTGATATCTTGCTTGCCAGCGGGTCAAAGGATGCCTCAGTACGATTATGGAGGTTTTCAACCATAAAAAATAATGAGCATTTACAAGAATGTGTGAACGCTGGAAAAGAAGAACTGAGATTAAAGAGTGTTATTTTTAAAGCACCGTCAACTGCATCAGATATCACAATATCTGTATTGCTTGATGCCATACTGGCAGGACATGAAGGACTTGTATCAAGAGTATATTGGGCTCGACCTATTGTTACTGGTAAGAACAATACTGTATTATATATCCATTTAGGTAAATAATTAAGTTATGGGTATGAATAATGGTTTATAGCTGCTGTTGTTTGTTATTATTCTCCCTGGCCTTGGTGGGATATATATACACCTCTGTTAACTGAACGAGATGATGTTTCTTTTTATGTCTGTCCTGCATGGTATGTGCACAATTCACTATGTGAATGGAGGTGATATCATCTAAATCATCTCAGGGAGGAGCCACTTTGCTAAAGGGCAGCAGTAGCTACAATTGAGGTTTGATCTTGAAATCCCAGTTTTTGAGAATCCCATTGTCTAGCAGCTTGGAAATCTTCCTTCTTTCCTTGATTTATTGTCTGGGCAGCTGGAACAGAAGTGGATTACAGTTGGTTGGACCCAGATTCATTAATATTCAAGATGGTAAAGAAATCTCCTTGCCATGCTAGGTATTGGACTGGAAATTCATGGCCCCAGTGAGACCTTTAACTTTTGAGTAACTGCTGCGCTGAACTGATTCCCCATCATTTAAGGTTGGTTATATAGAAGAAAGGGAAGGGTGATCTGTCTATCTAAGTGGATTGACAGATTAACCTTGGCTTTACATTTTATAACAAGTTGGTCCCAAATATTACAAAGTCTCCCTTTATCATAAGCACTGCCTGGTTATGGGTTTACAAGAGCTGCCTGGTAATGGGTTTACAAGAGCTGCCTGGTTATTGGTTTACAAGAGCTTCCTGGTTATTGGTTTACAAGAGCTGCTTGGTTATTGGTTTACAAGAGCTGTCTGGTTATTTGTTTCTGGAGAAAAAGGGTTTTCAAGATTAATTCTTCATCATTTTTCGTAAAGTAATTTTTCCAATGCAGACTCCTTAGGTCTCCTAAACTTGTGAATTGTACTGTACTGAGTTTTCTCTCTCCATCTCCTCAATAGAAGGAAGTACACACCAACCCTATAAATTGCTCACCTGCTCCAAGACCCAAGACCGTTCCATCATCATCTGGGAGCCAGAAGGTGGATCCAGCAGCTGTAGAGGAATATGGCTGGAAGTGGCTCGACTCGGGGAAGTTGGTGGCAACATGGAAGGCTTTTATAGCTGTCTGTTTAGTCCTGATGGTATGCAAGTTCTGGGATGCAACTATCAGGTAAGAGTCTTGGTTCTAAACACTTACCATGAGAATATAACTCTGATAACTAATCCATACTCCGATGATGTGATGGATGCATGCTTCATTACTGATGATGTGATGGGTGTAAGCTTCATTACTGATGATGTGATGGGTGTAAGCTTCATTACTGATGATGTGATGGATGTAAGCTTTATTACTGATGATGTGATGGGTGTAAGCTTTAGTACTGATGATGTGATGGATGTAAGCTTCATTACTGATGATGTGATGGATGTAAGCTTTATTACTGATGATGTGATGGGTGTAAGCTTCATTACTGATGATGTGATGGATGTAAGCTTTATTACTGATGATGTGATGGGTGTAAGCTTTAGTACTGATGATGTGATGGATGTAAGCTTCATTTCTGATGATGTGATGGCTGTAAGCTTTATTTAATTTTGTTGCACAAATGAGACTTGTACCGTCAAATATACTACAAGAGAATCAGGAAATTATTCAAGTGAATTAAGATTGCATAATACATATTCCCATTTTATGTTGATTTTTCATGCAATAGACTAAGTTAACTTAGGCAGAACTTCTTGCAAGTTCATCCCCGACATTTACTCACATTATATTTCAGTCTTTTCAGTCTTACTCTCTGAATACTTTAAACTCTTATTTCCTTTGTCTTCAAGTTCAGGATTTCAATTCCATGATGAACCAATACTGTACAGTCAACCCTCGCTTTACGCGGTCCCACTTTACGCGTTTCCACGTTTACGTGATACCCTGCCGAAACCGGAATGCTCACTTTCCGCGGTGTGTGTACCCTTTTACGCGGAGAGCGGCATGAACAGGGTGCACACAAGGTCACCCAGTCATCAAAACATTACCGAGTTCTTCACCCGCCACCCACCACAGCCGGCCCAAGTCAGTGATAGTGATAATCATAGTGAGGATATGGACTTATATGGACTTTGAGGGGTTTGACAAAGAGGCCCTGCAAGCCTCTGTGGTGGATAGTGATACAATTGATACAAGTGATACAGGTGAGGGCCAATAATCTGCCCTCTGCCTCGGAACCAACCCCCCATCCCCGTGTGCCCAGCCATCTTTTCTACTAATGTAAGTGTTAAAAAACCTAATATTATTGATATTTCTCTTAATTATTAATTGTGTGTGCATACCATCATAAAATTAAGAAGTTATTTTTAGTACAACGTAGGTATTGTGTCTGAAAAAGTGGAGTTTGGGGGTCGGCACGGTCTCTATTTCAATTAATCCCATATGTTATGTTGTTCACTTTACACCTTTCTCACTTTATGCGGGCCGCCGTGGGTTGAATTAACCGCTTAAAGTGAGGGTTCACTGTATAGAATTTATAGTAATATCCCTTTTTTTTGCCAACTGCTTTGCCCTATCACCAGTGGTGTCTGGAGTTGCTGGTGAAAATGTAATACAGTAAGTCCCCAAGTTACGTACATAATGGGGACCAAAAGGTTGTACGTAACTCGAAATGTACGTAACTCGAAAATCCCCCAACCCTATAACATTGGTTAACTTTTCACCACTGTCAAGCAGTTTTATTATGTCCATTTTTACCTCTAGTGAGATTGCTTGACGTTTCGTAGCACTCCCACTGGCTTCACCACTCTTACGCTTTACACCAGTCATTGCACACAGAGTAAAGTGTACAAAATAGGGCAGAAATTCACAGGAGAAGTATGCACAATGACCACACGTGTTCGCACAATGACCACACGTGTTGCTTTGGTGCGTCTAGCGTGTCGTCTGCATGGTCAGTGATAGTGGCGGCGCGGTGCGGCTGGCACGCAAACTATACGCTCGCCTGCCAAATTTAAAAATTGCTCGCCCTTTTAAGACAATATTTTTGCAATTAAAGACTTCAGAAACGCTGTACGTATCGGCCGTTTGTACGTAAGTCGGATGTACGTAACTCGGGGACGAACTGTACTCTATAGGCAATTTGATTTCCTCAGATAAATTCATTGTGTTACAAATGACACCAGGGAGAAATGAATACAACACACATTTTTTTTTTTAATTTTTTGGCTCCAAAAGTGAAAAGTAGAGTAGAATACAGTAATAAATTTAATGGAATTCAGTTTTACATTCTCCTCAACCCTTGTAAACACATCTTCCTGTGTCTGTTTGTGTTGTTGTGTTCATCATTTATCTCCCAGCATTACGTGTTACAGTCTACCTCTGATTGCCCTCTGGGTCACACACACATATTGTAATGACTGGCTCTTCTTTCTTGTTTCTTGATTTAGTCTTTAATAATATATACTCCTCACCTCTATGAATGCAAATTATATCTCATTTTATGACCAAGGAAAAGAGACAAGTGATCTGGGATTCCTCTCTCTTCCCCTGAAGGAGTATCTGATTGGCAGCAAAATGTAGGGATTGATGTTTTTGACCCAAGAACAGTACATGTAAATGACTGAGGGATTTAAGTAAAACAGATTAATAAGTAAAACAAATTAATTCAGGTTACTTGCTAGTACAGTATACCTATTGACTTACTGGCTTTCAAAGCAATCACAAGATCAAGGTCAGAGCTTGCTGAAGCAAGCCCTGATTCGAGTGGGTAACTACCTCTGTATTTAGCATTAGCTTTAAACCAGTAGAAAGTTTCCATCCCATAGAATGTAAATGATCCCTCAGATGAGACAGTATCTGATTGGGTTTTGTTTGTGTGGGTGATCTCACAGGCCAATTTTCTCTTTTCCACAGCTCTATAATGGAATATCATACTTCAGCCCTGTTTTTCAATACTGTACTTAGAAGCCACATAAAAAGATGGATAAATTAATAGAGTAAGTGTTCTTATTTTATTTGCCAGACTTAATGTAAAATGCTGGAACAAATAAATTCTTTTCAGGGTGGACTTCATCTTTGGGAGCATCAGGCTGGGGTGTGGAAGTCAAGTGTAGTTGTTGGTGGACACTTTGATCAAGTTGCTGACATTACCTGGGATCCCTTTGGCAGGTGTGGTGACTTTATGTTAAGTGTAGTCATGCATATAAATGTCCTCATGTACATTTGCCTGCACTTGTACCTGGTACAGTGACTGGCACACTTTTGTGAGATATGGCACTCTTTGTTTGCTTACGTCATATTAAAACTCCCGAAATGACGCTAAGAAACCTCATAATAGTAGCCAGACTAAGGATGCTAGATAAACATTCCACAGAGTTGCCACATCTCACAGAACGTGCCAGCCACTGTACCAGGTGCAAGTACAGGCGACCTTTCCTAACCTATAAAATAGTTAAGAATAGCTTTTGAGTTTATTGGGGGTCCTCCTCATCCGAATACCAAAAACAACAACACCATCACATGCTAAACACCAAAAACACGACTAAGTAAGCTTTTTATATTTTTAGGATTTTTGTAGGTTAGGTAAGGTTTTCAAAAGCTTGTTTGGTGTTCTTTTAAGCATTTTACTACTGCTTCCAAGCCCTACCCACTTTGAACAACCAATATTGTTAGTAACTGGGGGGGGGGGGGAGTTCATACCTCCATAACAGCTCATTTGCGATGGAAATCAAGGTCAGATTCGTGTGAAACAACCCAAAATATACAAGTAAAACATTTTTTTTTTAATAGTTTTCATGGATGATAAAAAACAAATATTTACCCTGTACAGTAATACCTGTACTTTACATTATATAAGTTATAAAAATAATACAGTAATCCCTCACACTTCTCAACCTCTCAGATCCGGATTTCGGTTGGTCTGGACTAACGTCTGGATGTATCAAATTTCTATCCGGTCTCTCTCTCAGTCCGTATGCCGTGTTTACTCCCCTGCTGCAAAATGGACCTATTGTAGTCCGTGTTGTCTGCTGAGCCATGCTGTGTTGTGTTATGGTTGTTTTTCAACTCGTATTTTTGGGTAGATAACGTAACTTTCTTCATCTATTTTTACTCAGTTACGTGCACACCATCCTACATACATAAAGTAAAACCTTGATAAATCGGACTTCATTATATTAGAATTCGCTTTTTTGGATTCTGAGACACTCTGGTCACCAGAAATACTAAAAAAAATCCATGTTTTAATAAATGGCGTAGATTAATAAAAAAAAAAATCTTAGCAAATGAACCAGACTTACTGAATACTGTACAGTGGTCTAATGAGATTTGTTAGAGGCCTATGGAGAACTAAGACACCTGAGTATGTAAGCAGGCTGTGGCTGATCACTGAGCAGGTGTTGCTGCATTCATCAGGTTTATTTAATTTTGATTCAGTATTATATTCTCATATGATTGGCCTCTTATGGTTTATGGTTCACCATGATTAATAAAACATCTTTAGTGATAGAGAAAAACCACAGTACTGTATGTAATGTGTAATGTGACTTGGAAATAAAAGGATAAGCTGTATCAGAAGGTTATTTACTCAAGATGCATTATGTGAGAGCTTTCAGCAGACTAGCTTACAACAGCGGCCACTATAACACACTGTATAGTATTTGATATGAAGATACCTTAAAAATGTTATTTACTACCTTTGAGAGTTATATGATGACTCAGTTTGGCTAATTGTACACTTAGACAAATGATTAAAGAATAAACCAGGGTATATGTAGATACATAATACTTTACACTATAATATTACTTATTAATTGATAATAAATGCAATACAATAGTATTTATTAAGTGGTGATAAATACTCTACAATAGTATTTATTAAGGGATGATAGATACACAACTGTACTGTACTAATTTACGAAGTGTTGAAGCCATAAATTGTGTTAAGCCGATCAGGTGTTTGTTCTTTGTAAACAAATTAGTATGAATTGCTCTTGGTGTTCAGTGTGGGATTCTTTTTTCAAGAAAACTGATTCTTTTAGGATAATATTTTATCAACCTGGCACCAAATGATCCTAAATTGTATGAGAATTGTGGTGGAATTGCATAAAGAAGTGTTAAAGGAAGAAAGGGGGAGGGAGCAACCCCCCCCCACCCCCCTCTGCCAGCTGCTCCCAGATAAACATTCGTCTTCCACATACAATATACTCCTACACTTATTTGTTCTTATTTTTATCTTTATAGTACTATACAGTATACAGTTTTTCTTTATTCATAAGCCAATTTCTCTGGCTACTTACATATAACAGTTGTTGACAACCAGACTTATATGTAATATTCTTTAATAACCTTGTTATACATTTAAAGACCTGAGTTGTGAAGTGCAGTAATAACATAACATTAACTGATTTTCTTTAAACAGTTCAGATAAGCAGTGTAATCTCCACCTCCTCCACCCCGATTTATCTGGGTTTTACTGTACGTATTGTGAAAAAAGTGAAAGAAATAATTGTCCTAAGAGCAAACACATAACGGGAGGAGAGCTGATCTTCATTATTATGATGAAACGGAGTGTATGCAAAGGGTGACTGTGCTAAACTTTCATTTGGCTTTTATTTGCTGATTTGGCAATACAGTTTTTTGTTGGTATATTATTTTTATTTATTCCTTACATTTCCTGAAATTGTACCTTATATATTATTTTAAGGAAACTATGGCTACAGGAGGAAAATGTACACAAAAGCTTTTTCCTAAATATTCTATGCCATAAAATATGGTACAGGGTATTTGTTTTTTGTTTTACTGTTTTAGCACCAAACTTCTATATAAATGATGTGTGTGTATGTGACATCACTTTGAGGGAGGGAGGGAGGGAGGGTTGAAGGTGGAGGGAGGGAGAGCTCCTCAGTTATCATGCAGCTTACTTTCTACCCGCCCATACACACTCATGTTCTTTATTTTTTCTAATTTTATAGTTTTATATTGTACTATCTTTGTTTCTAAGCCACATTAGAGTATTTTAATGATTTTTCTACAACTTTTATAGCATTAATGCTCCAGAAATTGTTGTGAAACATGGCACTGTGTGTGTGTGTGTGTGTGCGTGCGTGCGTTGTATGTGATGCCATGGGACGCAGCTGGAATGGCGAGTCAGCCACCCCACACACTTTCACTTTCCACACAAACACCCATAAGAAAATAAGGAGTCTGCAATAGGCTGGTTGGTCTGTGCATGGCACCTCCTCATAATCTTAGTTTATTGCTTTATATTATATTTTATTCTTGTATATTATATTTTCTTTATTTCTAACCTACATTAGAGTAGTGTAATGATTTTTCCACAACTTTTATAGGATTACTGTTGACTTTTAGCAGTTGTGGAACATATAGGGTACTAATTTTCCCTATAAGATTAAGCAACATGCATTCGTTCCCCGGTTCATCCGGACATTTACCACATCTTGACACCCTCTTCCCCCACATCTGGACATCCTCTCCCTTCTTAATTTTCCAGATGTGCGAGGGTTTACTGTACATCGGGGTTACGTTCCTGAAAACATGACGTTATGCGAAACAACATTAAGCGGATCAATTTTCCCCATAAGAAATAGATAAAATACGGGAATTACATTCCCCAGCCTCCCTTTGCCCCATGAAAACATTACATATACAGGAAATCATTGCCATTTCTATAGAAAACAGTATATAGAACTACAGTACTAAGTTTGTATTGGTGCTCACTGATGGGCAGAGGTGGTAGAGCGAGTGTGTGGTGGGTAGTGGAGCGAAGGAAGAGGACGGCGGGAGGGGAGGGGAGGGGGGCGGGAGAGGAGAAGGGTGGTGAGTCACTGAGACTGCGGCTGCCTCCTCCTCCTCTGACTGGGGTTCCTCTGCCACTGCTTGCTCCTCCTCCATTGATGTTTGCTCCTCCTCCGTTGTTGTTTGCTCCTCCTCGGCTGCCGGCTGTTGTGAAGAAGCTGCTTCTGCTGTCCCACGACGAAAAAATGAATTCAGTGTTGATTGCTTGGTGCTACTGATCATCTTCTCCTTATAGATCTCGGTGTAACAACTAAGACTGTCCTCAATGCTGCGTTGAACCTTTGAATTACGTTCTCCGTTTGGGTCGTCATCTAGAATGATTTGCATTGCTTGCTGGAACATGTTCAACGATTCTGCCATCCTCTTGAAAGTTAGCATTCGTTGAGGTTCTTCTTTGTCGTCGTCGTCTTCTTCAATGGGACTGTGTTCTGTTAGTTGTTGCAGAGCTTCGTTGGTGAGCTCTTCTGTATGGGATGCCAGGATGTCCTCAATATTCTCTGATTCCAGCTCATCAAAGCCTGCCTGCCTAGCCAAGCTGAGGATATCCCTATTCACAGCTGGGACTAAGTCCGTCAATCCCGTAAAACTGTTGACACATTCGGGCCACAGCTTACGCCACACACCATTCAGGAACTTTCTGAAACCTCTTCCCATGCCTTGCCAATGTTGTCAATTGCATGAAGAATGTTGAAGCTGCGTCAATATTCTCGGATCGTAGGTTTATTTTCTCCGTCTGTAGCCTTGAGCAGTTGGGACATGGTACGGCGTAAATGTGGCGATGACGCCTTGGTCCATAGGCTGCATCAATGCTGTCGTGTTGGGAGGCAGGAATACAACTTATACACTATCATGCAAGTCGTCGAGATTGGGAGGATGAGCTGGAGCATTGTCAAGGATCAGAAGAATTTTGAAGTTAAGGTTCTCCTTGGCACAGTATTCCTTCAGTGCAGAGACGGCGTCCACTTTCAACCACTGGCTAAATATGGCGCTGGTTATCCAGTTGATCCTTAGAGTAACCTTTCAGGGCCCATGGGTTGGCAGCGCGAGAAAACAGCATAGGCTTTAGCTTGAAGTCACCGGCAACGTTCGCGCCAAGCAGCAGTGTCAAGCGGTCTTTTGCTGCTTTAAAACCTGGCGCTCTTTTTTCCTCCTTGGAGATATAGGTCCTCTCAGACATCCTCTTCCAAAAGAGACCAGTCTCATCCACATTGAAGACTTGCTTCGGTGAGTAGCCTCCTCGCTGGATAGTCCATTTGAATTCTCGCCGGAATGTCTTGGCAGCAACTGTATCTGAACTGGCAGCTTCACCAGTCATCTTTATGTTTTGGACGTTATACCGACGCTTAAATCGTCTCTTCCTTCAATCCTTCACCCTCTGTTTCCTTCATGTTGTTAAACAAGGATCTGGCCTTATGCTGGATAACCATAAGGCTCACAGGGGCATTGCCAGCATCTTTTCCACCTTTTCTATCAAAGTGCTTCTAGTAAGAGTCGTCTTAGTAGCACTCAGAGAAGAACCACTTCCAGCACTAACCTTAATCTTGTCAGTGTTGGTCCTGATAGTACGCACCGTTGTGGGGGTTAGACCAAGCACAGCGGCTATGTCTACAGCACATTCCCCTTTTTTAAATTGGATTAATACATCCATTTTCATAGCAAGGTTAATGGTCTTATGTTGCCTCTTCACTACACTAGCATCAGTAGCACTTGATGAGCGCTTGGGAGCCATTTCGAATGGTTAGAGTACAGTTTTAGAGCAAAAGCACTTGAGCCCATACGAATGATGTGAAGTCGTAACAAAGACTGGTTTGGCGTCGCTTGGAGACGCTGTGACGTTCCTCGAGTGAGGGCAGCGCACCGAGCCAAGAGAGCGTAGAGCGGCCAGACAAGAGAGGGTGATGCACCATAGAAAGTAGTCCGTGACAACGCAAAACTACGTTGTATCGGATCACCGGGACGTTAAACGAATTTTTGGTCCCTAAAGTTGAGCAACGTAGTACCGAAACAACGTTAAGCGGGTTGACGTTAAGTCAGGACTTAATGTGTCTTCTATCTTCCATGTATAATATTTAAGTCAATGGGTTAGTCGGCCCCATTATTCATTCTTTCGTTGTTAGTCGTGGTCATCAGGAAGACATCCCCGATGAACACTAAGGATTCCCTTATTACCCTAGGGCCTAGTCTGTATGATATATATTTTCCCAGGTACCTTTTGTCAACCAGTAAGGACCAGACCACCCGTATGCATGCTCCATGGAAGAAGTCAGAAAGTGAGGTAAGTAAAATAAAGTGTAGTACTGTAGAAGCCATTTCTTAACCTCAATACTGTACTTTTTCTCTTCCTCAAGTTGAAGTAAAATTACTAGCCTAAAGAAAGGCATTGAGTAAAAGTAAAAATAACTTTCGTCTGAAAAGTAATTAAAAGTATAAAGTAGAAAGTACTTATCTTGATTGATTGTTTATTGCTTTTCAATTTCTATTTTCACTAAAATAAAATAAATATGAAGAATTGGTAATTTAATAACACTCTTTTAATCATATTACTGTTGAAAAAATAATAAGTGTAACATCAAGTTTAAATAACATCTTAAATGGCCTACATTTATTGAATCAAAGGTCATGTGAAGTGTTAAACATCATTTCTTTTTACAGATAGTTTGGCATGAAGTGGGCCGCCCGCAGGTTCATGGGTATGACTTGGTCTGCATCTCTACCCTTGGAAAATATAAGTTTGCATCAGGAGCAGAGGAGAAGGTTGTACGTGGCTTCATTGCTCCGGCCAATTTCATCCGTAATTTTGGCCAGATCTGTGGCATCAATGTTGCTGAAGATATAGGTGAGAATACTTAATGAGGTCCTTCTGGTCACTCACCACCAACTAAAATTTGTCATTGAGTCTATCTGGACTATATTTCCCATCAAAAAGAGAAAGTTTGCCAGGTGACTCACATGATACACCACTCCTCTCTGTTCCCATACTTCCTTGATACCACCTTCACCAGTTAGGATATATAGTGGCTAGTTCATGAAGGCTACTTCACTAATTCAGGTCCATTGAAAAAGGCAGCAGCATGGCACCTTGGGAGTGAATAACCTTTCAAGGCAGTGAAAAATATCTTACACCTAGGCAGATTTTTTTGTGTGGAGAATTCTCACTGCTAAGTTTGTCTAAGTGAAATAGTAAGATAACACCATACTTCCAAAAAGGATATTAATTTTTACTGTTTTGCTTAATAGTAAACCAAAAGTGAAAATTCATTGTTTGAGAACTACTTGGGACTTACTGAAAAAGTCAATAGGATCTTTGAGGTAATAATACAGACATTTATAAGGAAGATTCTACCAAGTGTCTTATACAGAAGTCATTAAAGGAAGATGCAATTATTATTGGCAATTACCGTATATACTCGTCTATAACCCCCCTTTGTATAGAGGGCGACCCCGATTTTTTGACCAAGAAATCGTTAATTTATGATATTCCTCGTTTATAGGTCGACCCAAGTTTTGAGGGTAAAGGAACAACAAAACCTTCAGAAAACACTACGTCCTATAAACTTGTTTACCATATATTATTACGACACTTTACACTGAAACGCGGGTAGTTTCAACAAAAATATTGTATATTTCCATTCAAGTATTTATTCAAGTCAATTAGGAGGGAATATTATTGTAATACAACAGTTTTCTAACTAAACCATTCGAAAAGTGATTACGGTAACATATTTTGAACGAAACAAAGCGAAAGTCATTGTTTTCGTCACAATTTTATCCCACTTTCCACTGTAATACGTATGTCATTTCAGCAAAAAATATTACATTTCCGTGAATGTATTATATCAACCACAGTATGAATAGAATATCACTAATATAACATACGTTAACCGAAAACTATTAAAAAAACGAGTAACATATCTTGAACATCGGAAGGTTTGGTAAAGTCTTCTGTTTTCGTCATGTAGTTTATCCTAATTTACATTGAAATACATCACGTTTCAGCAAAACTACTATTTATTTCTGAGAATATGGAAATGTAATATTTTTGCTGAAATGACGTACGTATTATAGTGGAAAGTGGGATAAAATCGTGACAAAAACAATGACTTTCGCTTTCTTTCGTTGAAAAGATGTTACCGTAATCACTTTTCGAATGGTTTTCAGTTAAAAACTGTTGTATTACAATAATATTCTATCCTAATTCACTTGTGATGTAACAGTTTTTTAACTGAAAACGATTCTAAAAACACGTGTACCGTCTAGCTGATACGGCAGAGCCCTGGTCGCAGAGGCTTTGTGTTTGCATCGGCCCTTCTTAAGCAGCTTTTAATTTTATCGTACGTTGAAATTGTGTTTACCGGCATATTTTTATTTTCTTGCTTCTTATTTTCCAGAAATATGACAAGTTTGTATATAATACAATGTTATGGTACTTTTAATTTACAAGTATTCATTTTTAAAAATACAGAAGACACCAAACAAATACCAGTACTACGGTTATTTGCGTGACTCTCCCGCCAAAAAAGACCAAACAGCTGGTACTCTCTCCCTCAGCCCTACCAAAAATAGCCCAATGACATCTTTCTTGTTTATTCTCTTCCAATTTCTCACCTTAACTGGTATTTTTTACTTCATATTGCCTACATCAGATAAACTACAGTAATTGAGGTTAGACACTGTTATAAATTTGATTACCGGGTCCTGGCAGGTGCCGTTAGAACCACCTGACCCTACCAACAGTGTTGCAAGTCAGACAGCATTTTTTTAATCATCCATGTGCACGAGAAAGGATGGATGGATGAAGGCGGCATACAAATATGGCTTAAAAAAGTCTGGAACTTTAGACCAGGGGGACTGCGCAAAGAAAAAAATCTTCTTGTGTGGGATATGTTTCGGTCACATCTTGTTGACAGTGTTACTGCTGGGATTAGGAAGGAAAATACTGATACAGCTGTGATTCCTGGTGGATTAACAATTCTTGTCCAACCACTGGATGTTTCCACAAACAAACCATTTAAAGATGCGGTAAGAGTGAAGTGGAACAACTGGATGATTGAAGGCGATAAGACATACACAAAGGGAGGCAACATCCAAGCTCCATCACTAGCAACATTATGTGAATGGATTGTAGAGGCCTGGGATGCAATCAGACCAGAAATTGTGGTGAAATCTTTTAAGAAATGTGGGATTTCGAATGCTCTTGATGGAACAGAAGACGACTTGTTGTGGGATTATGAGGCTAATGAGAGCGTGAATGAGGATGAAGATATTGATGATCCCATGGCTGATGATGGTGTTGATCCATATGACGATGCTGTTCAAGGAGAGGACTGGGAGGAGCTGTGTGGTGCTGCAGATGATGACAAGGAAAATGATTTGATGGATTTTAATGAAAATATTCAGAAATATGGTATTGTAGTATTTATTCAAGTCAATTGGGATAGAATATTATTGTAATACAACAGTTTTTTAACTGAAAACCATTCGAAAAGCAATTACGGTAAAATCTTTTGAACGACGAAAGAAAGTGAAAGTCATTGTTTTCGTCACAATTTTATCCCACTTTCCACTGTAATACGTACGTCATTTCAGCAAAAATATTACAGTTGGTCCTCCTATTACGCGGTCCCACAATCCGCGTTTCACCGTTAACGCGGTGCCTTGCCAGAACCTAACATTTTCACATTCCGCGGTCGTGAACCCCATTACGCGGAGAGCGGCTGGCAAGCCGCGCCATTTTTGGATCCAAACCTCCCGCCATCCGCCATGTTGTGTAAGAGGCGCGAAAATGGTGCGCACAAGGTCGCCCAGTCATCAAAACATGACCAGTTCTTCACCCGCCACCCACTACAGCCGGCCCAAGTCAGTGATAGTGATAATTATAGTGAGGATATGGACTTATATGAACTTTGGGGGGTTTGACAAAGAGGCCCTGCAAGCCTCTGTGGTGGATAGTGATACAATTGATACAAGTGATACAGGTGAGGGCCAATAATCTGCCCTCTGCCTCGGAACCAACCGCCCATCCCCGTGTGCCCAGCCATCTTTTCTACTAATGTAAGTGTTAAAAAACCTAATATTATTGATATTTCTCTTAATTATTAATTGTGTGTGCATGCCATCATAAAGTTAAGATACTATTTTTGCTACAACATAGTTGTGTGTCGTCAAAAAGTGGAGTTTGGGGATCGGCCCGGACTCCATTTCAATTAATCCCATATGTTATGTTATTCACTTTACGCGTTTCTCACTTTCCGCGGTACCCTCCGGGTTACATTAACCGCGTAATATGAGGACCAACTGTATATTTCCATATTTATTTCTTAGAATATATTCATTCAGGCACAGTTAGGTAAAATATACTTGTGATGTAATATTTTAATAAAAATATTTATAAATAAGGTATCGTATTTTTCTTTGGTTTCAAATTTAATTAACAAAGATTGATGTTTCAATTTTAATTAACAAAAATTTATGTATCTATAAATACTTTTAAAAATGAATACTTATGGTTTACATACTCCTGTGCATACCATACCATGCATTTGGCTACTTTGGGCTTGCTATGATGACGCAAGAGATCTGCCCTGGCAACTGTACCGACACTCACAGCGGGTGGTGCGTCGTTTCCATTGTTTACTGGTAGTTACTGGTAAATATTTTTCAACCTAACGAAACTATTACCCGTATAGAGGTCGACCCCCAACTTTTTGCCAAAAAATTTGGTCTTAAGAACTCGTGCTATACACGGGTATATACAGTATGTTATTTACATGTATTTTCTTTGCACTAGTGACACTAAACCCACGTGGTCCGCCTGGTTGGTTTATGCTTGATCACTGAGTGTCAAGGCTGCTGTTTAGGTCTAGGGGTAACTTATCCTTCTATTGTGATAGCAAGTACAGTACTCGTGAACACTTGTTCTCACCTTGATAGAGTCAAATAGATGATATGAACTAAGATTTAAACAATATGTTTACATTAACTGCATCTTAAACATAAAGTAGAGTGGGATGACTTACCACTAATCCAGACAACAAAGCTCTCTACCGACAATACTTTCCGATACACATAGACAACAGACAATAAATAAATAAGTAAATCTACCACCTTATCTCTTAGTCACGTTATCAGTGTGTCAAACAAGTTCCAACACCTAAAGATTGAGTAGGCTGTTTTAACTTTTGTTATCCTATTTATCAGTAGGATGTGGCATTTGAGTGGATACTGTATTTGCCCAGGGCTCCCCCAGTCTACCCAGCTGTGAATGGGTAATCAACTTCATAGATGGGGAAGTGAAAGTAGCCTAGTGCAGAAGGCTTAGTATTCTGTGTGCTTTAATCACATTATCTTTTCAGCTATAAAGTAAGATTTAAGGTTTAGTCATCCATTTTTGCTTTCCGGACAAATAATTATAAAAGAAATTTTAAATTCCTGTCCCAGAAAAATGTGAAGCTGGAGAAGGAGCATCAGTGCCATCTCTGGGTCTGTCCAACAAGGCAGTTATGGTGGTTGACCTTCAAAAAGAACAAGAGGAGGGACAAGAAGAAGTACACACTTACTTCAAACCTTTAACTCTCTTTGGTCAGTAAGATGAATTACCAATAACTGTTTGCATGAATTAATTAATTTTAGGTTATAGAGTAAGTTGGAAAAGGTGAAAATGTAGAGAAAGCTTTTGACTAAGTGAACAGAGATGGTCTTCTAAGAGGTTTTGACTTGTAGCAAAAAAAATGGTAAGTGATGACAATGATTATCAACAGAGGAAGTAGTGCATGGTTGAATTAATTGATTTAAGTGTTGGAATGCATTCTGACAATGAAATTCTCCTGACTTAAATTTTGAATCCTGAAATCAATGCCATGAAAGCCCATCTTCCTGGGAAATACATTTAATTCCTTGTGTACGGGTTGTCTCCCAGCTGAATAAAATCGTCTGGTGTTGGCTAAATAAAATATTGAAAGTGGGTTCCCCGTAGTGAAGGGGCTAAAATGGCACATGCCACTGGAGCCTGAAGTGGGTCTCAGACTCCATGTTTTATTTTGAATCCCATTTCAGGATAATGTAGATAGAGATTATCCACAGTCTTGTTTTTTACTATGAACAACCCCTGGGTCCGGCCCCACACTTTATTGCATAGATAGGAATAATTGTGAGATAGGTTAAACTTTGGTGGCACAGATTTGTTATCAGTAGTTGATGGTACTGTAGGGTCAATCCATGTCAAGTTAACCAAAATAAATAAAAAAAAACATCAACCGTCATGAAATTGGCTAATATTTGGAATATAAATAGAACTTTTTAAGCTGATTTCAGAAAGGTTTTACTTTTTAAAATCGGATTTACCGTTGCAGAGTTATGGCGATTTGAAATTTGATCATTTCATGCTCGCTCAAGCGGAACGGTGACTGATTTTAAATCAACCCGAATTCAGATGCTTATTAAATGCCAACGAGTGTAGATATAAACTTAAAACTTATCAAATATAAAAGCTTACATCATACAGTTTAATATGCAATGGAAAAAATGTGGTTGCTATGGGTGGTGTGTGGTTGCTAGGGGTTTAAAGTACAACACATTTCATGTTCGGTCAACCGTAACGTGCTACGGAAATGACCATAACTTTCGCAGAACCATATGGATTTTTAATTTTAATGGCTCAAATGAAAGATCTAGTGTTCAGCTACAACTTCAACATAAAGACCTTCTGCCCTTTAGGGTTTTTCTTGACAAAAATGAGGCTCAAAGTAACTGTCTGTTTATCTCAATATTTTTGATAGTTAACATAATTATTACAAATATATGTCTACAATGTTTATTAAAATACATTATTAAATTTATATTATATTCATGATAATCATGTTTCAGTTATTTTCACATATAATATTTAATAATGCACACAGCTGAAATTAAAAATCTGTAGATCATAATGGCATTTCTAATTCAAAAATATGGTCTGGTGATTGATTATTGACCAAACAAAAAACGATTTAAAATAACGAGGCTGACTTTATAAACTGCTCTTGGAAAACAATAAGATCAAATTATAAAAAAGCTTTTATTTTAATAATGCATTTGCATTGCATAGTAAATTATTTTAAAGGCAATGCTGTTTGTGTTTCTTCGACACCATTGGGGTAAAACCATATTGTATATGGCACATTATTTAATATCAAAAATAAATTCACTGGGCTAAGAAGTCCAATCTACCTCGAGATAAATGCTTGATAATCTTGATGTAATTATCAAGCATTTTCATCTGTAACTTGTCTTCCACAACCTATTCATTCAAATTATGAAATCTAATAGAAAATAAATAATAAATATAACAGCCATCATGAACTAAAATGTTGTTGTATTTTTAGATATATATTATATTTTATTGAGATACCTAAATATACACAACAAAAACTATATCGAGTACGGATTCTTATTGAAAACAAAATGTGTTTAAAATAATTTGCTATGCTATGCAGAATTAAAATAAAATTTTGTTTGGACTGCAAGGCAATCACTCACTAATGCTATGTTTTCAAAAAGCAGTTTCACAAAGTTTGCCTTGCTTATTGTTTTAAATTTTTTTGTTCAATGGTCAATTATTGATCATATCTTTGAACTAAGATAGAATTTAGATATTAACTTTCTACTGTGGAAATTATTATGAGACATGATCAATCAATGATATTATATTTATAATTATGGATAAGACAAGACAACATATTTAAAAAAAACATTGAAAAGTGAAGACATATTATATGTATTAAATTGCCTACTACAGTAATAGTGAAAAATATTGAGATAAATCGACATTTACTTTGAGCCTCATTTTTGTCAAGAAAAACCCAAAAGGGCAGAAGGTCTTTATGTTGAAGTTGTAGCTGAACACTAGATCTTTCATTTGAGCCATTAAAATTAAAAATCCATATGGTTCTGCGAAAGTTATGGTCATTTCCGTAGCACGTTACGGTTGACCGAACATGAAATGTGTTGTACTTTAAACCCCTAGCAACCACACACCACCCATAGCAACCACATTTTTTCCATTGCATATTAAAATGTATGATGTAAGCTTTTATATTTGATAAGTTTTAAGTTTATATCTACACTCATTGGCATTTAATAAGCATCTGAATTCGGGTTGATTTAAAATCAGTCACCGTTCCTCTTGAGCGAGCATGAAATGATCAAATTTCAAATCGCCATAACTCTGCAACGGTAAATCCGATTTTAAAAAGTAAAACCTTTCTGAAATCAGCTTAAAAAGTTCTATTTATATTCCAAATATTAGCCAATTTCATGACGGTTGATGTTTTGGCCTGGTTAATTTGACACGGATTGACCCTGTACAGTATTTGTTAAGTACAGGTTGTGACCCTCTTTTATCCGGTATTGCATCAACTGGCAACTCTCAGTTATTGTTACTTCTCAACAGACAGCATGTTCAACTGCCATGTACAGTGGTTGTCCACTTGGCCAGTCTCAGTTCTACCATTATTTCATGACATTCAAATAATAATTATCCCATAAAACTCAATAGTCAAAAACTGATTGATGGGTCATCTTACACTACTATGCTGCAGTAATCATTCCATTTAACGGAATATTGCGTGCTGGTTGATTCTGTAAAAGGGAAGATTCTGCTAAATTGAATACAGTTATACCTCTGGCAGTGAAGTGGATATGTTTATGAAATTCACTTTATCCTTGAAAACCTCGTTGTCTGAGTTAGATTCAAATGGGAATAAGTTGCATCCTTCATTATTCTGTATCCTGCATACTCCTAAACCCTGGACAGTTCGTAGGAGAAGATCCATATATTTTAAATACATATATACTTTATGCTGTATGTTTGAAAATGATTCTATAATAGATGTTATTTTATTTTCAGCACCACCAACAGAAGACCAGTTAATGCAGAATACTTTGTGGCCAGAGGCTGCCAAGCTATATGGTCATGGCAATGATCTTATTACCTTAGCTGCCACATCTGACGGGGCCATCCTCGCATCTTCATGTCGAGCTGCTAATAATATGGATGCTTATATTATCCTTTGGTAGGTAGTTTCATGTTTTCCATCTCTTAACTTTTATGACATGACAAGTTTGATGCACTTAACCATTTTTGGACGTACATACAACATTTGCATTCGGAATGACCGGAATATGCGATCCCCATCCACAAAGGGTTAAAGGAGTAGCAACTTGATCACTTGTCTTATTGTTATCTTGTTGTTCCCACTGTAGAGATAGCAAGGCTTAATGCTTTTGCATAGTACTGTCGCTAGTTATTTTACCTGCATCAACTTTTCATAAAACTGGTTTGACATTAACTGCAGCATTTACATCCTCTTTAGGGATAAGGGTTATGTGTGTATCTGGGGCTGTATAGGAGAAATGAGGCATATAAAGTAGCAAGGGCATATGTCTGAATACCTCAGTTTAGCTCAATTTCCAAGCTGTACTGCATGTTTTCTGCCTTTGTTTGTTTGATGGGGTTTGTACCATGCTGGAGGGGTATCCATCCACGTTGCCTGACATCATTATCTGATAGAGGAATGCTGGGGCTAGGGACTAACATAGAAAATGGGAAATTGAGAAACCCAGTGATAGGCATATGCTATTGTAAACTCTTTAATTTCTTACTTAGAACTTAATTTCATGGTATGTGTTTTATATGTATTAATTGTTACCATGATTTTTTTCAGGGACACAACAACGTGGCATAAGATTGATGCTTTAGTTAAACATCGTCTTACTGTGACACAGATGGCATTTTCTTTTGACGATAAATATCTTCTGTCTGTGTCACGAGATCGCACTTGGACAGTTTTTAAAAAGGATTCAGCTGAAAATTTTGCAGGTAATGTAGCTAATACAATCCTGTTTTGTCTGGCTAACATGTAGAAATATGACTCATAATGATCATGCAATTTGTCTGATCCCTTCTTCATTTTGTATACAGTATGTATTAATCTTGTCATGAGTTCAATAAAAACCTAATTTTCCCAGAGTTTTACAAAATGCAAACTGGTAAAACCCAGGTCAACACTGCGCTCTTTTGTGGTCCTTTAATATGATGCCATCTCACATGTTGGAAATTTTCCATTGCTACAAAACAAAAGTAAAAAATTAAAATTGTTCAAGCTGTTCATAAGTTCTTTGTGATAACAACCAACATGTATCGGTCTCTTCTTTTCTTCAACCTTCATTCTCGTCCGGTGAGAAGAGAGTGTGCTGATTGTCACTCTGCCATTTTTTAACACTCGTCACGCTCGTGTTTATGGCTAGAATCTGAGCCTTTTCCTCCTTTGATCAGGGATGCGATTTCTCCTTTTTTTTCAGTTCTCTGGTTTTCCCATCGTTTAAGGCGACCCACGTGAATCGTGGAGATCCATTGAGAAAAATTTGGGGGGGGGGGGGTGGTATGACCATGACGAGAGAAATGTTTGATAATTAATAATAATTGACCCTCTAGGGTCGATGGGTCTGGCGCACGAGGACGATGAGCCAGTATACTGAGTTTAGTGGCCGCACTCTACATGTTCATGCATTACATCATATACTCCATTTCTCATTGGCTGAGTATTGCTTGTTTTGCATTACATTCTTTGATTCTTTAGTATTTTATTGACCAAAGAAGCATTATAATATGCCCCTTCACCCTATCCACTTGATCCACCCTCTCCCACCAGGGACTAAGCCTTTTTCAATATACAGTGAACCCTCAATTTACGCGGTCAATTGAACCCACGGCGGCCCGCGTAAAGTGAACAACATAACATATGGGATTAATTGAAATAGAGACCGGGCCGACCCCCAAACTCCACTTTTTCAGACACAATGCCTACGTTGTAGTAAAAATAACTTCTTAATTTTATGATGGTATGCACACACAATTAATAATTAAGAGAAATATCAATAATGTTAGGTTTTTTAACAATTACATTAGTAGAAAAGATGGCTGGGCACATGGGGATGGGGGGTTGGTTCCGAGGCAGAGGGCAGATTATTGGCCCTCACCTGTATTACTTGTATCAATTGTATCACTATCCACCACAGAGGCTTGCAGGGCCTCTTTGTCAAACCCCTCAAAGTCCATATAAGTCCATATCCTCACTATCATTATCACTATCACTGACTTGGGCCGGCTGTGGTGGGTGGCGGGTGAAGAACTTGGTAATGTTTTGATGACTGGGCGACCTTGTGCGCACCCTGCTCGCGCCGCTCTCCGCGTAAAAGGGTACACACATCGCAGAAAGTGAGCATTCCGTGTTCGGCAGGGTACCGTGTAAACGTGGAAACGCGTAAAGTGGGACCGCGTAAAGCAAGGGTTGACTGTAACTAAGTTTCTATAATAATTTTACACTTTCTGATGATCACAATTTATTCTAAAACCCATGCCATATTTCATAAGTGTATAGGCAACTCAGTCGGGCGTATTTCTGCCCCCCAGGGGGTCAGGGCTGTAGGGTATGTGTGTGTGTGTCCCCCAGGGGGTCAGGGCTGTAGGGCATACGTGTGTGTGTGTGTCCACCAGGAGGTCAGGTCAGGGCTGTAGGGCATATGTGTGTGTGTGTGTTCCCCAGGAGGTCAGGGCTGTAAGGCATGTGTGTGTGTGTGTCCCCCAGGAGGTCAGGGCTGTAGGGCATGTGTGTGTGTTCCCCAGGAGGTCAGGTCAGGGCTGTAAGGCATGTGTATGTGTGTCCCCCAGGAGGTCAGGGCTGTAAGGCATTTGTGTGTGCATCTCCCAGGAGGTCAGGTCAGGGCTGTAGGACATGTGTGTGTCCCCCAGGAGGTCAGTTTTGTCGGGCATATGTGTGGTTTCCCCAGGAGGTCAGGGCCCTAGGGCATATGTGTGTCCCCCAGGAGGTCAGGACTGTAAGGCATGTGTGTGTGTTCCCCAGGAGGTCAGGGTTGTAAGACATGAGTGTGTATCCCCCAGGAGGTCAGGGCTGTAGAGCATGTGTGTGTCCCCCCCAGCAGGGGGACCCTATGATGTGTAGGAACATAAAACTCTCCAACAGCAGGTATGAAGCATGTTAAAGCAGAAGAGGTTGCAGCAGGAAGAAAATAAGAGGAATTTTTTGTTAAAGAAACAGAATCAAAGAAAACAGAGTGTGAGGAAATGGCTCAAAAATCAAGGAAGGGCAGAGGGGCCTTCCAGCAACAAAAACAGAAGCATTTACTCTCCCTGAAAAAAACTAGCTGGTGCAATTAAAAATAAGAAAAAACAAAACCAACTGAGTGAATATTAGGTCCGTGGAAAAGAAAACTAAATACTGTACAGGGGGCCACCAATTTTGCAGAGATTAGGTTCTCAAAGTGGCCGCAAATTGCCAAATCCGCGAATAACATTTGCAGACTGGGGGTACATTTTTACTTGTGTACAAAGAAATGTATACTGTATTCCCTTTATGTGTTTGCCCTTAGGACAATTATTTATTTTACCTTTATTGCAAATGTATGTGTGTGTGTGTGTAGACACACACACACAAAACACATACAAATATATAATCATGGGAAAATCTTATCACAAATATTCAGAAACAAATTTATCGACCCCCTGACGGAGACACGATGATCCTCCCCAGACTCGCCAGATATTTTGTAAATAATATTGATTATGTGTTAAAGGAATATCCTTCCTTCCTTAGGCTTTAGTAAGCCCCTTTATAATATTTATACTGTATATACTTGACACACTTGCCAGATGCTTCTGGTGTCATTGTACAGGGGTACCTAGTAACAGCACTAGGATCCCGCTTCCTCAACTATACGCTGATTAAATTAGGTTACAATTTCCAATTTCAAGCTCAAAACTTTAAAGATGGGTCGCAAGCCCACCAAGAGATAGCCCGCCAAATGCACCACCCTTCCATCCCACCTGGCCACCTCTGTCTCAGTTGCCGCGCGTGTATCGTCAGAGTAACACCTGCCTCGTGTGTGTGTGTCAATTTAGTGCGCTTAAACCTCTCTCATACTCGTTCATAATGCCCAAACACAAGCCAAACTCTGCCTCTGGTCCTCCAGTGAAGAAATGATGCTCTGTGATGACCCTGAAAGAAAAAGTGGCCATGTCAGACTAATAAAAGGCGGCGTGTCGATCGCTGCTGTGGCACGGAGGTACGGGCGGAATGAATCAAGCGTGAGATCCATCGAGATTCGGGAGAGGGAAATTCGTAAAACCGTGTCTACAGGTGTCTCATTTACTGCTAAGGTGACTAGCCAGGTGAGAGACGTAACTCTAGTGAGGGTGGAGAAGGCATTAAACATCTGGGTGGAGGATATGAACCAGAAACATGTCCCAATCGATGGCAACGTGCTCAGGGAGAAGGTACTCAGTCTTTATGACCAGTTTAAATCTGAGGTTCCTGAGGGCGAAGCATCCACCAGCTCTGAGAAGAATTTTAAAGCCAGTGCAGGTTGGCTCAACAGTTTCAGGAAACATTTTAACCTGAAAAATATTAGAATCACTGGCGAATCGGCATCAATGGATGAGGCGACTGCATGGCTCTTCCCAGAAGAATTCAGGAAATTAGTTAAGTGATTTAAGGGCAATTTTGGGGATTTTTGGGAGTGTTTCTGACTTTACACATTTTTTGGCTTTATGCCGAGTCCCAGGAACATAACCCCCGCGTCAGTTGCGAGTCTACTGTACTGTACTACCGAAACCCCAGTCCTTTTAGTTTATCTTCTCTCAATAATGGTGCGCAATTAAAGATATTAAACAAATTCAAGTTTAGTAACTACTAAAATTTTTAAAGGAATTATTAAGACTACAGGTATATGCATGAAAAAATATAGTTGCAATAAACATATAGGGTACATGCTTGATTTTGGGTACTGTGCATTTTAACTATTAGAAGTTCACAAAAAGAGTAACAATGTGAGAAATTAAGTTAAATACGGTAAAAGCTTCCCTGGTAGGTGTTTCCCCGGACCCCCAACTTTTTTTTTTTTTTTTTTTTTTAAGATCCAATCACATCTCTGTTAGATATGACCAAGCCATCTTGGGATACTACACATAGAAATACAGGGCAAGTAAAGTAACTAATACACATGAAATTACGGGGCCAAGTCGTGAAGTGACACAATGTAATACACTCCTACTTGCTGTTCAGGGTACACTACTGCTGCCTCCTATCTTACTCTCATCACTACGCATAGCCAGACTTACGAAAAATTAAATTTGTAATATGTATAGACTGATTTATGCAAATATTTTTGTGACACATTGAGCACAAACCCATGGCCCCTGTTGCAAGGATTTTGTGGACATTATATATTATATTTTATTTCTAAGCCACAATAGAGTACATTATTGTACAGTAATGATTTTCCACAACTTTCATTGTTTCATTACACGTAACACTAGCGACATGCTGCATTAGCCATCTCACAGGCCACCTCATCCCCAGTTTTTCTCCCTTCCCAGTGAGCTAAAATACTGTATCACTAAACCAAATTTTGACCTAACATTAAGCAAGAAAGGGTGTCAAAGTTTTTATTGCTAAAGTGAATTAATGCAAAATGAGGGATACATTGTATACATCATTATCATCAAAGTTATGTATTTGCGAGAAAATTAGACTGAATTTACTGTACAGCATTTTGACAGGTACTGCATGGTGTACTTTACAGTATATGTGTTTTTGGCGATCACTTAAACCTATTTATCATGAAAATTTATTCAAGAACAATTTGGGCATTCATGAGATAATGCTACACATTAAGCCAGTTGCTTAGTTACAGGCTTGGTCATAAAATGAGATTTCAGGATTATTCTTTCATTACTAACCAGCTATGGAGCATGGCACTCGAGTGGATACAGCTCTGGCCTCCTGTTCCAGTGGTTGGTGGTTTGATTCCCAAGCACTCCTGATTCACCCAGCTGTAAATGGATACCTAAGTTTACATCTAAAGGAATTGAATTTGGCCAAGTGCAGTATCAGCCATGCTGACTATTTGTGTACCCAAGGTTTAGTATTTACTGTAGTGTGCTGTGTCCTCACTTTCCTTAATGGGCAGCCATGGCTGTGGGACCCACTTTCAATTATCACTTACCTTCTTTTTCAGGTTTTACATATAAAGTTTGTGACTCTTCAAGCAACAAAGATACAATGCATTCTCGTGTAATTTGGTCATGTGCCTGGCTGCCAGATTCACATCACTTTATTACTGCTTCTCGAGACAAGACCATTGCATTGTGGGGACAGACAGAGACTGGCTGGGTGAGACAGGCTCTTGTCACCGAGTCAAATGAAGTAACAGCAGTAGCAGTTACCAAATGTCTTGACACTGACACAGATGGCTGTGTTCTTCTGGCTACTGGTAAGATTAAATATAAATTGTCCTGAGTACTGTATGGTATTATATTTTCCTTGGTATGTGAAAAATAAGGTACCGCCTATGGGAATTGTGACTTTGTGAAGGTATATTTATACAACTGATTAATAATTATGGTACAATATTGTTATCAGTATATGGCCAACAGGAAAATGGATGGTAAAATTATATGATTATTATACACAGTACACCTAACAAATAACGTCCTGTCATTCCTCTCTATCATCCATGAACCCGGTGAATCATGAACTTGTGAATCTGAGACATCACACAGTGCACTATCTATGGGCACAACAATGTGTTATGTCTCAGGTTCACAGGATCACAAGTCTCAGGATTCATGGATGGGGTGGAGGAGTGACAGGACTTTTTTTAGTGGGTGTACATAAACTACATGAGATTAACTTTGTGTTAAGATTGAATAGTATGGTAAGTTTTTGCAGGGCCGAATGTACAATATATTAATTATAAAATACAGATTTTGTTCTATTTTGCTGGTTTTAGTGCAAAAAGTTTATCATATTTACATTTAAACTCAAACTTTTTCACCCATGTCTACTTATGGCCACTATATATTTTGTGTAGTATTCCTTTTAGCCTATTGTAACTATTCTGTTGTCAGGTTAACTCATCTTTATCTATACAAGAATGCCATTTCTATTTATTAAGCCTTATTTTGTACCAGCCTAGTATATTCCATCCAATATAATAATAATGGAATATTTTTGTTACATGAGTAGAGAAAGGAATTTATTGTACAGTATATTTACTTTTACTTTTTCAGGCCTGGTAGATGGAAACATCCACTTGAGAAAGTATCTTACGGAAGAGAGAAAATTTGGTGATAACATACTTGAAATATGCCATAAACACCACAGCATGGTAAGACGACTACAGTTCAAGCCTTTTCAAGGATCTGCTGACACTGTAGTTCTTGCTTCATGTGCAGATGATAAAAGAGTTCATTTATGTCAAATCAAAACAAAAATCTCTAGTCAGCTTGTTGATGGTTGAAAAAAAAATTCTGAAAAGTTGTGTCCCAGTCAGAAATTCTACAGATAGAACTTTGATGTGAAGCAAGAAAATTTTGATGGGGAACACAGTAACTAGCATACAGGTATCTTGCGTTTAGTGATCAGGATGCACTCCTGAAAAACAGATTGCTAAGTGAACAGAAATGAGAAATGATATCCTAAACAAGGGATAATGAGGAATCATATCCGTCAAGAAGGCACCTTATTGTGTCGTCGAGTCACCGACTCAGTGCGGGTGAGACTGAGATGTGAGCTGTTATTGTTCAGTTTGTAATATTGGTTAGATATATGTAATTTTCTTCATTTTCTTTTACTCTGTTACTTGTACACACAATTGTTCGTACAGAATATGTAAAGTAAAAAAAAAATACCATAAAGGGAATAAACAGTACTTATATGATCGGCAGTTAGCCAATACAGTGGGGGGGGGGGGGACTGTTCTCTCTCTCCTGTCCCGTGAAATGATTGCCAAATGGCAATGCTGTATTTTTTTATTTATTTAATATATTATTTTTATTCCTAACATTTACTGGTCCATAAAACAGTTCATCTGGGCAGCAGTCACCAAGATGACTCAAGTGATGTGTGTGACTGTTGCCTGTATGCTGTGGCTGGCCAGTCACTGCCTCAATACAGACCTTCACTACCAACACATACACACCCATGCCCTTCATTTTATAGTTTTATAATAGTGTATACTATAAAACTATTAGATACTGTACTGTACTGTATTTTCTTTATTTCTAAGCCACATTACAGTATTGTAATGATATGCACATGGAGCACAGAATCCTCAGTTTTTTTTATTTACCTCCCCAATTTTTCCCAGTTAGTCAACGATCGCTAAACCAGAAATTGCGGATCATTAAACAACAAACGGTGTTAAAAATTTTAAATCGCTAAACTGAAATATCGCTTAAGTGAGGGATACCTGTACTGTATGGTGTGAACATACTGTACGGTGTGACACAATTGTTAACATACTGTATGGTGTGACACAATTGTTAACATACTGTATGGTGTGACACAATTGTTAACATACTGTACAGTGTGACAATTGTTAACATACTGTATGGTGTGACACAATTGTTAACATACTGTACAGTGTGACGATTGTTAACATACTGTATGGTGTGACACAATTGTTAACATACTGTATGGTGTGACAATTGTTAACATACTGTACAGTGTGACAATTGTTAACATACTGTATGGTGTGACACAATTGTTAACATAATGTATGGGGTGACACAATTGTTAACATACTGTATGGTGTGACACAATTGTTAACATACTGTATGGTGTGACAATTGTTAACATACTGTATGGTGTGACACAATTGTTAACATACTGTATGGTGTGGCACAACTGTTAACATACTGTATGGTGTGACACAATTGTTAACATACTGTATGGTGTGACACAATTGTTAACATACTGTATGGTGTGACACAATTGTTAACATACTGTATGGTGTGACACAATTGTTAACATACTGTATGGTGTGACAATTGTTAACATACTGTATGGTGTGACACAATTGTTAACATACTGTACAGTGTGACACAATGGTTAACATACTGTATGGTGTGACACAATTGTTAACAAACTGTATGGTGTGACACAATTGTTAGCATACTGTACAGTGTGACAATTGTTAACATACTGTATGGTGTGACACAATTGTTAACATAATGTATGGGGTGACACAATTGTTAACATACTGTATGGTGTGACAATTGTTAACATACTGTATGGTGTGACAATTGTTAACATACTGTATGGTGTGACACAATTGTTAACATACTGTATGGTGTGGCACAACTGTTAACATACTGTATGGTGTGACACAATTGTTAACATACTGTATGGTGTGACACAATTGTTAACATACTGTATGGTGTGACACAATTGTTAACATACTGTATGGTGTGACACAATTGTTAACATACTGTATGGTGTGACAATTGTTAACATACTGTATGGTGTGACACAATTGTTAACATACTGTACAGTGTGACACAATGGTTAACATACTGTATGGTGTGACACAATTGTTAACAAACTGTATGGTGTGACACAATTGTTAGCATACTGTATGGTGTGACAATTGTTAACATACTGTATGGTGTGACACAATTGTTAACATACTGTATGGTGTGACACAATTGTTAACATACTGTATGGTGTGACAATTGTTAACATACTGTATGGTGTGACACAATTGTTAACATACTGTATGGTGTGACACAATTGTTAACATACTGTACAGTGTGACGATTGTTAACATACTGTATGGTGTGACACAATTGTTAACATACTGTATGGTGTGACAATTGTTAACATACTGTACAGTGTGACAATTGTTAACATACTGTATGGTGTGACACAATTGTTAACATAATGTATGGGGTGACACAATTGTTAACATACTGTATGGTGTGACACAATTGTTAACATACTGTATGGTGTGACAATTGTTAACATACTGTATGGTGTGACACAATTGTTAACATACTGTATGGTGTGGCACAACTGTTAACATACTGTATGGTGTGACACAATTGTTAACATACTGTATGGTGTGACACAATTGTTAACATACTGTATGGTGTGACACAATTGTTAACATACTGTATGGTGTGACACAATTGTTAACATACTGTATGGTGTGACAATTGTTAACATACTGTATGGTGTGACACAATTGTTAACATACTGTACAGTGTGACACAATGGTTAACATACTGTATGGTGTGACACAATTGTTAACAAACTGTATGGTGTGACACAATTGTTAGCATACTGTATGGTGTGACAATTGTTAACATACTGTATGGTGTGACACAATTGTTAACATACTGTATGGTGTGACACAATTGTTAACATACTGTATGGTGTGACAATTGTTAACATACTGTATGGTGTGACACAATTGTTAACATACTGTATGGTGTGACACAATTGTTAACATACTGTACGGTGTGACAATTGTTAACATACTGTATGGTGTGACACAAGTGTTAACATACTGTATGGTGTGACACAATTGTTAACATACTGCATGGTGTGACACAATTGTTAACATACTGTATGGTGTGACACAATTGTTAACATACTGTACAGTGTGACGATTGTTAACATACTGTATGGTGTGACACAATTGTTAACATACTGTATGGTGTGACAATTGTTAACATACTGTACAGTGTGACAATTGTTAACATACTGTATGGTGTGACACAATTGTTAACATAATGTATGGGGTGACACAATTGTTAACATACTGTATGGTGTGACACAATTGTTAACATACTGTATGGTGTGACAATTGTTAACATACTGTATGGTGTGACACAATTGTTAACATACTGTATGGTGTGGCACAACTGTTAACATACTGTATGGTGTGACACAATTGTTAACATACTGTATGGTGTGACACAATTGTTAACATACTGTATGGTGTGACACAATTGTTAACATACTGTACGGTGTGACAATTGTTTACATACTGTACGGTGTGACACAATTGTTAATTTACTGTACGGTGTGACAATTGTTAACATACTGTATGGTGTGACACAATTGTTAACATACTGTACGGTGTGACAATTGTTAACATACTGTATGGTGTGACAATAGTTAACATAATGTATGGTGTGACACAATTGTTAACATACTGTATGGTGTGACACAATTGTTAACATACTGTATGGTGTGACACAATTGTTAACATACTGTATGGTGTGACACAACTGTTAACATACTGTATGGTGTGACACAATTGTTAACATACTGTATGGTGTGACAATTGTTAACATACTGTACGGTGTGACAATTGTTAACATACTGTATGGTGTGACACAAGTGTTAACATACTGTATGGTGTGACACAATTGTTAACATACTGCATGGTGTGACACAATTGTTAACATACTGTATGGTGTGACACAATTGTTAACATACTGTATGGTGTGACAATTGTTAACATACTGTATGGTGTGACACAATTGTTAACATACTGTACAGTGTGACACATTGGTTAACATACTGTATGGTGTGACACAATTGTTAACAAACTGTATGGTGTGACACAATTGTTAGCTTACTGTATGGTGTGACAATTGTTAACATACAGTACGGTGTAACACACACACTTGTTAGCGTATTGTACTGTGTGTAAATTTTAAATGTTTAGAATAAGGTAATAAAAGAGTGAAGCATTATAGCACAGTACTCTCGTATAATTCGCGGATTTTTATTTCGCAGTCCTCAATTATTAGCAGATGACACCCTGGAGGTACCCAAGAGTGTCTGTGGGTAGTTTTTAAAGTTGCTGGCATTTTTGCAGCTGGAACATGGAGCCTTTTGTTCTAGAGACAGTAATTTCCTTTGCCTGTATTGTATATACCATGTGTGTGTGTGTTGACACACACACACAAAACACATACAAATAAATAATGATGGGAAAATCTTATAACAAATAATCTGAAAAATTTATTTAAAATGTGACAATCTTCCCTCTAGATCACTCTGGGCTTTGTTTGTAACAAAGCATGTAGTGGACTTGAGGTTAGACTCAAAAAAATTTCTGATTATTTGTGAGAGGATTTTCTCATTATTATTTATTTGTATGTGTTTCGTGTGTGTGTGCGTGTGCATTTACACACAGGTAAAAGAAATAATTGTCCAAAGGGCAAACACGTAAAGGGAATAACCGAACTCGCGAATTTGAAGGACATGATGTAATTATTACAATGAACAGTACTAATTCAATCACACTGTAGCCATGATACAAAATGTACAATGTTAGAACATGTTCCAATAAACAACCTCATATTGTTCACATTGTCTTCATTTCCTTATTTTTCATCTACCCGGAGTTCTGTAATTGTTTAGAATTGGATCCATGTTTGGATAACATTTGTGGATGGTACTGACCTCAGGAATCAACTACCCTGTACTATACTGATTTGTTTAGATAAAGATGTGAATAATATACTGTACAGTATATATATACTGTACAGCATATATATACAGGGTGTTCCATAAATACCTTTCATAATTCAGGGGGTGTGTTCCTGAGAAATAAATAAAGATAAATGACTAAATGACCAATCTGTTAATTCTCAATAGTTTTGGAATTACAGCAAATGACAGGTTTGATAGGAATGTGATGAAACCTACGGTTACCTGACATAAATCTTCTTGATTTATATCTGTGTGGTCACGTAAGAAGCAAGGTGTATGTTACAGAGGTTCACAAACCATGAGGAATTGTGTACAGGACAGTGTGACAAACATTCGCAACACCCCTGGGGTCTCTGAACGTGCGCGACGGGCTGAGCCCTGCATTTTGCAAGAGGGGCGGAACTTGAACATTTCCTCTAAATGTCAATACAATACAAATCTTATGACATTATTATTGTTAATAAACGTCACTAGCACAGTGTATTGGATGTTTCATATACACCCCATATAGGTTTCATCACATTCTACCAGACCTGTCATGTGCTGTAACTCAGAAACGATTGAGAATTAATAGTTTGGTCATTTAGTCATTTATCTTTATTTGTGTCTTAGGAATACACCGCCTAATGTTATGAAAGGTATATACAGCTCTTCCCCAACTTACAACGGGGTTAGGGACCCAAATCCAATGTCGTAAGTCGAAAATGCTTAAATAATACATAGAAAATCTAAAATGGGTGTCTCTTTTTCTTCTCAGCACCACAAAACTCTCACTTTTAAGTTTGCCAGCCATTTTAAAGTTAATTACAAAGGAAAATTTTGTCTGTATACTGACGTTGGGACTCGAAATTACATAATTTGACAAAATTTTGGTACGACTGAGGCAGGTCGTAAGTGCAGGTGGTCGTAAGTCGAGTAGGTCGTAAGTTGGGGAGGAGCTGTATATATATATATATATATATATATATATATATATATATATATATATATATATATATATATATATATATATATATATATATATATATATATATATATATATATATATATATATATATATACTTGTCAACCGTCAGTGAGACAAGACGTGCCCCGAAGGTGCTCCTTGGTTTTAGCAGCCAGGCCGAGTCTGTTTGGCCCTGCCCACTCCCCCTGCTATACCCCAACGCCCTACCAGCCTTACTACACCGGGATCTATTCAGCAAAACATTCTAGTGATTAGTGAGCGATTGATTACGGAGCAGTGTTCCTATAGTGCACTTAAGGAACTTTCTCGGCAAAGCATTCAAGTCATCAGTGCAATAAGTGATTATCATACAGTGCTCGATAGTGCACCCCAAGGAAAAGTCAGACAGTGGGCACTTTATCGGTCACCTTTAAAGTGCCAGTGACAAGGACCACCGCGGTGTTTACATATATCGTGAAAACTGTGTCGGCGACCCCAAGCACCAGGGACAAAGACCCACGGTCTTTACGACTGACAAATATTAACAGATGTCTACCAGTGTCAGTGGCCCTCAAAGTGCCATCAGTGACAAACACTTCCGTCCTCCCACAACAGATTTCAACAGATGGCCACCAATCACTTACTCCCGACGCACTCTGTACCATCTAAAGCATGGGAACGGTTATCCTGATGGCAGTGTTATCGCGCGACTCAAGTCACTGAACATATTCCACGCGCGGAGCCGTAGACAAGGCCGTCATACACATAAGCCCATTAGAACCGTAACCTCCACTAGGAAACCGGAGAAACCCACCCCTGACAGACCATACCACCACACTGAAGTTCCACGGATATGGTATGATCTCCAGTCTTTACTGCTATCCAACGTCACTTCCCTAGATAACAAGTTCGACGAGCTGGCAACTACAGTCAGGTCAGCCGCCGCGAGCGTCGTTGCCATATGTGAGGCTTGGCAAATTGTGCCTGAAACGTGTCATATTGAGGGATATCAACTCTTTCATCACCTTCGTTCACATAGATGCGGAGGGGGCGTTGCCCTCTTCTGTCAAGATGACCTACGCCCGTCACGCCTGGATGTTCAAGTCCCAGCAGATGTGGAAGCATTATGGGTACATGTCGTGCTACGGGCCCACCCGCGCAACACTGCTTCCATCATAATCTGTGTGGCATACCATCCGCCTCGCTCACACACCAGAGACACTCTTATCAATCATCTCATCACCACCTCAGACCACCTCAGAGTTAGTTACCCATGTGCCAAGTTAGTATTATGTGGGGATTTTAATGAAATTGACACCACTGATATCCAGGACCAGCTATCACTATCACAAGTTGTGACCTTCCCCACACACGGTCAAAATACCCTTGACCTTATCTTAACTGACTTAGCGGACCAGTACCAACCACCTCAACCAATGCCTCCTATCGGGTGTAGCACACACTTATCAGTGCTCTGGTCCCCA
Organism: Homarus gammarus; assembly: GCA_958450375.1. Lineage (NCBI taxonomy): Eukaryota > Metazoa > Arthropoda > Malacostraca > Decapoda > Nephropidae > Homarus > Homarus gammarus. Next base: position 582,509 of record CAUDMG010003838.1, read on the forward strand.
GCTGCCACTCCCACTCAAGTACAGAGACCCTACATCAAGACCTACAGGCCGATTACTGACTCTGCAGTGCGCCTCTTCGGGCAGTGGATAGTTCACCATCCCTGGACTGAAGTACTTAGCGTGGATGACGTGGAAACCAAATGGATAAATTATACCAACACCACCACGGAAGCTCACCACCACTTCTTCCTCGAGAAGTCCGTCAGATCTCACCCAGCTGACTTGCCCTGGATCACACCTCGGATCAAAAGACTTATGCAACAGAGAGACAGAGCCTTTCATATCAATGACCACATCCGCTACAGGTCCCTTCGCAACCGAGTCATCCACGAAATACACACTGCAAAGAAGTCCCACTACCCAACCAAATTACAACACCTGAAGCAGACCAACGTCAGTCAATGGTATGGTAAGCTTAAAGAACTCTGTGGACTAAACAATAAGACACACCCCCTCCCCTTCCTTAGCCATCTCACTAATGTTGACGCAGCTGAGCAATCAAATAACCATTTCGCTACTATATGCCAGACGCTCCCACGGCTTGACACAACCACTCTCCCTGCTTACCTACCAGCCCCCCTTCCCACTGACTTAGTAGAAGAATTTGAAGTCGCAAAACGCCTGGACAAACTAAAATTAAAACGCTCTACCACCCCCATTGACTTACCAATGAAACTCTTCAAGGAGTTCTCCCCGGAGCTTGCTAAACCCCTATGCTCCATCATCAATGCTTCTCTCAGTCAAGCCAGATGCCCAGCTGACTGGAAGACCTCTTATGTATCACCAGTGCCCATGTCAACCAGCCCACAATCCTTAAATCAGCTACGACCTATTGCAATCACCCCAATACCCAGCCTAATCTGTGAAAGTTTTGTGTTCGACTGGGCTTATGCTGATATTGCAGGAGTCGTAGACCCTCAGCAATTTGGCAACATGAAAACTTCCTCCACCACTCACTGTCTTGTCAGCTTTCTCGATTACATATACCGCCATCTCGAGAAACGAAAAACGTCTGTAGCTGTCGCCTTCATTGATTTCACTAAAGCGTTCGACCTAGTCGACCACAATATAATCATCAACAAAGCTATTGACCTCGGGCTTCGGAGAAGTCTTATACCATGGCTTACAGACTTCCTCAGTGACCGACGCCAAGCTGTACGCTTCCGAGGGGCTGTCTCCACCTTTCAGTCACTCACCTGTGGCGTCCCCCAAGGCACCAAGATGGGACCACTCTGCTTCCTTATGCTCATCTATGATGCCCTAAGAGAAACCCCTGCTCGCTGGAAATATGTCGACGACTCCACCAACGACTCCACTGGGCCACCAACAACCATGTCACCATCAACCATACCAAGACCATGGTTATGCACATCAACCTCTCCTCCGACATTATCCCACCTCCTTCCATTACTCTAGGTCCGAACACACTCCAGGTTGTAGATTCCACGAAGCTCCTCGGCGTCACCATAGACAACAAACTAAATTGGAAACCACACGTCAGTGAAGTTATCAAATCCTCCAGTTTCCGTCTCCACCTCCTCCGCCGACTCAAGTCCCTCGGAGTTCCTGCACCCGAGCTCCTCAGTGTTTACACAACATTCATACTTCCCAAGCTCACCTATGCCTCCCCCACCTGGTCTTCCTCCCTAAATGCCACACAACGTAAACACCTAGAGAAAGTGCAAAAGAGGGCATGCAAGATTATTCTCTCCCCTTCCTACTCCACATATCAAGAAGCGCTCAACACACTGACCCTTTCGACTCTTACTGACCATCACCACGACCTCATCTGCAAATTTGGTAAGAAGCTTCTACACCATCCCCGACACCGGCTCCTACTACCACCTGAGATCCCTAGTCCGAGAATTGCTGTTCGACACCACAACCGCATCCAGCCCATACGTGCACGAACTGATCGCTACAAGAACAGCCCAGTCCCAACCATTGTAAAAATTATCAATAACTTGTAATAAATCAGTGTATTCACTCCCAGTAAATACTACTCCTTGCACTGTCACTATGTTGAAATGAACTGTAGTTTGAGCTTTTCCCCATCTAGTTATTATATGTCTTATTTGTGTCACTTATGTTACTTGTATATTATTTGTAATTTGTAACCCATTCCCCAAATTTGTAACTGTATATTTTCAGCCTTCTGGCTGCCAAGCTCTTTCAATAAACCATTAATTATTATTATTATTATTATTATTATTACCCCGCCTAACGCGGTTTCACTTAGCGCATTTTACCGGATACGCGGTGCCTTGCCAGAGCTGAACTTTCACTTAACGCGGGTTTTTTCCACTATATGCGGTGAGTGTCCCGCTCGAGAGCTATTTTTAGATTCGCCCCACCCCCCACCCGCCACCCTGCCTGACTGCCTGTTTTAGCTCATAAAATTCATACAAATTACCCAGCCAGAATATAATTTACATTGCTGGAATTCTTACAATATGATGATCATTTTGAATATAAACATCATAGATTTTGCATTAGACATACAAATTTTAGATATAAAGTTTATTCTGAGTAAATATGTTATTTTTTGTGCAAAATATATGACATTTGTATTCAAAATATTCCTGGGCTTACAAGGAATCCAGCAATGTCAATTATATTATCCTAACTATAGTTTGAGGTATTATTTATTACTAAAAAGGTAAATATTCTGGTTTTCCCACACATCTGGTGGGACGGTTGGTGGGGGGTGGGGGGAAGGGAGGGACCGACCGACCATTTGTTACAGTGTGAAGAATATTTTTTTTTTTATTAACTGAAGATATTTGTTTTAGCTCATAAAATTCATACAAATTACCCGGCCAGAATATAATTTACATTGCTGGAATTCTTACAATTTGGTGATCATTTTGAATATAAACATCATAGATTTTGCATTAGACATACAAATTTTAGATATAAAGTTTACTCTGAGTAAATATGTTATTTTTTGTGCAAAATATATGACATTTGTATTCAAAATATTTCTGGTCTTGCAAGGAATCCAGCAATATCAATTGTATTATCCTAACTTTAGTTTGAGGTATTATTTATTAAAATTTAGTGGTTTTCCCCCAAAAATTTCTCAGAGAGGGAAGAGCCAGCAGTGTTGTGTGAGAAGAGGGGGAGGGAGTTGAGTCCATTATTTGAATGGACATTAACTTGGCGACTGTATTTCTCTATTTCTCTTAAGTATTAATTGTGTGCATGTACCATCATAAAATTAAGATGTTATTTTTACTAGAACATAGGTATTGTGTCGGAAAAAGTGGAGTTTGGGGATGGGCCAGTTTCTATTGGAATTAATCCCATATGTTCTGTTGTTCACTTAGCGCGGTTTTCACTTAACACGGTACCCTCTGGGTTTTATTGACCGCGTTAAGTGGGGTACAACTGTGTATATATATATATATATATATATATATATATATATATATATATATATATATATATATATATATATATATATATATATATATATATATATATATATATATATATATATATATATATATTCAGGAAATAGTAATGGATATTATAAAACAAGACAATTACAAAAGGCAGAGTTTATTTATTAATTTATTTATATGCCTCCATGTTTGCACACACGAGGTGCTCATTTTTCCATGGATCCTTGGTTTTTATTTTTATTCAAATTTGTTTAATAGTTTCATTTATATGTAGTTGAAAAACTACCTTTTGATCCATAGATTAAAACAAAATTTCTTTCAGCACATTTTCTGCCAGTAACAACATTTGTTCACGCTTTTGATCTGAATGTTGCTGTCTGTTGCTGTAAGTTGAAGGCACCCTTCACAGCCGGACATGGATGCCATGGAGGCTAGCGTGCATCTTATGCTGAGCATAACTTGAAGGTTGGAGGAGGTGGTATCACTGTGATGGCGGTAAGAAACTGAGAGAAGGTAAGGGGATGTTGGTTACCGCCTCAGTTGTTATTTGCTCGTTCATATAGGTGGGTTGGTCAATGGAGATTTCTGAATAGGAGTTATGAAGTGGTACAGGCTGTTCCTGGGCACTAGGAGGACGCAGAATGAGGTCCAAGATATCTCCTCCCTCTTGACTGACACCTGAAGGGCTGAATTCACTGTAGGAGCTGGTATGTGGAAGGGCATGGATCATTGCTGCTAGAGATGCTAGTTCCTTTAGTCCAGGCTTGTCGGACGGCGTCTGGGCATAGCTGGAGAGCTCTGGGGCCTCTAGGGGATCCTGGGCATTGTCATCATAGGATAAATAAGACCCTTGGGAGGCAGGCGTCATGGGAGAGACTGGTGGAGGGGTCATATCTCTTACACCGATGCCTGAATGACTACTGTAAGTATCCTCAGGTGGGGGAACAAGTCTCTCACCTTCAGTCACTTCTGATACCCTGGTGTAGGTGGAGCCCTCAGGAGGGAGGATGGGATCATGTGGCTCCTGTTCGAAGTAGGCATCGTAGGAAGATGGGGCCATGAGGGCATAAGCGAAGGGCTTTGCAGTGGGCACTACTAAATCTTCGTCGAGAGTGTGACTGTAAACAGTGTAGGTGTCCTTGATGCTGTGCAAAACTGGGTTGTACTTTTTAGGAAATTCCTTTGTGGGTTTCTTTGGCATAGCTGCCACCACCGCCACCGTCACGAGAATTACCTGTGGGAGAGAGAACGTGTGAGTTAAGACAGAGACGTGCAGGAGGGACAGAGAGGACTACTTCTAGTACATAGTAAATGTATTAAAATATGATAACCAATGTGAATGCCTGCTCGACTCTGCATCCATCATAACAAATATTCACATACCCATACACATCATAACCTTATATCAAACCTTTGATAGATGCCTACCATGCTTATAAAGATTATGACTATATGTTTGCACACTCTCTTCTAACTTGAGTGTTCATGTACATTTTTAAGCCTACAATTTTTTTTAAATTACATTTATCGCATTAGTAGTACAAGTACAGTATTTAGTTTGTTGGATAGACATACTGTTATGGAGGTAGAACTTGAGTTAATAGTTGAGGAACTAATTTTTGTTTTGAAGTTGTAATGTGAGAGGCATCAGTGAACTGAACAGGTAGATGCACCATTAATTCCATGAGAGAACAGTTGTTTAACTCCATGTTCAAGTTCATTAAGTTTGGATGTCATATGTTGAGTATATCTGTATCTGTATTTTGGGGTACAGCTTGGTTGGGATTTTGGTGAATTACTTCATGGAAATAACAAAACTATGTTGGTGTAAAGAAGTAGCGTGCAATACCCACTGATGCGATTTGTTTTCTCTTATTCAGGTGCAGGGAAGAGGGGTAGGGGGTTGTAGAGAGCAATTAGTGATACTTTAGTAGTTAAGGCGAGGTTTCAGATGGACAGCAGTGCTGCCGAGCCTTGGTGAAACAGTTAGTAAATTATCTTTTATTCCTAGTGATGTACTGCGCAACTCATTGCCATTCCTAAAAACCCGTTTAATTCATATTACGCTGCATAATATTCAAATCCACCGCGCTTGTAGAATCTCAGGAGCGTTTTACCCTCAGGATCACTCTCGGTAAGCCCCGCCTTCAAACACAGTTGTCACTACGTTTACTGCACTCTCTACTGGCCAACGCAACCTTGAATTAGTCTGTTTTAATCAACCCAAGTAATTTGCCAGACCTTTGTCAACTGAGGGTCATCTTTGAATGAGTAACAGTTAGTTTGTTTGTAATTATTGTCATTGCCTGAGTAGCGATCACTGGCAACTCAGGGGTATATAAGCTCGAGATGGCGAGGCATCAGCGTTCCCTGACGCTGATTCACGTTTGTCTCCAGGTATGTTGTTTCCTAGCCATTCAGTTAATTCAGTCAATTGTAGTGATTATCAGTGTTCACCAGTGTTCATGATTTAACAGTTGAATTGTCATTCACCCAGTGTAGAAGTAATATAACGTAAATACGTCTGTCGTCCAGACAAGAGAGTTGGTTGGTGTTGTCATGTTTCTCAGTTCCCTGACGCTGATTCACGTTTGTCTCCAGATCGAGGGTGGGCTTAATTGAAACCCACCGGTCGCTCGGAGCCGGTGGATACCCAGCAGTGGTCAATATAGGAGTGATGGCGCTGATTCGTCATGATTAATCGGCACTACTCTACCTCGTGGGCCGATGACCCCAGACCCATCTTGGGTCGGAGTGTAACCGACCACAACAACAGTTGTTAGAGGCGCCAGTGCTATACCCTGGGACAGGCCTTGGAATTATGGTCCACAGTGTGGTTGTATGTGTTTTTACCAGTGTGTTTTATAAGAAATAAATCAATGAAGACATGTTATGGTTTCACCCTTCTTTACCCTTATCGATCTGATCAATGGAAAACCTAACCCAATGCCTAGTCCACTCTGCCCGCTACCTAACGAGCTACATGCTGTCCAGAGGGGGTCTGGTGGCAGCGACCCTTAGAAATTAAGTTTAGAGTTAAGTTATCCCCTTAAATTTAGTGACCCCAGATCTGGCAGTATAGTGAGACTCTGGATTGATGGTAATTATGCAGTTGAGTCATTAATAAAGTAGTAAAACTTAGCTGTTATATTAATATTAATTGACTACATAGAAAAAAAATATTACAGTTGATATATATTTTTCTAGCTCACTCAAACCTCTTTGCTCATACTGTTCCAAATTTTGGGGTTGTTATGGGAAATGTAGTGATACATTCGGAGTGTAGCTGTAGTGAGTGGTGTGAGGTGTGGCATGACCAACATCTGCACGATGTTTATTGTGTTCTTGTGGTATGGTACCGTAGTTGGGGTAAGTTTACACCAGGGTCTGACACTTGGATGTCAAGTTTGTTTGCCATGATTGAATTCGTTGAGGTTTATATCTAATTATGATTATTTGTATACAGTAATATTATTCCTTAACCCGTTCACTACAGGGACACCACTTGTAATACCGTATATGGCTGCGTATAAGTTGACCTTTGAAGTAAAATTTTTAGTGTCTAAAGTTAGGGGGTCGACTTATACAATGGATATAAAATGATGACCTCTAAAATCCTGACCGCAAGTGAGAGTATTTCGTATTACAACCTTCATATTTACCTTTAATATAATTGCTCTATTTCTATTATGGATGAATTAAGTTTTTCTCAGTAGTCTTATTTGAACACCTTTTGTTATTGATGGCTGTGTGTGGACTGTGGTGGAATGAGCAGGAAGTCAACTGAGTTCAGTGTTGTTGTGAATGTTGGGTCAGTCACTAATGACCTTGTGTGTGACGTCATGTATAGAGTGGCTTGTTTGACTGTTTACCTGTTTATGTATGGTTTTGATGGTTGAGTTGGTCCTTCACAACACTTGACAGCTGCTGGCGTTGGGGAGTTGACTTATACTGTAGGTATACCTCTATGACCAAATTTTTTTGCTTGAAAATGGGTGTCAACTTATACGCCGCCATATACGGTATTTTATTTGGCTAACTCTAGAAAATTTTATTCTGCTCAGAGGGGAGCCCTTACACAAGGGGTTAAGGACTGTAACTAGATGGTTTTGTTGTCGTTATGCCAACTAAACTGTTGCTATCTGGGTTTTATCTTACATTTTGGTGTTTTATAATGTTTGTATTAGCTGATAAGGTGTCGGGTTATATTAGTCTAATGTTTGTAACAGAATACCACAAATCTTTTACATTCTCTGATGTAATATTTTTCTCCAATTTCTTTATAAGAACTTTCATATGACTGTGTGTGTCACAATATCAAAGTGAACAATGACCAAGTCATTAAACAGGGCCATCGCACATACACACGCACACACTCACGCACGCATTAACTGAGAGTTTAAGTTTATCATTTGTTGACTTTAAACATCCAAGAGTTGTTGGTCACTGTGTCATGACAGTGAATGGTGAGAGAATGACTGGCAGATGTCATACCACCTGGTAGACCAGTAATGCCAAGTGTTGCTTGATTAACCACACAAGGTTGTCAAGCTGGTGCAGGTAGCGCCTTGGTGTTGAAGCTGTTTTGGTGCTGTTGAATTGTTCACAGTGATGACCATGAGACCAATACATTGTAGTGGCTCCTCTCCCCTACAACTTCCAACTGAGCTCCGGCCGTGCGCCTACCAGCCAATCAGCGAACAGCCAAGTTTAGATCAAGTTTAGAAGTTCAAGTTCAGTTCAAGTTCAGAAGCTCCAAAAGTTGTTGGTAGCGAAAGTCAGAGCGGGGAAGATGACAGAGGAAGGAGCAGGAGGTTAGGAAGGGGATTGTAGTGGGAGAGATAGTGCCGTGGCTTTACACGACTGCGTTTATTTGGTTAGCGCATAGCGCACGTATTTGGTTTTGTCTGTGTTGGGTGTGTGATCCTCGGGTCACCACTCCTCCGGATTGTGTCAGTTCAAGTTTAGAAGCTCCAACAACTTTCCCTGAATACGAATTCGCGACCTTTCGATTTACAACAGGTACCTACTTTACTGCTAGGTGAACAGGGACCAAGGGGGCTAGGAAGGGTGTTCAAACAACTTCGGCGTGCCCGGGAATCGAACCCGTGACATCTTGCTTGCGAAGCAAGAGCGGTACCGCTTTTACCACAAGCGCCCCTAGACTAGGTCTATGCAGTGGACGTGGGGGTACGATCGCCGACCTAGTCTCGACCTTCAACCTCCAGCTCAGGATCAGAGCGTTTCACACCTTACGCTTAAGCCGCTGTGATTGGCCCTCTCGCTACGCTCACCCCAAATCCTGATCCTCGTAAATTGTATAAATACGGCCATGCCTGGCCAGGGAGACACTCTCTAACCCTCTCTCACCATGAACGGTTACGAGTTTGATAAAGTGGCGCGGATACGTCCGGATTCGCCGACCTGCCCCAAGAAATTAAACCTCCTAGTTCTCAAGAAGTTCTTTGAAACTAATGAGATCATGGGGGTCACCAAGGTGGAACGACTGAAGCTCCATGGTGACATCAAGATCACCTTCGCCGAGAAGGGTATGCCCGTACAGCTCGTGGAGATCCCAGACATCAACAGCATTCCATTTAAAATGATTGCCTACAAGTGGGACAACCTGAAGCTGGGTGTAATCTCCCACGCAGAAATTGCCCACGTGGACCAAGCAGAGCTGAGTGAGCTCCTCAAGGGGCAACTCCAAGTTGTGAAGAAGCTGTCCGACACCACTGCCCTCATCGGACACCGTACAACCTTACCCTTGGAGGCTCAACTGGCGTGGGTAACTGTGCCAGTCAAGCCCTACTGCAGACCGAAACGCTGTTACAAATGCCAGCACTACGGACACACTGTCAATAAGTGTGAGGCGCAGGAGGACACCTGCTCCCTGTGCGGCAGCCCCGGACACCGCTACACGGTCTGCCCCAACACAGTAAAAAAATGCGCTGCCTGTGGCGGCCCACATTCCTCCGCCGATCCGACCTGCCCCAAATGGAAGGAGGAATGTAGGATAGCCAAGGCTCGACTCGACAAGAAACTGAGCTACAAAGAAACCCTCCTTGCTGTACACTCCCAAGACAAGAAAAAACCAGCAGAAAAGAAAAACCAAGAAAAGAAAACTCAAGAAAAGACACCAGCCACACAGAATCAAGAACACCACGAATTGGTGCCCGATCGTGCTCCCGTTAAAGACCAAGGAAAATGGCCGCTTTGGATCGTTGTGTCGTGGGGGAAGAGGAGGGGAGTGTGGGGAAAGACGACCTCCTTGCCACGCTGTTAAGGCAGCTGGGGCAGTTGAGTAGTGAGGTTGACACTCTAAAGGGGGAAAATGAAGCCCTCAGGACGGAACTCCTTCAGGTAGGTGTTCTGCCTAGCAGGACACCTGCGAAGGAGGAGCAGGCGTGGAGAGTGGTTGTCTCCAAGGGGACTAGGGTCAGGCTTAGGAAAGCTGACCAGGGTGTGGAGTGCAGTAACCCTTACCAGGTGCTGCAGGAAGCTGGAGAGGAAGAGAAGAGGCAGGACGGTATGGATCAAGGAGAGGAAAGGGCAGTTGTACAAACCCTGCCCACAGGTAAGGTCGTGGTAGTTGGTGACAGCCAGGTGAGGTTTATGGATAGGGCTTTTTGTGCGAGAGATAGGAAACGTAGGACTAGGGTGTGTTTTCCTGGGGCTGGGATAGGACATGTAGCCGAGAGGTTAGACAGAGTTTTGTCAGGGAGGGTACCAATCCAGTAGCGTGTCTTAGTGTGGGAGGAAACGACATAGGTAAGGTTAGGAGTGAGGAACTTTTCAAGAGGTATAGGGAGGCGCTGGGGAAGATTAGAGATAGGGGAGGGATCCCAATAGTATGTGGTGTCTTGCCTTGAAGAGGGGCTGGTCGTGAATGGCTGTCCAGGGCAATTGCTATTAATTGCCGACTGGAAAAACATTGTGCAAACAATGGTTGGGCATTTATTGATAACTGGCAACGATTCTATGGCAACGACTACCTGTACTGTCGCGACGGAGTACACTTGTCTCGTGAGGGGGTAAAGACGTTGTCTGCATCCCTGGAGCGTGAAATTGTCACTCCGAAGGGGGGGTTTCGCCAGTAGAGAGGGGTCGGGGAAAGTGGGAGTCAAAAAACAAGCAGGTCCTGGGAAGTAAAATTAGTTGCTCAGGACAAGGGGTAAAACAGGACCAGGGAAGAGTAGGTTTAAATGTATACTATACAAACAGTAGGAGCGCTAGAAATAAAATAGACTTGCTGAGAGCGGTTGTATGTACCGAGAATGTAGACGTCATAGCAATCACCGAAACTTGGATGAATCTGGCCAGCAAAAATTTTTTATCAGAGTACCACATAAAAGGGTACAACCTTTTTCACAAGGACAGGGAAGGTAGGAAGGGGGGAGGGGTCGCACTCTTCGTCAAGGATACATTAAAATGTTTTACTAATAATTCAATAAAGGGTGAAATAGGAACCGAGTCTGTGTGGGTAGAAATCACGGAAGGAAGAGAAAAACTAATTATGGGAGTGATTTACAGGCCCCCAAGTCTTAGCAAAGAAGCAGCTCAGCCCATATGGCAGGAAATGAGTAGGGCAGCAAAATATAACAACCTATGCATTATGGGGGATTTCAACTTCAGAAATATTGACTGGGACAACATTGTAGGCGACTATGAATCTGAAGATTTCCTAGACGTAATACAGGACAATTTTTTGAAACAACTAATTACAGAACCTACTAGAGGTGACAATATATTAGACCTAGTATTAACAAATAAAGAAAATGTTATCAGAGATATCACAGTAGGGGAAGAACTAGGTAACAGTGATCACAGAGAAATCAGGTTCACCCTAAATTGGGAAACGAAAAACAATGACAATATGGTCAGAGTCCCAAACTTTCGGTTGGCGGATTATCAGGGGTTAAGAAGGTACCTAGGTGAGGTCACCTGGGAACAGTCACGTCAGTTCCCAGTAGGAAGTGGTGAGGTCATAGATGACACAACAATTGATCATGACTATAATATATTCACCAGTATACTACATAAAGCACAAGAACAAAATATACCACACAGAAAAATTAGGTTAAATAAGAATGAGCCAAGGTGGATGACCAGAAAACTTAAACATGACATAGGAATAAAGAAAGGAATATATAAGAAATTAAAGGTATGGGAGGAGCAGCTCAGAAACAGGTATAATGAACTATCTAGGAATGTTAAGAAAAATGTAAGGAAAGCAAAGAGAGACTATGAAATCAAAATAGCAAGAGAATCCAAGGCGAATCCCAAGGGATTTTTCCAGGTTTATAGGACAAAGGTCAAGGACAAAGTTGGGCCTTTAAAGTCAGGGAGGGGAGAATTGATAAATGGCAGTGAAGACATGAGCAAAGCATTGAACAGCTACTTCTTATCAGTTTTCACAGAAGAAATTTGCCATGAAATTCCGGAGGTGGAACTGATATTTAAGGGAAAGGAAGAAGAGAAATTAAAGAATATCACTATCAGAAAAGAGGATGTTCTTAAGACGATAAATAAACTAAAGAACACAAAATCCCCAGGGCCGGATGAAATTTTCCCTCGAGTCTTAAAAGAGTGTAGGGAACAGATTAGCGGACCCCTCGTAAACTTATTTACAAAATCATTAGACTCTGGAGCTGTACCAGAGTTGTGGAAACAGGCGAATGTAGTACCCATATTTAAAAAGGGAGACAGAGCATCAGCGTCAAATTACCGGCCCATCAGTTTGAAGTCAGTAGTGGGGAAATTTCTTGAATCAATTATAGCAGACAGCATCCGATCGCATCTAGAGAAAAGCAAATTAATCTACGACTCTCAACATGGGTTTACAAAGGGAAAATCTTGTCTAACAAATCTGCTAACGTTTTTTAGGAAAGTCTTCGAGGAAGTAGATAATGACGAAAATTACGATGTTATTTACTTAGACTTTAGCAAAGCATTTGACAGAGTACCGCATCAGAGGCTTCTGAGAAAAATTAAGGCTCATGGTATCGAGGGGAAAGTTTTAAATTGGATAAAATCATGGCTCACCGATAGAACGCAGAGGGTCAGCGTAGATGGTGTTAAATCTGAGTGGGGCCGTGTAACCAGTGGGGTTCCCCAGGGGTCAGTACTAGGCCCACTCTTTTTCATAATCTACATAAACGATTTAGATACTGGGATCAGCAGTGACATAAGCAAGTTTGCGGATGACACCAAAATAGGGCGGCAAATTAATTCAGGGCAGGATGCAAATGCAATACAGGAGGTTCTAAATAAACTGCAGGGGTGGTCTGAAAAATGGCAAATGATTTTCAACACCAGCAAGTGCAGCGTACTTAATATTGGAAGAACAAATACTTATAATGTATACAGCCTGAACAACATCAACCTAGAGAAGTCGACTTGTGAAAGAGACCTAGGGGTACCTGTAAGCCCGGACCTACGGCCTAGAAAACAGTGCGTTAATGTTCGAAATAAGGCAAACCTGAGTATCGGGTTTTATATCTAGAAGTGTAAGTAACAAGAGTGCAGAGGTCTTATTGCAACTATATCTTGCGCTAGTTAGGCCGCACGTCGATTATGCGGTTCAGTTCTGGTGCCCCTATTATAGAATGGATATAAATTCACTAGAGTCGGTGCAGCGAAGAATGACAAAAATGATTCAGGGACTTAGAAACCTTCCATATCAGGATAGGTTAAAGAAACTTAACTTGCATTCCCTAGAAAGACGAAGAGTGCGGGGAGATATGATAGAAGTATTTAAGTGGGTGAAAGGAATCAATAAAGGGGATATAGATAAAGTTCTTATAATATCCGAGCAGGATAGGACTCGGAGCAACGGATTCAAGTTGGATAAGTTTAGGTTTAGGAGGGAGATAGGAAGAAACTGGTTCACAAATAGGGTGGTGGACGAGTGGAACAAGCTTAGCAACTTTGTAGTAAGTGCGGGAACTCTGGAAAGTTTCAAAAGGAGGCTAGATAGATTCATGGATGATAGAGAGTGGTAGTAACTCTCGACAGGAGCTGCCATGCACAGGCCAACCGGCCTATTGCAGACTCCTTATTTTCTTATGTTCTTATGTTCTTATGAGGCCCGTGGAGCTGAAGCCCACGTGGTCAACCTCACCGTCTCCGACTTCTTCCACACCTATGAACATAAGAACATAAGAATGGAGGAAACTGCAGTGGGCCTATTGGCCCATACTGGGCAGTCCCGTTTACACCCAACCCCTATTGCTCATATGAGCATCCAACCTATGTTTGAAGCAATTCAGCGTACTCGAGTTAATGATGATATTTGGTAACTTGTTCCATTCATCCACTTCTCTGTTTCCAAACCAGTGTTTACCTATTTCACTCCTAAATCTAAATTTGTCTAATTTAAAACCATTGTTACGAGTTCGCTCCTGGTTGGATAATTTGAGTACCTTTGTAATGTCCCCTTTGTTTAGCCCTGCCTTCCACTTATACACCTCTATCAGGTCGCCCCTCGCTCTACGTCTCTCGAGGGAGTGCAAATTAAGATGCTTTAACCTGTCTCTATACTCAAGGTTCCTAATGCCCGGGATTAGTCTTGTCATTCTCCTCTGAATTCTTTCCAAGGATTCTATATCCATTCTGTAATATGGTGACCAGAACTGAACTGCGTAATCCAGGTGTGGTCTCACAAGAGCAAGATACAGTTTTAGGATGACCTCGCTAGTCTTGTAACTAACACTCCTTTGTATGAACCCAAGTACTTTATTAGCCTTGTTACGAGCAAAAACACATTGTTTACTTGGCTTAAGGTTCCTACTTATCATTACTCCTAAATCTCTCTCGCAGTCGGATTTCTCTATGGCATCGTTGTTCATCTGGTATCTGGTTTCCCTGTTTACATCTCCTATACTGAGTACTTTACATTTGTCGACATTGAATTTCATCTGCCATTTTTCAGACCATTCGAAAAATTTGTTTAGATCTTCCTGTAGTTTTGCCGAGTCCTCGTCAGATTTGATAACACGTCCTATTTTAGTGTCATCAGCAAATTTACTTATGTTGCTGTCTATGCCGATATCTATGTCGTTTATGTATATAATAAACAATAATGGTCCAAGTACTGAGCCTTGGGGAACTCCACTTGTGACGTTGCTCCAATGGGACTTAGTGCCGTTAATGCTCACTCGCTGTTTCCTGTCCTGTAACCACGCCCTAATCCATTTAAGGATGTCACCTTTGATGCCATGAGCTTCTACCTTTCTAATTAGTCTTTCGTGGGGGACTCTGTCGAAGGCTTTGCTAAAGTCGAGATATACCACATCATAATTGTGCCCCTCGTCCACTGATTCGAAAACTGATGAAAAGAATGTTAATAGATTAGTTGGGCAAGAACGTCCGCTTGTGAAGCCATGCTGGGAATCATTGATCAATCGGTGCTTCTCCAGGTGATTTCGAATAGAGTTTGAAATGATTGCTTCCAGTAATTTGACTACTATTGATGTTAGACTGATTGGGCAGTAGTTAGAGGATAGTGATCTATCCCCCTTCTTGAAAATCGGTATTACTCTTGAAAATCGGTATTACTCTTGAAAAGACACAGGAAGACGAACAACAAGACCCAAACACGAATGAATGGACATTTCAAGAGAGCAAGAAGAGGAGGAGAGTTAGAAGAAAATCTACATCAAGCTAAGAAGAAGACCAAGACATTTCCTCCACACAAGAAAACAACACACACAATCTAGCCGACCAAGCACTGAGAATCCATGGCCCAACCCAACAAGCACCTGACGCTTGACCTGACGCTAGCCTGACTCTGTCCTGTCGCCTCCTGGATGCGTCCGAGCGAGTTGCTGCTGCCTCCAACTTATACTCCCTCACGCAAGCGGTGTTTAGCCACTGCACCTATTCTCTCCTCCTAAAATTCACTTCAATCCTCCCTTTATTCTTCCCCTGAACCTCCTTCCCCCCTGTCACTAGCATTTCATGTTCATGTTCAGGGAGACCATTCTACACTCGGCTACCGGACCAGCAACATCCTCACCACCCAGCTTCCTCAGAAACCTCCTCGCCCTACAGGACCTCTGAGCAAGCTTCTCCACCTAGTCACTCCTAAGCACTGCACTATACAACATCTTCCTGAACACGCAACACCTCCTCCAGCAAGCTCCTAGCTGTCCAGCATTCATTCAACCAGGAGGCCAGCAACAGGCAACATCTTCTCTAACGAAGCTCCTGCACATCTACCTCCTTCAACACGCTACTCACCGAACGTCTCTATTGAGCAGCCCCTCACCAGACGGCACCTCCAGCACCAGACTGTCTATCATATAACTTATATATTATACAAGAAAACCACATTAGAGTTTCCTTCCATCCTGAGTGCTAGACAACATTAATATCTCAATACCCCTACAATACTGTATACTACAATAGTTTTTATTAAATTGTGATAAATACACTACAATAGTATTTATTAAGTGATTATAAATACTCTACAATAGTATTTATTAAGGGATGATAGATACAAGACTGTACTGTACTAATTTACGAAGTGTTGAAGCCAGAAATTGTGTTTAACCGATCAGCTGTTTGCTCTTTGTAAACAAATGAGTATGAATTACTCATGGTGTTCAGTGTGTGATTTTTTTTCAGGAAAGCTGATTCTTTTAAGATAATATTTTATCATCCTGGCACCAAATGATCCTAAATTATATGAGAATTGTGGTGGAATTGCATAACGAAGTGTTAAAGGAATCTTGTGGGAGAGAGGGAAGGGAGCAACCCCCCCCCCTCCCTCTGCCAGCTGCTCCCAGATAAACATTCGTCTTCCACATACAATATACTCCTACACTTATTCGTTTTTATATTTATATTTATCTTTATAGTACTGTACAGTATACAGTTTTCTCTTTATTCATAGGACAAATTTTGTGGTCACTTACATATAACAGTTGTTGACAACCAGACTTATGTCTCATATTTTTTTGGTTGATGTAATATTCTTTTAATAACCTTGTTATACACTTAAAGACCTTAGTTGTTGAAGTGCAGTAATAACATAACATATTAATAACAAATGAATTTCTTTAAACATTTCAGATAAGCAGTGTTAGCCCCCCCTATACAGTACAATATTCACTTTTTCAGATGGATCTGCCCCAATTAGTCCAATTTATTGAGGTTTTTACTGTATTATTATTATTATTATTATTATTATTATTATTATTATTATTATAATTATTATTATCATCAATAATCATTATTATTATTGTTATTTTTATTTCTATTATTGATAATAATAATAATAATAATAATAATAATAATCCATAAAAGTGTTTGTTCAGATATAACGCGATCAGTACATAAGTGTGAGAGGGATGGGGGGTTAAGATCATCCATGTTCTGCATAACACCCTAAACAGTATGATGTCATGAGGCCTGGTGAAATTTTGTACTCTGTCGGGTAAAGAACGTAATGAAGACGAGTGTGTCTGAGAGAAAAAGTAAGGGAGGGTTGAAGTGAGGTGCGAACGTTAGGTCTGAGTAAGATGGGAAATATGGAGAACGGGAAAACAAGAAAAGAAAAAATTAGCAAGGTTATCTGTAGGAGGAGGATTTTCAGTGATTAACAGAATAATATTACATGGAAGGTTAGTTCTATAAATGTAATGCATGCACGAGCACTTAACAACATCTGGTGAACCTCATCTACTTTACTTTGACAAACTATTGGGAGTTGGAAGCTACACCACACAAACGTCCTCCTATTTTCTGACTTCAAGGTGTTTATAAAGTCCCTTAATGTTTATGTTTAACAAACACTTTGAGGATGTAACACATTACAGAAAAATTCTGCTAATAAATTTTTATTCCTCTTACACTTGCAGATACAATTATAAATACTTTAAAGGTTTCATTTTTTACAATTTTATCTGCAAATCTAACTTACAGCGCAAATGGCGAAGCATGCAATTGTGTGCAGATGATAATGGAGTACATATGGGTGTGTACCTTCCTTGACGTTGAGGTACTGTGAACGGAACACCAAGGAACTTTGTAAACAGCCTCTACAGTATTGCTCTTTTATAATGTAAGAGAGTAAGAGAG